>JAFBJS010057643.1:0-59618 GCA_016785265.1 Paraplagusia blochii
TTTGGAAAACGGAAAAATCCTCTTTTTCAAACGGAAAAATACAGGCCCTACTTATGTATGTACATTTTTTTTTTTCCTTTAAAAAATGTTTTGGGTGCGGCTTATAGTCTGGAAATTACGGTACTATTGCTGTACTTGAAATGTGGTGAATGGTGAGGATCAATTAGTGATGGATCTGCTGGGCTTTGTGTGAAGATAGTGACGTCTCTTCCATGTCCCGGAACTAAACTATATCATTCAACATTTCTCACTTGAAATCAATTGCACTCTTTTGACTCTTGTTAGTGAAAATAAAAAATAAACAAACACTTCATGTCCACGATGGTTGGGTCAGTGGTGGCTTAGTGTTTAAGAAAGCAGACTTGAGTCTGGAGGGCTATCAGGTTTGAGTCCAACATTTGCCACTCACTCAATCAATCAATCAATCAATCAATCAAATTTTATTTATATAGCCCACATTTACAAATCAAATTTGTCACATAGGGCTTTACAGGGATGGTAACATCCTCTGTCCTTAGACCCTCAGCCAGGGTAAGGAAAAACTACCGAGGTTAAAAAAACCCTTTTAACAGGGAAAAAAAACGGTAGAAACCTTAGGGAGAACCACAGGAGAGGGTTCCACTCCCTGGACGGACAGACAGTGCAATGGATGTTTCCAGAGCATAAAAATAAATCTCCCTTAGACAACAACCTCCGTTAATATGTGGAAAACGTCTCAAACTTCATCCACTGCAGGAACTTTTATTTTGTCCTCATGTTTGTTTGGTTCAGTCCGTTTGTCTGCGTCTCTCGCAGGTCTTTTACGTTAACGTTAGGACATCGTGGATCGTCTCAACTCTTTAATGATATTTGTCTCTGACACGGACGGACTGTTAGCGGACTGATGGACGACTGGGGGCGGAGTTAAACGCAACGGTCACATTTCGTTGTGTGCAGTGGTGTGGATCACAATAATCACTTGATATTTCACTAAATGTAAATATTTTTTTATAATACATGTACCATATTTTCCATTCTATATTTGATACATTTTTTTTATCCTTTGGCTGGGTTTGCGACTCAGTTGTGCCTTATATAATAAAATATATTTGTTTGTTATTTTTACACTGACAACCAATAGAGGGCCCTCTAAGCATGTGTATCAGTATCTACCACTTCTGTATATCACACTTTTTTTTATTGCTTTTGCTGATGCGACTTATACTCTGGAATGGCTTATAGTGTGAAAAATACAGCAAGTTTTTGCATGAAAACGGCATAGACTTCTTTATTTCTATGCAATTCTGTAATGATTGTATTGTTTCGACCCACTGAACCATGAATTAATATAACAATCTAATGTCAGAGATAAGGAACAGTGAGACGTGTCTAGACAAAGAAGGCATCAACAACAATGTCGTTAGATTTTATTTTCTTTTCATCACTAGGATAGTAGGAAGAGAAAAAATAAAATTCAATAGAGCTAAAAATACATGACAAAATGCACAAAGTGGAGCCTCCATCTCTCTCTGGGCCTCTAGATTCTTCTGGGCTCTGATAAACACATGATTGCTGAATAAATGCAGACAGACAGGCTGAAAAGCAGGAGCAGACAGGATTTTATTCTGTCATTGCTTCTGGCTGCCCATCAGGGATTTAGCTTCATACATCAACTGACTGTTGGAGCTGTTTCCATTTTTTACTTGACATTTTCATGCAGTAAAGGCTGAGAAAAATAATCAATTTCATAGCTATTCCTGTTTTTCCCCCTTTCCCCAACTGTTATGATTGAGTGCTTTGATGCTTCTGCAACTCTGAAATATTGACTCGGGGACGGCTTGATGTTCCAGAGGCTGATGACTGTATTAAATGTTAAAGAAAAGTTCCTGAAGTTGAATTGAAATGAGAACATGAGGTTCAAAGATTATTTCCGGTGGATTCGGAAATTTGAAGACAAAGAATGAAAGCAAGAACCTGTAGAAAACATTGCTTCAATTTTTAAAGCAATATTTCTCCATTAAATGACAGATGATGATTGAAGATGACATTAGGGCCTATAGTGAGAGTAGGCAGCAGCTAGTAGAGAACCTGGGGAGGTGGAGGTTTAGACTAGAGGGACGAGGAATGAAGGTCAGTCGTAGCAAGACATAGGTGTGTAAATGAAAGGGAGAACAGTGGAATGGTGAGGTTACAAGCAGAAAAGGGGAGGGTCAGGAGTGATCTGTCATGCAAGAGTGTCAGCTAAGGTGAAGAAAAAGGTTTACAAGACGGCTGTGAGATCAGCCGTGATGGATGAGAGAACCTGGGAACAGGAAGAAGACAGGAGGCAGAGCTGGAGGTGGAGGAGTTGAAGATGATGAAATTCTTTTTTAGGGGTGACAAGGATGGACAGGATCAGGAATGAGGTCAGAACACAGACAGGAAGGTTTGGAGAAAAAGCTAGAGAAGCCAGATTGAGATGGTTTGGACATGTTTAGAGGAGGGACAGTGGTTATATTGGGAGAAGAATGCTAGAGATGGAGCTACCAGGTAAGAGACAAAGAGGAAGGCCAAGATTTATGGATGCAGTGAGGGAGGACATGGAGGTAGCTGATGTTAGAATTGAAGATACAGAGGACAAAGTAGGATAGAAAATGTTGACTCGCTGTGGGAACACCTGAAAAAGGGACAAGCTGAAAGGAGAAGATTATTATTATTATTATTATTAAGTTTTTTACGATTAATTCAAATGTAAAGCCAACACATAGAAACTATTTATCCCTGAGCTGTTACCTATTTCTTACAATATTTTTTTTAATTGCATACAACTTAATTAGAAATGAGATTTAAGGTGAATTTCATACAATATCGGTCATATCTCACATATTTTTGAGATAATCTTGAGATCTAGGAGATCTGAGAAGCAACAGCTGCTTGCTTTTAGCCAACAGGAGGTAGGAGCTGGAGATGGGAGTTAAAGATACTAGGTAGGTTTAGAGAATGATTCTTGAGATGGAGCTACCAGGTAGGAGACAAAAGGATATTGATGGTTGCAGTGAGGGAAGACATAGAGTCAGTTGAAGTCAGAGTTAAAGCAAATAGATATATTTTAGTTGAAGGCTAAAGGGATGGAAACTAAACTAAATAGGAAAATATTATGCAATAAAACTGTCAACCAAGCAAAATTAGTTCAACGTTAGCAGAAAGTGGTGAAAACCTTTTTCATATTTTCTTTTTTGTCAACACAGTGACAGTCTGTTCCACATTGAGTCTGACTGACAAACTGGATTTTAGATTTATGTTTTCTTAGACAGGATACAGGCAAGACAACTCTGATTTCTGACCTGGTTCAAAGTGTCATTGTTATTGATGAACTGCTGTTGTTGACACATCTTTGAAAGAGTAAAATGTGGAGAGGACGGAGTAATGAAAACCTAAGCTTGCACATCTAACTCATATTATATTACTTATAAGATATTTCAAACTCAAGGCCCGTGGGCCAATTGTGGCCAGCCTCTGAAGCTTAACAATGAAAGATAGACACAGCAATGAACAATATCGTAACTTAAAAAAGTTATGGATTGCATTTACCTATACGTTGTGGAGAACAGTGATGTCCCTGATATCGTGGTAAATCGGTTCGGCGAAGAAAAAACTCAAAGTACATACAAGATAGTTCCTATACTATATATATACTATATCCTATATATATTAGAGGTGCACCATTCTGTAATTTCATGATTTTATTCAATATCGACACACACCACGTTATATCCCCCACATCCATCACAGTTAAAACAATTTTTTGAATCAATTCTAAATCTTTAAAGCCTAAATCCAAAAACACCTAGACTGTATTAGCCTGACACACTTATACAACAGTAGAGTTGCAGAATGGAAGTATAGGACAGACAGATGAAATACAGGACTTGGAAAAACTACAATAATAATAAAAAACCTTTCCATCATAATTTCAAATTCACTGTTCGTGCACATGAAAAGTAAATGCAATTTTTTATTGTGTAAGGCCGACAGACAAGGTCAGCATCTTCCTTTGTCTAATGACTCTCCAAATAAAATAAAAGTAAAATAAAATAAAAATTTAAATAAAATAAAATTATGAAAATATTAAATATAAAAAATAAATAATATGTAAAATAAAAGTCAAATAAGTAGTTTTACACAGCAAACAACTATATTGTTATAATAAATATAGTTGTTTGCTGTGTAAAAATAACTTTTATTTGCCTTAAAAAGCAAACAACTATAATTGTTATAACAAATATACTTAATTTCTGATCCTGTACAATGACAATTCTAAAATGCTTTGTAATATCCAAGGGACCATAGAAAATGACATGTCAGGCTGCATTTGGCCCCCAGGCCTTAAGTTTGACACCTATGCCTTAAAGTTTGACACCTTATATGACATAAAATTCTGCGTCATCAGAGTAAATGTATGCAATTTAGTACTGAGGGAACAAAAGAAGTGGTATGTAGTGACACTGTAGTTCCACACAGTCTTGCAAATGGTTCATCAAATGAGTTTGACACCCCTGTCTACTAACATCTCCTTCCCTGCTGTTTCTACTGTCTGTGTCTCTTGTCCTTCTCCAGTCTCAGGCCGTGAGAATTGTCAGGACAGTGGGTCAGGCGTTTGACGTGTGTCACCAGCTGACTTTGCAGCAGAAAAATGACGAAGAGGACGGTAAGGATGAGGAGGACAGAAAGGACGAACAGTCTGAGGCTCCATCAGGTTGGTAACACACGCCGGAATGTCTTCATCTACGCCTCTGACGCACAAACTCCCTCTGTGTCAATTCTGCCTTTTAATCTTCTATTGCATGGACACTAAAATCATGAGCTACTGTACAATCTTAATGGTGCAAAGCTGTCGTAAGCCCAAAGGACATTGACTGGGGACAATAAATTGTGCAGAAGACAATTCATCTAGGACAGGGGTGTCAAACATGTGTCCTGCCAGCCAAAACATGCCTTTTACGGTCTGGGCCACTGTAGGAATATTGAAAATAAAAAATATAAACACACAAGTCCAGTGTGTGTCTCGATTTGTTCTGAATCTCAATTGCATTTTCCCCATTTTTAATTAATTAAGAATCAATTAATCTGTTCCATCCCCTCTAAAATACACTATTGGTTCTTCTTCTTATTTTCTCCTTTTGGCTTATCCCATTTTTCAGGGGTTGCCACAGCAAGTCAACAATTTCCATCTCCACCTGTCCTCCGCATCCTCAACTCCAACTCCAACCACCTCCATGTCCTCCCTCACCGCATCCATAAATCTCCTCTTTGGCCTTCCTCTTCGTCTCTTACCTTGTAGCTCCATGTCTAGCATTCTTCCCCCAATATAACCACTGTCCCTCCTCTGAACATGTCCAAACCATCTTAATCTGGCTTCTCTAGCTTTTTCTCCAAACCTTCCTGTCTGTGTTGTCCCCCTGATCACCTCGTTCCTGATCCTGTCCATCCTTGTCACCACCAAAGAGAATCTCAGCATCTTTAACTCCTGTGCCTCCAGCTCTGCCTCCTGTCTTCTACCTATTCTTAGCGTCTCTAATCCGAAAATACACTATTGGTTAAATACTGTAAATAAAAAATCCACTGCTATCTAAACATCAAAAAACATTAAATATACATACAATATGCAATTTCTATTGTCGTTGTAAAATATATATTAAATGGTAAAATGGAGAAATAGTCTGGCTGGGACAGAAAGCACAATAGGCTAAAAACAAATGTGGATACTCATTCTGATTTAGGAGTGACAAGGATCAGGACATGACCATGAAGGTGAGGTCGGTGACAGAAAGGTTTGGAGAAAAAAAATATTGAAGCCAGATTGAGATGGTTTGGACACATTCAAATGAGAGACAGTGAATACACATTGAAAAAAGAATGAAGAGATGGATCTACCAGGCAGGAGACAAAGAGGAGATTGATGGATGCAGTGAGAGAGGACATGGAGGTAGTTGGAGTCAGAGTAGAAGATGGAGAGAACAGGGGGAGATGGATTCTGACGGTCCTGGAAGGTTTGACAGCCCTGGTCAAGGATGCTTTTTTTTTTTTTCTTTAACCAAGCTCACTGCTGCAGCTGCTGTCACTGCCATGAGACACAGCCTCTTGTGTGCTGTACAAAACAAAATATATGCTGTATGTGTTTATACAGGGAAGAAGAGGTCTGGGCTGACGGAAGAGACTGACCTTGAAGCCACCACGGAGGAGAGCATTGATTGCGTCTCTTCATCAGACCTTGAGAAGAGCAGGAAGGATGGCGCTGTCAGTAACGCTGCGAAGGTAGTGCACTCCCAGCATCTTTTATTATCTATGGTTTCCATGCAGAGCTGTGCAATGTACCGATCTGACTTCATTAAAACTGCATCTGTGAATGCTTTGCTTTCATGTGGGAATTTTGAAGGTTGCTAGCCTCACGGTATTATGACACATGGTGACGCAAGGCAGAGAAATTCAGATTTTTTTTCGCAAAATGTCTTTTGGTGATTTAACATACCCTGCCATATTTATCACGGTTAATAGTTTTTGCCAAAACACACACTCAGAACTATTGTAAAATGTTTAAATTGGATTTATAGTATGGAATAGTATTAATATTCAAAGGATATTTTATTATATTTTATTATTTTAATATTAAATTAATATAAAAAATGCAGTATAACATGGGCACATTTGCAGGACTGAGTGAGTCTCAATATTTATATTTTTATTATACACATTTTCTAATTTTATTTTCTAATCTTATTATCATTATATTAATAATGATATTATCATTATCAGTATTAAATGTGATTTTTTTTTTTGAATTGTGTGGCTCGTTAAACAGGCAAACAAATTTCTTACTTATAGTTTAAATTAAAAACAACAGTAAAATCTTGACAGTTACACTATATCAATTCGCAAAACTGTTGATATTTAAAACAACAAATAACATAGAACTATGAAGGTATCTCATCAATACCGCAGGTGTCTTCTCATTTTGACATGTCATGACAACTGAGGTCATTATAGGGACAACGCAGTGAGATTTGGAGAAAAAAAGGTTAGGAGGCAAAGATGAAGGCCAAAGAGGAGATTGATGGATGCAGTGTGGGAGGACAAGGAGGTAGTTGGAGTCAGAGTAGAAGATGGAGAGAACAGGGGTAGAGGGAAAAGGATGATTTGCTGTGGCAACCCCTGAAAAGCGACAAGCTGAAAAGGAGAAGATTATAATGTGCCAACGTCTGTGTTGGCAGCCGGTAAAAAAATGTAATTGAAAAACACATTCTTGGCACACATTATTCCCATATTGTATCTGGCCCCTGACCATTATTCCCCTAGAATTTCCCTTCCTGTCTCTCACAAATGACATATGAAGCTTCGAGAATTATGTGACTGTCACAGTTTCTTGCTTGGGATGGAAAATTGTAAGCCCGCCTCAATCTCATGCATGTCTGCCGCAGGTGTCTGACAGCTTGTCTCCAGTCCTTGGAGCCTGCGTTCCAGCTCAATTGACAACAGACACTCCCTCCTCTGCGGAGCACGAGGTCCAGCTGCTTCACAAACAGCTTCAGCAGCAGGAGCAGCAGGCTCTTGCTGCTGCAGCACAGGTAGGCTGTTTCCCTCTCACGCACTAGCACTACGGTAATTAAATTTTTCACTCAATTTAGTTTCAACACCGTGGACACTAGTCCAGCTCAGGGTTTGTTACAACCCTATTTTCCCCTTTGTTTTACTGTAAAGAAGAACAACTGATATACAAAGAAGTTTATCAGATATTTATTATTAGGATTTATTTATTAATATGTCATTTTACCAGACATATGTGAAAACACAATTCATCAATTGGGCCTGATTGAACACTGCAGTGCGATAGTTTTAGCTTGTGGGCCTTATGTTTGAAACCCCTGGTGCCCACACTTTTTTGTCTTTTGAGCTACTTTTCATAAGAACAGGCTGATCTACCTAGATTGAAAAATATATTTACCTATATAAACTGGATGCTCTGCTTTATATGTTTTACTGTCTGATTCAATACCTATATAATTTTCCCTTTTTTTACTATTTACTATTATTTTTCATATTGTTGCTCAGGATCTACCAGCACTCCTTTGGAGATGTACTGTTAGATCTCAATCCACCTTTTTTCGGGAAGCCCTGCCCTAGTTTAACAATTTTAAATACAGTAGTGACTCAGATTATGAGTTTAATTTGTTTGTATCTTGGAGTAAATTTGTCATTAACATTAATGGAGTTCCAATTGTTCTGTTCCAAAAATAACTTTTCTTTCACTATTTTATAAACCAATAAGTAAAAAAGTGAATGAGGTACTTATCTATGGAGCCAGAATAGTCTCAAATAGGAACGCGTAAGCATAGATCCACGCTCATATTCTGAGAAGAACCGTGCTTTTAATTTGTAAAACTACGCGCATGCACATCTTCATTTTTGGGACTCGTCTTACGCCGACCAGATTTGCATTCGTAATTTTGCTACGTCAGTCCGTCATCAGCCAATCAGAATTCTCACTCGTTTGCAGCCAATCACACGGCAGTGTCCCCACGAAGGTCCGTGTGTGACGTCACTAAACTGCACCCGAGAACCAGGTTCACGTCCTACAAAAATGGCGTCTGGAAGCGGCAATATGGCGAGCATTCCAGTTTAAGTATTACAGTATGTTATAACATGCTTACATACTAACACTCGAACGATCGCTTCCAGACGGCAAAAAAAAAAAAATTGCATGCACGTAGTTTCACAACTTAAAAGTGTGATTTGCATGTGCGTAACACAAATCACAAACGTATTTGGATGTGTGAAGCATCGTTTGTGTATCGGATCCGTGCTTACGTGTGTGTTCCTTTTTGAGACTATTTTGCCTCCATACTTTTCTGAAGAATTGTGGCAAGTTTGAGGGAGATGATCAGGTGGCAGATAGTGAGACGGGAGTTACTGTGAAGAAGGAGAGTGCACCTCTAATTTCGGGGGAAGTTGGTGGCTTAGTGGTTAAGGAAGCGGATTAGGGTCCGCAGGGCCCTTGGTTCGAATCCCTCTACTGCCAAGTTACCACTGAGGTGCACTGACCATGGCACCGTCCCCACTCACAGCTTCCTGGGCGCTCAAAGCTGCCCACTGTTCACTTTGGTGATGAGTTAAATACAGAGGTCACATTTTGTTGTGTGCAGTGGTGTGAATCGCAATGACAAGAAGTTTGCTTTCCTTTCTTCCTTCCTTGTACTCCACAGATGTGGTTCAGAATCTCCTAACTGTCCTTTAGGTAGCTTCATCAAAAACCTGTTGACACTTTTTTTTTTTTCTCAGCCTTTTAGGATGGTAATTCTCAATGTACGGGTTATTTGCTCGCAGGGACAGTGCCTATTAAGGGTGGCTCTTTTCAACCATGTGTTGCACATTATCAGGTTGTTTCAAGACAATGGGCACCGTGAGATACCACCTTCAACATACATTTGCGAGTGTCTGCATCTGCACTTAGACGTGGAGGTGGAATTAGTGACAGAGAATGCCTGGATGCTGACTGCATCACCACTAATATGCACATCCAGCTGCATCTGAATGCTCATCTCTGCTATACCTCCGCACACTCAAAATGCCAGACAAGTTTTATTTTATTTTATCTAGGATCACCTGTATCCCTAGACTACTGTATACAGTGCTTTGCAAATGTCTACGAAGAGCTTGTTTAAGTGGTAGGAGAGTCATACGCATATATTCACTTGAGAAAGGTCTATCTTTTTCAGGCTTGTATCCTTGTAAACATCTAATACTATGTATTAGGGATAGCACAATACGATACATCAGATCAATAGGATCATAGATCATAAAACATCAATAGCTTGTCCAATCAGAAACTTAAGTCCAGAGCTGAGTTTAGCTTTGCGTTTAATGCTGTAAGGAGTTAAAATATCTTCTTAGGAAGAGGAGAAAAAAATGTATCAAGTTGATTATGTTATCGGCAAAATCTCCAAGTTGCAGTATCGGTATCACACATGAGGAAGTTGTATTAAGCTATCCATACAAATACATCTGCTTATCTGTTACTGGGTCACAGGGGCAGCTGGTCCCATCCGTATCTCACTGCTCCATACTGTGAGCCTTCCTGAAGGTGGTGAGCCCACTTAAGGTTTTGTGGGTCTGGATGGTACTATGATCAGGGCACCTCAGTGGACCCGGGAGGGACTGGGTCCGCCCACTTGTCAGTCAGGACCGCCCCATCCAATGAGAGGGCTGACCATGTCATAACGAGGGATGATGTTCATTATCAAACTAAGGCTATAATACTTTGGGGTTGGGCCCCGCTCATTTTTTTCGGGGGCCCACCCATTTTATGGGTTCTGGCTATGCCCCTGCTGAAGACTTGTCATAGTACAGTTATACTGAAATATGATTGGTTTAGTGTTTCTAGGTGCCAGGAGATTTTCCCCAAAGAAAGCCAGGATTGGGAGATGTGCGTCTGTTTGTGAAATTCGGGAGTGGCATGAAAGTACTCTTGCGTGGTGCTGCCTCTGTGGTTACATTTATGAGATATTGATAAGAGGTGCAGCCATAGTGAAAGAAGTGGGATCAGCCCTCATTCTGCATTATGTCAGATATAAAGAGGATAGACCTTGACTTTTGATGTCGTGTTAAGCCGTAGTAGCAGACTGGAAGTAACCTCTTGAGTAGCTCCGAGCAACTTAAGTGTTTTCTTTCATTAACAGCTGCTTTGTCCTCCTCAGGTCCATGTGCTCCAGGAGCAGCTGTCGGTGGAGGTGTCTGCACGAAATGAAGCCCAAGCTCGAGTGCAGAGGCTGCTGCAGCAGAACACTGATCTGCTGCAACATATTTCTCTGCTGGTCAAACAGATACAGGAGCTGGAGCTCAAAGCCTCAGGCCGCTTGGTATCAAGTGAGTGGGGGGAAAAAAGAGTATTTTTCTCTTCTAGCTTAGTGTCTTCCAGAATAAATATTTAATTGTTTAATTTAAGACTTACAAAACAAATCTTTCACTCTTTTCTAAGGATTACTCAGCTTCTCAACCACCTGAGCCAACCAGTCATTATCTCCTGGCAACTGTCTCAGGGCATTCAATGCTGCTCGTTATTTTTGCATTTAGGAAGTTCTGCCAATTAAATGATAAACTATCAAATTCTCCCTTTTTAAAATCTGTTTTCTGACTTTTCTTATCCCCATTTTTCTCCTAGTGGGCTCACAGGACAGTCTCCTGGAGATCACTTTTCGAGCCCGTCCCTCCCAGCAGGAATCCCTCACGCCTTCTTCATCTCTTGACCCTGCTGCTTCTCAGTCTCATCTTCAGATCAGTGACACACCCTGGGTTTCCACACTGCCCGGCCCGTACTCCCCAGGTACTACCGGTCCAGACTCCAGCCCTCTGGGTCTGAGCGGCAGCGGGGTTCGCTTTGAATGTTTCCGTTTTTCCTCCCGTGGTCCAGACATCCAGGAGCAGGGCCAGGACTCAGGGGAGACTCCCAGCGACGCAGGCCCAGACGAGCTCTCACTACTGGGAGAGCAGGTGCTCGGAGCCCTGGAGCTCCTACGGTTCAGAGAGTCAGGGATTGGATCAGAGTACGAGTCCAACACCGACGAGAGCGACGATCGGGACAGCTGGGGACCGGGCGAGGGCGTTGACGGTGCGGCCCGACTCTCGAATGTGCTTAATGCGGAGAGTCTGTCGGACTGTTTAGGGGAGGAGATGGCCGTGTAGAGGAGCTCTGATGTCAGCGTCCATGCCAATTGGAAAAGAGATGAAACATTTTATTTGCAGGTGTCAACACTGTCTTTACACTGATGATGTCTTATGTACCAGTGTTATTGTACTGTCTTGACTTACAGCAATGGTTCCTTAGCTTGAGCTCCAGGACAAATGCTGTTTGTTTGTCTGGGTGTATGGGTTTGCGTTTTAGCTGACTTTAAAAATAGGAATGAGAAGAAGAAAGGAGACTTAATGAATTAGTCAATGACCATACAGTATGTAATAAAAGAGCCAGTTATTGCGCACTTTAAATTATGCTTGTCAGTTTAATTGTCTACTGAGCTGGAGAGGTAATTTAGAATGGCTGAAATAAGTGGCCTGAGCTCTGTGTGGCGCCATCTTCTGTTCTAAAGTCATTATAAAAGGGGGGAAAAAGACCTAAATTATTTTTACAGAGTAAAATATGTTTACTTCGGTTAAAGTAGAATTGCCCATCAAAAAATATACTTGAGTAAGAGTAAGACCTATTTGAATAGTACAAATTCAGGCCACTGAAAAACACTTCAGTTGACAGTAACAGCTGTGTCCACTAGGGGAGCCACATTTCACATCCCATAATAAAATTCCCACAACAGGTTCAGAGTCTGTCTCTTAGTCAGCATAATTGATACAGTGGGAAATCTGTGCAGTTTAGTTTCCATTATTGCACATTTTTTTTTCCCAGATTTAGATTTTTAGATCCAATGTAGAGAAGTTAAATAATAAAGTTAAATTTAATTGTTTACATAAAATAAAATGGCGTTCCCAGAACTTCTTAAAAAGGTAGTCACTAAAACTACTCCTGTACAGTGATTTGTGTAAATCTAATTTATTACTATCCACCTCTGGTCATCAACCACTTCTACAAACCTGACAGGTGCTGCTGTGCCAGTAGTGCACTCTGTAACAATAATTTATTTTCACTTTGCTGCCCTCATTCCGTTGTTTAAAACCCACTGCAGTGTTAAGAAAAAAAATGATCTGAAGCCTTAAGGTTAAAGAGTTATTTTTTTTTAAGGAAAAGCATCTTTGGTTGTAGAGGCCCCACTAACAGTTAGTACAGTAGACTTGAAGCTGACTTTGTGAAATTGTATCGCCAGATTTAAAAAAAAAAAACTGCTGGTTTGCAGAAATATGAAAAAAAAAACAGGAGCAAGCTTAGTTCCATTTTTCCTTTTTTATTCATTGGACGTTTGAACCAGACTAGCATGAACTAAAGGACAGACATGATGCTTTTCACATGATCCTGGTTTTACACAGACTGTAAAACAGGATCATGTAAAAATCATTATGTCTGTCCTTTATTTCATCTAAGTTGGACTATAATTTTGATATTTTTGTATTTTGAGAAATACAAGCAATAGATATACAGATTCTAGCTGTAATTTTTTATTTTGAGTGTTCAAAAAAATGGGATGGGCATTAAAGGCCTCCTGTAATTTCAGACCTTAGTATGGAAATGAAATGCAGTCCTCTTTGAACTTCAATAATGATACAACTCTTCTCTTCCCCTTATCTGAGCCAGAGAGTGTTATATATAAATTGCTTATATCTTTTTGTTTTTTGCTCCTAACCTCGACAAGAAGCTGATATGTTGTTTTGCTTTAAGAAAGCAAGCCACTGATGTCAGATACCATCAATTTATTGGTGTGTCAGATAAAAGAATATTTTTAAAAGAACGTGGCTTTTCACAATAAAGGCACCAAGCTGTTAACAGTGTTAGAATTTCAACAAACTTGCGGGTACTGACCTGTTTTAGACACCAGTGTGCAGCTTTAGTTTGCCTTGTTTCAGGATTTCATTTTCTTCTCTGCTTCTGTGTTTGTCCGACTGAGTGTCTCTGTGTGTCAGCATGTGTGTTTACGTGTGTGTGTGTGTGTGCTGCAATTCAACATGGTCAGTTCCATAACTCTGTGCTATTGGCTCCAACTGGGCGTGCTTCACTGTGACTGTGTCTGCTTATGTTTTTGTGGCACACTTAGAGTTGGTCAATTTTTCTGTTTTAAATGAAGATTTGAGAAAAATCAAGATTGTTGCCAAATATGTCTGAACATGTTTTTGGTTGTAAAAAAAAAAAAGAACAACGATCGTTGTACTTGATATTATGAAAATTACACATGATTTTAAAATCTTAAAAAAAAATGCTTCATTTCCTAATTTTTTTCACCACAATGCAACTTTATTTACGTTCTCTCCAAACTTTGGCTCCCTGATCGGCTGCTTTTGTTCTAGCGTCTCTGTGTCTGCAGGTTCTGTCCTGCTAGGCTGGCTCTGTTGCTTATAAACATTATTTATTAATGTCGTACTGCGGCAGTGATATAAAGTGCTGCAGCGGCGTCGCACCACCCTTCAGAGGGGATTTTTGAAGACCTGGTACTAAACCAGAGAAAGACACGGGCATTCCAGGAACATCTACCACAACAGCTATGACTCTGAGCCAAGGTCATGAATGGGTGATTTGGGATTCCTCCAAAATGTCTCATTCCAAACACTCTCTTTCTCCCACACTCTATTTCTCTTTATAGATTTAAGTTAATGTGCATATGACTGGAATCCTAACCTTACCGTGTGGACATCTTTACAAATCTTACAAATTCCCCTTGATATTTTAGTCATTAGTGTTAGTGTTAGTGTTAGTTATAACTCACTCCATTATATGTATACAGCACTTTTTCAAATACATGTGTCCCACTGTAGAAGACCACAGGGAGAATTCCTCTGTATTAGTAATGTTCAGTTTAATCATGGAGGAAGCTATGTTGGTGGACCGTTGTCATCAATCAGCTATTGGTCTAGGACGATCACATGGTGAACTGTGCCACCAATCACGAACCAAAATCTCATGCCATGAAAAAGCTAGATGTCTCATCATAAAGAATAGACAGGATTTTCTGCAAGAAACTTTTTGCCGTAAGCTTAACGCAACACAATTTTTTATGTACTTTAGTTGATTACTTAAATGATTACTTGATCACTTACTTTGTAAAAGTAGGGGCAACATGAAGTAATAATAGTATTCATCTTAAGACAAAGGAAATACTGCCCAGTATCATGAGCGGATGATACTGGTCCTTACTGGTACAAAAAAGTTTGTGAACTGCTGAAGTAGAAAGAAAGTTATATTTGAATAGTCCCTATTTGGGAAGTTATTGTGTTAACACCAACAGTTGTCTTAACCACTGTTAACTGTGAGCTGCCACTCACAAGCAACAAACTTGGGAATCAAACCCGAGACTCTGCTTTCTCTGTCTACAGGTATGAGGCATTTTGCGAACTGCTACACTACGAAACCAACATAAACTGCACTTTTTACTTATGCAAACCTAAACATGGCTTTAAATAAATAATAACCCACTCACCCAGGCTTTTGGTCTGACATATGTGGAATGTTTTTTTCACAATAATTATTATGAATGCTGCTGAAAACAGCGTGTAGTCATGGAAAGAGCTTTTGTGAGTATAATGACCTTCTATTATCATTAGTGATATGCACCAGCTGTGGTCATTAAACGGGGTCAGCTGCTATTTAGCTGGCTGTGTGTATGCTAATAAAAGTACACCGCAGATAAGCAGAAAAATATGAACAATTTCAGTCATTATCCATTCACACCCACAAGCCCAACATCCTGCAGCTCTGCTGCTGCAGAGAAGGTTCTTACCTAATTTGCTGGATTACACTGGATAATAGTGTGCACTGTGTTTTTGCTCAACATGTCCAGAATTTATACAACTGCCGCGAATGCTGCAAGTCAAATATATTGGATGTGCAGTTAGTGTGCGGTTAAGGCTAAGGCTTATGTGCAGTTAAGGCTAACATTTGTAGGGTATTTAATAAACCAAAGTAGCATTCTTTTGATTTACCATTATTTAATGGTAAGTCAAACTCAGGTTGGTGCGTGGACCATGCTTTTTCAATGTAAGTAGGGGCATTGGTGGCCTAGTGGTTAAGGAACTAGACTTGGTTCCAGGTTCAAATCCACGAGCTGCCAAGTTACCACGGCACTGTCCCCACCCACTGGTGCTAAAAGCTGTCCACTGTTCCCTTTGGTGATGGGTTAAAGGCAGAAGGGAGATTTCGTGGTGTGGATTGCAATGACAGGAAATGTCCTTTTCCTTCCTAATGGTTGGATATGGCACCCTAGTGGTTTGATTTATTATCCCAAGAGATAATATCAGTCCCTGGTGTAATGTTCAAGCCAGCGGTGTCTAGCCGGTTCCACAAGGGGCATTTCAGGTTGCAGATTTTGGTCACTACCTATCCAGGGAACACTGGTTGACCAATCAGCTGTCTGGAGTCTCGGATCAGTTGATTGAAAAAGCCAAGTCAGGTGTGCTGCTGGTCGGTTGCAATAAAAACCTACAGCCCCTTGTGGAAGCAGTTTGACACATATGAACTAAGCTGTCATTTTAGCAACTCAGTGGTGTTTGGGGATTTCTCCGTCCTGGACTGTCTACTTTGCTGCTGCCATTCTCACAAAAGCTGCACTGTATCTGGAGCTGACAACCCAGAGCTCTGGGGCCTTAGTCTTCAGTTAAAAAATGTGGTATTTAAGCTCCAGCTCCACAAGGGTTTAGTTTCAGAGCATACTAATGGCAGCTACGCTGTCATTTGGATAATTGCGCTATCTGATCTATCTATCTATCTATCTATCTATCTGTCTGTCTGTCTATCTGTCTGTCTGTCTGTCTGTCTGTCTGTCTGTCTGTCTGTCTGTCTGTCTAAGAATGATCCTAAAGATGAAGCTACCAGGTAGAAGACATTACAGACAAAGAGATGATTAAAGGATGCAATGAGGGAGGACATGGAGGCAGTTGCAGTCAGAGAAGAAGATGGCGAGAACAGGGGGAATGAAAAAGGGTGATTTACTCTGAAAGCCCCAAGAAATAGAGACAAGAAGAAGAAGAAGAAGAAGAATTATATCTCTGCCTTTTCAGCATTCCTCTAATACATAGCATCCATGAATTTGTTTCTCATCCTCTTATCCATTGCCAGATTTCAGGGGCAGCAGTTTCCATGGCTGCCACCAAATCACCCTGCTCCATACCATGAGCCTTCCTGTGGGTGGTGAGCCCACAGGAAGTTATGTGGGTCGGCGCAGTGCTATGATCAGTGCACCTCAGTGGCAACCTGGCAGCTGGTGGATTAGAACCGGAAGCCTTGAGGACCCAATTTTAATACATAGTATAGAAATGGTTAAACACATTTCAGCCTTTAATTCTATGTCATTCATACTAGTTCGCTTGATGTTAATCGCGTAAAGTGCTTTGGATGAAAGTATAGTAGTAGTAGTATAGTAGTGGGAGGAGTAGTAGTAGTAGGAGTAGTAGTAGTAATAGTATAAATGTAAAGCAAATCTAAAGATATGACATTGACTAAGTGTCCAACATGCTGTGAATTCAGGCATGAAGGTGAGATGGAGAGACATCAACACAATTACTTTTCTCTTCCATGTGAGACAATTCTTCTGTTGTTACATCATATAGTCATTTGTGTCCACACCTCTCATCTCGTCCATGTCCATCATGGCCTCTTTGTTACTTTTTTTTCCTCCCTCCAACATCATGTCTCCTCCAGTAATTAGCAGGTTCCTCTTCACAGTAAATGAACTCCAGTCTGTTTTCGTCAGTAGCTGTCGGAGGAGGAAGCTGCCAGACGCTGCTGCTCTCAGATGCCTCCGTGGGCCATAATTGAAACCATTTGCGGATCAGGTGGAATTCTGGGATTCTGGCTCCGTTGCACAGACCCAAACGTGTTATTTTCTCTCTCTCTCACTCTCTCTCTCTCTCTCTCTCTTTCCTTCCAGCCCGGAAGACTGTAAAAAGTTGCTGTCGTTTTCTCCCTCCCTCTTCCTCTCTTTTCCTTTCTCCCCCTCTAATTTTTTCCACTCTCATAAGGCTCTTCAGAGAGGTCAAGCAGCTCACGGCGGTGAAAGCATCAACTCTCAGCAGACTGAGGAATACTTCCTGAAACTGATGGTTTCAACGGAACGACAGAGGAATCTGTGAAAAAGTAAGTCGAATTCACAATTTCTGCCTTGAAATAATTAAAGGATGACCATGATTAATGTTTTAACTCAGAGGAAAGTTTGTGTCAGCTTTGCTCGCAGTGACATCATTGACATCAGACGGTGTTTCGACAGTTACAGTTGGACAGAGAGTGGAAGTAACGGATTTGATTTTCCACCATTTCTAAAGCAACAGAACAGATTTTTTACGTTAGACAGTCACTTCATCATCAAGATTTTATTTTCTGGCTGTTTCTTAAAGGCACTAAGGGTGTTTTAAGTATGTTTTTGTAAGTTATTATGGAATCCCAGGAAGAGTACAATGAAACATTTGCAATCTGTGTTTAGGTTAAAATGAAAAAAAAATATCAACCTATGATGCAATCTCATGTTAGTGAACATAACTGACTTTTCGTAACTGGGTTTAGAACAAAGTCCAAGGATGTTAAGTTCAGATTGAAGTAAATGTTAATCATGGAATGTAAATCTGAAGACTGCAGTGAAGTATCAAATATTGTTACAGCATGTTTTTATTGTTATGATGTCAGTTTTCCAATAAAATGTGAGCATTTTTGGAGTTTTATCTTCACTTCGATTGCATTGAGGTGTTGCTTTGAGTGAAAAGTCAATTTAATAAAATAAATAGAATTATTTATAGGCATGAAAGGTAGATTACGTGCAGGTTAGTTTAGATGCAGGCAGAAATATTTTTAAAAATTAATTGTGTGGGTGTACATTTTTTTATTTTATTTTTTAGTCAATTATGCTGCAAAATTCAACATAATTAAATAATAAGATATTTTTCCAGCTCATCTTTCTGTTGAAACTGTTCTGATCTGTTCAGCTGTGCAGCTGAGAGGACATGGAGAAGGTCACGGAGGCAAAAATGATCACGCGTTTCATCGTTCTTCTGGTTGCTGCTGCTGCTGCTGTTAGTGCACAAGTCAACCCAGGTACATGTTATTCTCTATAATCTATGTTTTATTCTACAAACAACAACAAAAACAAATCACTATGGACTGGAGCTGGAGGGATTTGTGGGTCAAATTTAGGGTTCAAATATATATTTGATAACTGAAAAAGAAGCAATGCGAACAAGATGGAGAAAAAAAAACAATCTAAGGTGGGTGGGCTTAAAAATGTGTGTTTGTATGTGCCTGTGTGTGTGTGTGTGTTTGTGTGTGTGTGTGTGTGTGTGTGGTTTACCTAATGGTCAGACAGCAAATATCCTAAGAACAGACAGACCTTTCACAAGGCACATGTAGAAAAAAAAAAAAAAGGAAAGAAATGTAGGCGTACTTGTATGTAACGTCCACACACATACTTCTGACTTTTCCACCGAGAATATTTTCCCAGTTAAAGCCTTATTTGTTCTGCCACATGTCACACAGATCGGGGGTGTGAGGGGTGAACAACACAGATGCCCCTTAATGACCAGGTACATGTGATTGGAGCAAACAGTGCAACTCATTCTGGACGGAGAAGACTATGATTTTTCTTTTTGTATACAAGCAGATTAAGGACGCCTGACGAAGTTAACTGTTTGAAATCTTCTGTCACGCGCCAGGTGTAAATTACGAAAATGTTTAGAAAAGAAGCCCGTGCAGAGGAGGCCACTCCCGTCTCATTTTGCTTAGACTGGCACCTACACAGCGATGCCTCTGTTTAGATTTGGAGTCCTTGCGGTGCTGCAGGAAAGGGGCTGGTGGAGAGGGTTGATCCCGGACCTCTTCAGACTTCCACTCATCAGGGAGCTACACATTAAAAATTAAACTCTTCTTCTTCTTCTTGTCATATTGTAGAGTTGTGCCGGTATCCTCTTGGTATGACGGGTGGACAGATTCAGGACGAGGACATCTCTGCCTCCAGCCAGTGGTCCGAATCTACAGCTGCAAAATTTGGCAGGCACGGTTTACTACCATTTTATCTTATTTTGCTCAGGCTTTTTTTCAAATATGTAGTATTTGGAGACACAAGGTTGTACAAGGATCGTGAGAGTGACCATGACAGGAGCTAAAATGCAATGGATTGAGGTGAATAAATAAATGTTAGCCATCTGTAATCAAGATATGGAAATGTAATCCATACACACAACAAGGCAGAAATGACCCAGAGAACGTTTAACCCTTTATGGGGCACTCATTGAAATACTATGAAATTTAAAAAAAAACTACTTTAGAGTGTTGTAAGGGGACATAACCAGAGATTATTTCTGTTTTCAATATTTTCAAAGTATTCCATTGTCTTGGAGAAAATCAAAGGAAATAAGGTTACCGTATTTGGTTCCTAGCCCTTTGGTGTTAAAAATATATGTATATGTAAAATTTACAATATAAACACCTTTAAGATGAAAGGAACATGTATGTTTCACATTAGAACATCAGTTTTAGAAAATAAGTGCTGATACAGACTCCTTCAACCAATCAGCAGGAACACTCCTGAGGTACCTGCTGATTGGTTGAATGACACAGTCATGTGATCTGTGATGTTGGGAGATCTGTTCTGAATGGCTGAGTGAGGACCACATGGTTCTTGACCTTACTGAGGTAGAGGAAAGGGGCCATTTGTAAAGGGTGCGAAAATCACCAAAAACAGTCACTTGCTCTAAAAAGGGTTAACAAAGAAGAAAAAGGATTAAAATTGAGGCGATGTCCAGGAGAATAGTTTAAATAGACCAGGAATAGTTAAACATTAAACTAAATGAATGAAAAACTTCTGAAATAGCACATTGTGATCTGCACCACTGCATACAACAACAACAATGTTACCTCTGCATTTAACTCATCACCAAAGTGAACAGTTGGCAGCTTTGAGCACCTGGGGAGCAGTGAGAGGGAACAATGCTATGCTCAGTGGTAACCTGGCAGTTGGTGGATGCGGACCTGGAACCCTGCGGATCCCAGTGTGGTTAATTAACCAATAAGCTTCTACTACCTGTGTGTTATGTTATGTGTTTTCCTCCTTCAGCTAATGAAATTTCATTATAGACAGAAGACCATTCTGAACTGCAGCCATTGTGTTTGAACCAAGGACTGGTTTCTTATTATTGGGGCAGGAAAGGTGACCTAGTACCGGTAGTTAAGAAAGTGGTTTTGGGCCCAGAGGGATCCAGGTTCAATCCTCCAGTTGTCCGGTTACCTCAAAGCATGGCATGGTCCCCACTCACTGGGCCCCATGCACTCAAAGCTGCACACTGTTTACTGTGGTGATAGGTTAAATGGAAACGTCACATTTTGTGATGACATGTAGTTTGCTTTCCTTTGTTTCCTTCCTCACCTAGTTATACTGGGTGGCAGTGGTGGTGTAGAGGTTAAGGATTTAGTTTCACCAGGATTCAGGTTCAAATCCACCAGCTGCCAGGTTGCCACTGAAGTGCTCTGAGCATAACACTGCCCCAACCAACTTTACCCCGACCTTACTGTAGCGGTTAGCACACCTGCATCTGACACAGAACAAGAAAGATACTTTAATGATCTCAATTTTGGTAAATTATTGTGTTTGACAGGCACCGATCTTGTGGTTCCTCTAGGAACCAGACCCAGGACTCTCAGCTCTCTCTGTTTGAGGGGCAGATGTGCTAACCGCTACACTATGGAACCTTCTGCGGGAGCAAGCAGTCCTTGGTTCGATTCCCAGGGAAACCACCAGCTTGGTGCTTGTCAGATCCACCCTGTTGACAGCAGTAGTCGTTTAACACAATTCTTGCCATTACTGCAGCTATGGTGTTAATTCAATATTCAAAATAAAACATCTTTTAGACTTTAGTTCAATTATTCTTTTAACATCCGTGTGAGATGAACTAAAACCTTTGTAGAATTGAATTGACAATTTAGAGATATTCATTTAAACCTCTGACAAGGTTAGTTTAAATATCTAATATTAGTACTAATATATAAAATTATTCACCAAAAACATACAGTAGAGAAAAGTTAACAAAGTTAACAAATATATATGGCCTAATAAATGACCTGAAATTCACTAACATTTTACAGAATCACATAAAAATACTTGATACTGTTTTATACTTCATACTCTTTATCAGTTTTCATTCACTTGGTCCAGGGCCACATATTGTGTTAGCCTCAGCAGCTAATTAGCACAGTAGTTTGGTGCTGACCATGTGTGAAGGTTAAAAAGTAGTGGCTAAATTAAAATAATGACTGGGTTTTTTTCTATGTCCTGACCTGTGACATTATAAAGTAATGAGGTTGCTGTCATGCATACAAAATATCTGCCCATACTGTAGCAGAAACTAATTTTTCCCCTCTTTACATGTTCCGTCTGCTCTCTACTTCCTGTCTGCACTATTCGTCCTCTTCTGTTTATTTTGAGAAATGTTTTTTTTCCCCTGTTTAAATCTTTTTTCCTCTCTCTCTTCTTCCTCTACTCCTTTGCCCTTGGTTTTCTTCACCGTCTCTGCTCTCATGTTTTCCACCACCTCAGACTCGACTCTGACAACGGAGACGGAGATGGGGCCTGGTGCCCCGACATGTTGTCAGAGTCAGACAGCTCCAAGGACTATCTCCAGGTGGACCTGCGTTCGCTGCACTTCATCACACTGGTGGGCACACAAGGACGCCACGCAGATGGAATGGGAAATGAGTTTGCCCAGCGTTATATGATTCAGTACAGTCGTGATGGGAACAACTGGATAGAATGGCGAGACAGGAAGGGGAAGGAGGTAAGATGATGTGGCCAAGTCATGTATGTTGACGGGATTTAAAGTTGTTTTTTTTTCATGAAAAAGAAAGAAAGAAAGAAAAAAGAAAAAATAGAGAGAAAAAAATTCCTTTAAAGTCTGTGGTCTCCAAGCCCCGGGTCACAGGCCTGGTCTGTTGGTCAATTGGTAACAGGACGGAGAGAAACAATATATAACATACATTATTTATTTGCTGGAAATAAGCTATTTGCTTATTTCCTGTTTTTGCAGTACAATGCCTTAGATATTGACGTGAGAACTTATTGACGTGATTTTAGTTATGGGCAGTGGCCTAGTGGTTAAGGAAGCGGACTTGGGTCTGCAAGGTCCCCGGTCCGAATCTCACTACCGCCAAGTTACCACTAAGATGCCCGGAGCATGGTATTGCCCCTAACTGCCCTATCGCTCCCTTAGCTGCCCATTGCTCACTTTGATGATGGGTTAAATGCAAAGGCCAAATTTTGTTGTGTGCTGTGGTGTGAATCACAACTTCACAATGACAAAAAAATTAATTTCTTTCTTTCTTTAAAAAACAAACAAATAAACATGAAATATGTCAAAATATCAGGTCTGAATTGAAAATACTATGAGCTATTTATTATGCAGAATCATTATAATCATTATAATTATTTATTTTTTTTGCTTTTTTGCCCACAACAAATCCACATTTTTCGCCCCTGTCCTCTCCATCTTCTGGTCTGACTCCAACTACTTCCATGTCCCCCCTCATTTAATCCATCAATCTCCTCTTTGTCTCCTACCTGGTAGCTCCATATTTAGGATCATTTTCCTACCAATGTATGTACTGTCCCTCCTCTGAACATGTCCAAACCATCTCAATCTGTCTTCTCTAGCTATTTCTCCAAACCTCCCTGTCTGTGTTGTCCCTCTAATCACCTCATTCCTGATCCTGTCCATCCTTGTCTCTCTTAAAGAGAATCCAACATCTTTAACTCCACCACCTCCAGCTCTGTCTTCTGTCTTCTGCCATAGTGTCTCTAATCCATCCATCATAGCTGCTCTCACAACTGTCATGTGAACCATTCCCTTTACCTTATCATACATTCATATATTCATGCATCTATGTTAAATATAACCCTTATATTCCATTTATACTTCAACATGTCCTATAACAGAGCATTAAAGTGATTAAATGTTAGACTACAACTCCGTACAAGAATCCGAGGTCAATCAGAATTTGATGTTGTGATCATAAATTCATGGCATATCGGGCCTCGCTTTTGGTTCTGCTATTCATTGAAAGCGTTGGATTGCACATATATCATCCTGATGTCTTCTGCTTCTTCTCTGTCAGGTAATAGAAGGGAACAGAAATGCCTATGACGTGGTCCTGAAGGATCTGGAGCCTCCCATAATAGCTCGATTTGTTCGCTTCATGCCTGTGACGGATCACTCCATGATAGTGTGTATGAGAGTGGAACTCTACGGCTGTGAATGGCTGGGTTAGTCACCACTGTTTATTCTCTGCAGCGTCTAAACCAGAGGTGTCCAAATCACTTTGGTTCAGGGGCCACAAACAAACAACCGTGGGCCAAACCAGTACAAAAATAACATACCTAATTATTGTGAATAGCAATATTTTGCATG
Source organism: Paraplagusia blochii (assembly GCA_016785265.1). Classification (NCBI taxonomy): domain Eukaryota; kingdom Metazoa; phylum Chordata; class Actinopteri; order Pleuronectiformes; family Cynoglossidae; genus Paraplagusia; species Paraplagusia blochii. The sequence goes on from JAFBJS010057643.1 coordinate 24,031, forward strand.
TTTTCCTGCAAAAATGCATAGCATATATTAAAAATATCAATATTTAATGAAATATATTGTTATATTCACTTTATCTCTGCCACCTCTGTACACAACAATACTCCTCCAACAATGCAACTGGTGACAACATTCTGAATCCCTGCAGTAAATCCATGTGTCTTTATGTCCTTGGCTGTGTCCATTTCAGATGGTCTTATGTCCTACAGTATTCCAGACGGACACCAGATGGTCTACAGAGGCCAGGACGTTTTCTTCAATGACTCTGTTTACGACGGAGCTTTGGGTGAAAGGTTAGTCATTGGATTATATAAGTTTGCATATTATTCTAAATAAAAGTGTTTTTAATGGGGCAAATTTATTATTGTAACAATAGTAGAATTCAGGGAGTCATAGTGTAAACAATGTGAAATCTAAAAGAAAGAAAAGGCTCATAGATCATTTCTACTTATTTTGATTTCTCTACTTATACAGATACTGGACCAATAGCTACCATATTATTTTGATGTTGTTAAATTATTATTATGGATTTAAAGACTTCAAGTATTCTGTCTGCCTTGCACACGATATGTTGTGGGATCGAATCCCAGAGAAAGCACATGCTTTGTAGCACCTCTAGTGGTAGCCAATTTTTTATACTGTACTGGATTTCCCACAATAAGAGAACTTTTTTAAACATATATTGTTAATTAGAGCCATATCTCGCAGACCACAAGGCAAACTTAAAGAATATGCATTTTTCTCAGAAATTAAACATTGTGCCTTATGAGTGTATTCTGATTGTGTTTACTGACCTGTAACGGCACAAGACTCTTTTACCTTGTGCATGAAATTGATGGCTGGATGGAGTATGTTGCGTAGCTTCAATGTAATGTTATGGTGTGTGTATTTTGGTAAGGACCCCAAAATACCAACAGTTAAGAGACATGCTTATGAAGTAGATTTTAAATCAAGGCCGAGATCATTACAGAAGAGCTCAGTAACAGAAGCAAGACCAACTCTGAAAATAAGGAGATGAGCCTGATCATGGTTGAAACTGAAATTGCCTAAATCTGGAAATTCAGATGGGAAATTCAAGATAAGAAGAAGAAAGAAGAAATTTCTTTTTTTTGTCATTGTGATTCACACCACAGCGCACAGTGAAATTTGGCCTCTGCATTTAACCCATCATCAGTGGACAGCTAATGAGCACCCTGGGGAGCCGTGTGTAGGGACGATACCATGCTCAGGGCATCTCAGTGTTAACTTGGCGTTAGTGGGATTCGAACAAGGGACCTTGCAGACCCTAGTCTGCTTCCTTAACCACTAGGCCACTGCCCATAAAGGTGATGGATTTGTGAAAAGGAGTGACCTGAGAAAGTGAGTGTATTTTTTTGTAGTTTAACTGTTACAAGTCAACAGTAGGCCTCCACATTGGCAGAGACAATGTCTCTTATTGGTGTCAAACGGCATTGATCACCCCAATCCTGTTTAGGGGGGTTGGCTTCCAGTGGTTCGTAGAGACTCCTCCCCACCTCCAACCCCCCAATCCCATTAAAGATAAGCAGATTTAAACAGATAATGGACCTGAACAGTGTTGAGAGTTATATTTTCTCAATAATATCTTAATACGTCCCTATAGTCAGGTGACAAAAGACCAAGAATTGACTGTGCTCCTTATAACCTACAAAGCTTTACGTCTAACTACAATCTCTTCCTCAGACTGACGAAAGGTCTCGGTCAGCTAACGGACGGCACCTGGGGTCAGGATGATTTCCTCCACAGTCAAACCTACAGTATGTGGCCTGGTTATGACTTTGTGGGTTGGAACAACAAGAGCTTCCCGAAAGGTTACGTGGAGATCATCTTTGACTTTGACCATGTTAGGAACTTCACTTCTATGAAGGTAAGCTGTATTTGAAAGTCTTATGAAGAGGTTGTGGGCCAGCCATGATGACTAGAAATAGGCAGAAGACAGGAGACAAAATTAAAGATACTGTGATTCTCTTTAGGAGTGACACGTTGGACACTATGAGGACTGAGGCACACTGATTAGAGAGACAGCAAAGACAGGAAAGTTTGGAGAGAAATCTAGAGTAGCCAGATGGAGATGGTTTGGACATTTTCAAAGGAGGGACAGTGGACACATTGGTTGAAGAATAGTCCTAGAAATAAAATTACAAGGTAGGAGACAAAGGAGATTGATGGATGCAGTGAGCAAGGACATAAAGCTAGTTGGGAGTCAGAGAAGATACAGAGAACAGGGGGAGATGGAAAAGGATGATTTGCTGAGGCAACCCCTGAAAAAAGAGACAAGCTGAAAGTAGGAAAAGAAGACATTTTAACCATTATTTGTAGATTGATGGCACCATAATGACCAAAGTCTAATTTCAGAAGGACAATATTTTAAACCTTACTAATGATGGATCTTTTCTTTCACCCAGGTCCACTGCAACAATATGTTCAGTCGAGGCATCAGGATTTTCAGGCAGGTCACCTGCTACTTTAGATCAGGCTCAGAATGGGAGACAGATCCCATGACCTACAGACCAACCCCTGACCGCATCAGCCAAAATGCACGGTTTATCGCGGTGTCTCTTGGAGACCGTACAGCCAGCACCATCAAATGTCGCTTCCACTTTGGTGACCTTTGGTTGCTGTTTAGTGAGGTAGCCTTCCAATCAGGTGAGAAATAGAATTGTACTTTCTTCTTCTTTTCCTTTCGGCTTATCCCATTTTTCTGGAGTTGCCACAGCAATTTCCATCTCACCATGTCCTCCGCTTCCTCAACCCCAACTCCAACCACCTCCATGTCCTCCCTCACTGCATCCATAAATCTCCTCTTTGGCCTTCCTCTTCGTCTCTTACCTGGTAGCTCCATGTTTAGCATTCTTCTCCCAATATAATCACTGTCCCTCAGAGACATGTCCAAACCATCTCAGTCTGGCTTCTCTAGCTTTTTCTCCAAACCTTCCTGTCTGTGTTGTCCCCCTGATCACCTCGTTCCTAATCCTGTCTATCCTTTTCACCCCCAAAGAAAATCTCAGCATCTTTAACTCCTCCACCTCCAGCTCTCCCACCTGTCTTCTGCCTAATTCTAGTGTCTCTAATCCATCCATCATGGCTGGTCTCACAACTGTCCTGTAAACCTTTCCCGTCACCTTAGCTGACTCTCTTCTATCACAGTCACTCCTGACTCTTTTCTCTCTGGAGTGCTGTCCTCCTGTCTCTTATACACATCTAGATGTGTATAAGAGACAGGTTAGGACCCATAGGTCCTAGCTAATTATAGGCCCATCTCCAATTTGGTTTTTATCTCCAAAATCCTAGAGAGGGTTGTTGCTGAGCTCTCTGGTTACTTAAATTGCAACAATCTATTTGAGACCTTCCAGTCAGGCTTTAGTGTTAATCATAGCACTGCGACTGCTCTGGTCAGTCACTAATGACAGTCTGATGGCGTCGGACCAGGGTTTTGTTTCAGTGCTAGTTTTGTTAGATCTTAGTGCAGCATTTGATATGGTTGAGGAGGCTAGAGAAAACACTTGCCCGGAATCAGTGGCACTGCCTTAGAATGGTTTCGGTTGTACTTAACTGATCAATATCAGTTTGTTCATATCAATAACACTCAGTTCCCATGCACCAGGGTCAGCCTTGGTGTCCCGCAGGGATCAGTGCTAGGTCCAATCTTTCACTCATTCATTCATTTTCTTCTGCTTGTCCGTTGCTGGGTCGCAGGGGCAGCTGACGCCATTCAAATCACATTGCAACATATTGTGATCCTATCTGTGGGTGGTGAGCCCACAAGAAGTGATGTGGGTTGGGACGGTGCTATGCTCAGTGGCAACCTGGCAGCTAGTGGATTCGAACCGGGGACCCAAGTCCTTAAACACTAGGCCTGTCTCTTATACACATCTAGATGTGTATAAGAGACAGCTTTTCCTCCACTCATCAGGCATCTTGTCGGTCTCCAAAATTCTATTGAAGAGCCGAGTGAGAAAACTTACCGCTTCTTCCCCCAAGCACTTCCATACCTCCACTGGTATGTCATCGGGACCGACTGCCTTTCCACTCTTCATCCTCTTCAGAGCTTTTCTAACTTCATCCTTTCCTGATCGACCTTCTCCCTGTTGGGAGCTGGCTCCTCATTCCTACGCTCCCTATCATTTTCCTCATTTAACAACTCCTCAAAGTACTCCCTCCATCTTCCCAGCACATGTTCCTCACAGGTGATGACATTTCCATCTCTGTCCTTAATTAATCTCACTTGCTGCACATCGTTCCTAGATTGGTTTCTCTGCCCTGCCAATCTGTATAACTCTTTTTCTCCTTCCTCCGTGTCTACCCTCTCGTACAACTCCTCGTATGCCTTTTGTTTGGACTTGGCCACTTCCCTCTTCACCTCCCTTGCCCTCTGTATGTACTCCAGTCTATTCTCCTCTGTACTGTCATTATCTCATCTCTTCTTTGCTAGTCTCTTCCTCTGGACACTCTCCTGGACCTCATCATTCCACCACCCGGTCTCTCTGTCCTCCTTTCTCTGTTCAGAGGAAACACCTAGCACCTTCATAGCTGTCTCCCTAATGGCTCTGGCAGTGGTCTTCCAATCATCTGGGAATTCCCTACCAGAGCCCAACACTGTTCTGACTTCTTTTCCAAAGTCATCACAACATTCCTCTTTCCTTAACTTCCACCACTTGATCTTCTGCTCTGTCTTTACCTTCTTCCTTCTTCTCACCTCCATTTTCAGCTTGCACACCACCATTCTATGTTGTTTGGCTACACTCTCACCTGCCACCACCTTACAGTCACTTATCTCCCGGAGATTACCTCTTCTACAGAGAATGTAATCTACCTGAGTGGACCTGTCTCCACTCTTGTATGTCACCCGGTGTTCCTCTCTCTTTTGGAAATAGGTGTTTACCACGGCCATTTCCATTTTTTTTGCAAAATCCACCACTGCCTGTCCTTCCAAGTTTCTATGCCTAACTCCAAACCGGCCCATCACTTCCTCATCCCCTCTGTTCCCTTCTCCTACATGGCCATTGAAGTCTGCTCCAATCACCACTCTCTCCCCTGGGGATGCTCTCCACAACCAAATCCAGCTCATTCCAAAACTTCTCCTTTTCTGCTAACTCACAGCCTACCTGTTGAGCATAACCACTGACAACATTCAACATCACTCCCTCTGTTTCTACCTTCACACACATCAACCTGTCTGACACCAGTTTCACATCCACCACATTACTTGCATACTTTTCCCTGATGATCACCCCAACTCCATTTCTCTTCCTGTCTAATCCATGGTAGAATAACTTAAAACCTCCCCCAATATTTCTGGCCCTGCAGCCCTTCCACCTGCTCTCCTGTACACACAACACGTCCACTCTTCTTCTCTACTACTACTAAAATGTGTACTTTACACATTTTTATTCCTAACTTATGTCAAGACCTTTGTCTTGGTTGTTGTTTTTTTTTCCACACAAACAGGTTCTGCTGTGTATAATAGAGCTCCCCGCAAACACGGACATCCAGGAACCACAATCCCAGGTCTGCATTCAAACATTTGTCCGTTTTTTTTTAACTATTTCATAAACATCCAGTATTGAGTATTCTTCCCAAAAAAAAGCAACGTACATCTTGCTCTTGTCTTATTCTGGAGCTGTAAATAATTTAGTTTAAAAGCACTGCTGTCCTTTGTTGTCCTAAAGTTACATCCCTGACATACAAAAGGTTTTCATTTTTAGAAATTGTCAAGTAAATATTCAGTCTTCATAAACCAGAGGACCGCTGGTATCCGATTTCTGTCCTTTATAAGGAAAAAAAAATCCAAAATGCAGTTAAAATAGTCAATATTGCCCTCTAGCGACAATATAAGGAATAACTAAATTATGTAAGGGTGTCAAACTGAGATTCACAGTGGGCCAGAATTGAAAACTGGGTCGAAGTCATGGGTCACAATTAATATTTATAAATGTATCTTTGTAAATATTGATTTTGGATCAACCAAAACATAATACATTTACTGACGCTTTTATACTCAGGGACTTACAGAAGAGGTTAAAGTGATCTAAGTTCTGGTTCTTCAGGTAATCAGACCCAGAACTCCTTGCTTTCTGATTCCAAGGTAGACATGTGTACAGCAGTACAATGTAACCATCACATTATAACCACATTAGAAATAACATTTGATATATAACATAAGGCCTATGTTCTGGTGGGCTTCGGCGCACATTTATATGATCTCATGGACTAATTATGTTTACACCGTAGCCCAGATTTGGCCCCAGGGCCTGTGTTTGACACATGTGATGTACTGTATAAAATATTCTGATTTGACCCCTTAATAATTTTGACAGGTGATGATCCCACTCATAAGGTGGATGACAGCAATACGAGGATCCTGATTGGCTGTCTGGTGGCCATCATAGCCATCCTTTTGACTATCATAGTTATCATTCTATGGAGGCAGGTGTGGCAGAAGATGCTGGAGAAGGTTAGAGAGTTCAAGCTTATTACAGACACTCCTTACCTTTGTCGTCTAAGTTGACAAATTGATGGACACTTCCTAACTTCCTTTTTGTAGGCATCACGACGTATCCTGGATGACGAACTAACGGCTCGCCTTGCCTTTCAAACTCAGGCCTTCTCCTATCACCGCTCCTCCCTTTCCACCGAGGACGGCTCCAGCTCCAACTCCACCTACGAGAGGATCTTCCCCCTCTGTGGAGACTACCAGGAGCCCTCACGCCTTATCCGGAAGCTTCCTGAGTTTGCTCAGTCTACAGAGCGCCTCAGTAAGTTGGTGTGTTATACGTAGTTTAAAAAAATATATATATTGTTACCAAACTTGCAGTGTTTTTGTTCTTTCCGTGTGTGTCCAATTTTAGTGCCAACTTCCTCAACCAGTGGTTCTGACAGTGCTCCCCACTATGCTGAAGCAGACATTGTTAGCCTGCAGGAGACACAAGATATCAACAAATCAGCCATCAACATGGATCTCTTTGCTGGCATGGACTCATCCATGAAAGAATTCCCAAGACACAAGCTCACATTTAAGGAAAAACTAGGAGAGGGCCAGTTTGGAGAAGTAATGAATACCAATATTTCATTGTTATTTTTGTTATTCATTCAGCTTATCTTATCTATCGTCGAGTCTCAGGGGCAGTAGTCTCCACAACTGCTACCCAAATCACACTGCTCCATTATCTGTTAGCTGCAACTTGGCAGCTGGTGGATTAGAACCTGAAGCCTTGCTGCCCCAGGTCTGCTTTCTTAACCACTAAGCCACCATTGCCATTATAATTTTCTTACCAATAATATTAATGTAAATCAACAATAATGTTCCCTATTGTTGATGTTGTAAAGAGTAATTATAAGTATTTGAATTATTTATTTTTGGTATATTGTTAAAGAATGATAGATAATGCTTTGTTTTATGATTTCATGTGAAGATATGAAGTGTTTGTTTGTGTGTTTATCCAGGTGCACCTATGTGAGGCTGAGGGGATGCAAGAATTTTTGGGCAAGGATTTGTCCATAGAGGGAAACAACAAGTCACCTCTGTTGGTCGCTGTGAAAACCCTGCGAGAAGACGCAAATAAGAATGCAAGGTTGTAGAAGAGAGTTGTTTGCCTAGTTTATACTGCTACGCTGTCAACAAAATCTTTTTTTTGAAATTGACTTGTTTGTCCCTTGTGTGGTGCAGAAATGACTTCCTCAAGGAGATCCGTATAATGTCCCGTCTAAAGGACCCCAACATTGTTCGTCTGCTGGCGGTGTGTGTGGACACGGATCCCCTGTGGATGATCACTGAGTACATGGAGAACGGAGATCTGAACCAGTTTCTGTGCAACCTACGACTCAAGGAAGTGGCAAAAGATGAGACCACACAACAAGAAGAGAAGGACGGGGGGAGGTAAGCTCAAGTCTGTACAAGTGTACATATGCAGTGGGATATGTACACATTAACATTCTAATGTCTAACATTAGAATTCATTTGGGTAATGCTTTTATTTTCTTGTAAATCTCTTTTCAAAAGAGACTTACAAGTTGCAATAATTTGCAATGAAAATCTCCTTCTATTTCTAAAGTTATAATTTGTTATTGAAATATCATTTAAAAATAGATATATCCAATATATATTACTTTATATTATTATTTAATACATTACAGTCTATTGTTATAATGTGTATAATATTGTATATCAATCAATCAATCAATTTTATTTTTATATATATATATTAGACATTGTAATGTGTGATGTTACAGTATATTAGTCATACTGTCATAGAAAACAAGCATGTTTTCCAGGTATCCCAGTTTTCCCACAGTTTGCAAAAATATTATTATTATTATTACTTAATGATTTGTGATATTGTTTTGCTTCTAGATACAATAATCTGATCGGGATGGCAGAGCAGATTGCATCTGGAATGAAGTATTTGTCCTCCCTCAACTTTGTCCACCGTGACCTGGCCACTCGCAACTGTCTTGTTGGAAAGGAATACACAATAAAGATAGCTGATTTTGGTATGAGTCGAAACCTGTACAGGGGTGACTACTACAGAATCCAGGGGCGGGCCATACTGCCTATTAGATGGATGTCTTGGGAAAGCATCCTGTTGGTGAGTGTGTGAAAGGGAGATATCTCTGTTTAGTAACTGCACATCTCAGGGAATCCTTCTCTCTCAGATCATCTATTTTGTTTTCAGGGCAAATTCACAATGGCCAGTGACGTATGGGCCTTCGGAGTAACACTGTGGGAGATTCTAACACTGTGTAAGGAGCAGCCTTATTCCCAGCTCTCTGACGAGCAGGTCATTGAAAATACAGGGGAGTTTTTCAGGGACCAGGGCAAGCAGGTAATAAATCAACAACAACAACAAACATCTCTTCACGTTGCCCTTCTAAAAGCCCGCTGTGCTTCCCCCAGGATTTTAGCCGCCCTAATAAGTAGCAAACCAAGGCCACAAGCCTAAAGATTATTCCATTCCTTAATTAGAATTCTCATTATTTACAGAGTCAAGGCAAAGACTCTGCAGTCACATTCACATCAAAGACGTCATCCGAAGGCAAAGATGATAATTAGATAGTCTAATCTGTTCTCTGAAGTGTCTCTTGCAAATCAACATTTCTGGAGTGTTTGTTTTCCCTCCGTCCTCTGCCTCCGCTTCTACTGAGAGACTGATCAGCTGCAATCATTCACTGCTTCACTCAACCCATTTTTTTTTACCCCCGCACATATACAAATGTCTGTGTATCTACCCTGTGTTTTTGTGTCAGGGATGAAAATAATATGGCTGGCGTTTCATGTGTTCACATTACATTCACGTTAAAACCAAATCACTACAGCGGACCTTTCCTCGCCAGTGTCAACAGATGGCACTGTTTTCCTGCCAAGTGAATCCTATGGGTGAGCATTTTCACGCCCCCCTCTCCCCCACTCCCCGTCTCTTTCCTCTCCCAGCCCTCCCCCTCAAACTCCGCTCTGCATCTCCTCCTCTTTGTCAGTCTTATTCCCTTTTCCCATTTGCTAGATGTGTATAAGAGACAGTCACTGACCCTTCTCTCCAGTTGTTCCATCGAGCCTGTACTCTATTCTTCTCCTATATTCCACAGTCTCCACTGCTCTGAGATAGGAAGAGCACACATCTGAACTCCAGTCTACTACAGAATCCAGGGGCGGGCCATACTGCCTATTAGATGGATGTCTTGGGAAAGCATCCTGTTGGTGAGTGTGTGAAAGGGAGATATCTCTGTTTAGTAACTGCACATCTCAGGGAATCCTTCTCTCTCAGATCATCTATTTTGTTTTCAGGGCAAATTCACAATGGCCAGTGACGTATGGGCCTTCGGAGTAACACTGTGGGAGATTCTAACACTGTGTAAGGAGCAGCCTTATTCCCAGCTCTCTGACGAACAGGTCATTGAAAATACAGGGGAGTTTTTCAGGGACCAGGGCAAGCAGGTAATCAGCAAAAAAAAAAAAAAAAAAATCAACCAATCAGTCTGCCTGTCTATCTATCTAATATTCCCATGTAATTATCTCCTCAGATTTACCTGCCAAAGCCACCATGTTGTCCTGAAGGACTGTACACTAATCTGATGCTCAGCTGCTGGAGAAGAAATGCCAAGCAGAGGCCAAGCTTTCTGGAAATACACACTCAGCTGATGGAGAGTCTAGCATAGCAAAAACCAGTCTCTCCCTGTCAGATGTTATGTTTGTAAATACTTTCTTGTCACAGTTGTGCTGTAAATGGATGGGTACACAACCCAGGAAGACCTTATAGTGTTTATATGTTATAATTAGTTTTAATAAAAAAGGGTGCCTACACCTATGTATATTTGTTAGTAACTTTTTAATATTTATTAATGTATTTCATTTTTTTTAATGTAGAAACACAAATTTGTGTCATAGCTGTCTAAACTCAGTTGTGCTTTTTGGTTATTTTGCTAAACGCTGAGTTTCTCTTCAGCTGCTCTGTTTAGTCAATCTGAGTTCCATTTTTGTTTCATTTTGTTCAAAATCCTGATGTCTTCCCATCTGGCTGTTGCATTCACTTTTATTCATGTGAAAATGAATCATCCTTTTCATTATTGCAGTAGATATGTGGATAAAGGTATGAACCAAAAACTTCTTTGTCTGTGGCACTCATTTTAGAGTGCCAGCACATTTCATTAACTGTTGTTAATGTTACTGTTTGTTTTTTTAGCCAGATACATAAATGACTGGAAATTGCAAGTTGTTCTTTTGAGAGAGATTTGTTCATTATTTCACAATCTATCCTATGAATAATCATTTAGAAGTATTTTTGTGAAATGTCAAAATATAAAAATACTCTACATGTATGCACTTTACATTGTAAAAATTAAAGATAAGATATTATACATAAAGTATGACTAAGTTACATGGTGGAGGCTGACATCTATTCAATTACCTCAGTGGTGTAGACCTAATAATTGTACACCTGACAAAACAGCTGAGAAAATGCATTACTCTAATACCGGTGCTCATAATATTATTCCATTTAAATAAATAAAAATAAGGGCAGGGAATGTAGTTGTTTTGTTGTTTGTTTACGTTTTATATTTTTTGGTTCAGTCGTTGTCGTCATGAATTCAAACCTATTTTTAAAGATAAAATAGTACTGCCTTTTAATACATACCCGTCTAAAAATCATACTTCGTCTTTCCCTGTACTTTTCCTATAGCAGGTGCACAAATAACACAAATACAAATACGCAAAATAAGACATTTTGTCAATATAAACACAACTACATATCTAAGTTTGCTGGGACTGTTTATATTTTGCTAACTGTTAGCATCTATTCTATAGCTTACCGTGGAAACGTATTACATTGCTTTACTTCACAATTTACCGTTGCTTCTGAGATTGTAACTTCTCGCTCGCCGTAGTAAGACGAAGCCGATTGGTTGAGTCCTTGATGACATCATCCAATCATACCACACTAAAGCCTGAGCATATAGGCTACTTGATTGGAAGCGGAATCTGCCCATGGGCCGGCCTGGGCTGAACGGTGGACAAAGTCTTTACAACCAGACTTGGTTTGTTAGACTTGTGGAGCTGTAGTTGCTGTAGAAATGGATAAAGTGGTTATCGTCACTGGTGCCAACAGGTAAGTTCACTCACGCTCACCAAGTTTTTCGGTACATTTAAATAATATTACTAACTGTAGTCAGAAATGTATCGCGGTATCTTGTTGTATTTTTTATTGTATTGTATATAGCATAAATGTTTTTTTTCTGTTTACCAGTGTTGTCCGGTGCGCTACTGTTGCTAGAGACTTACTTTCCAGAATGTTACTCTCTGTCTGTCTTTCTGTCTCTCTGTCTTTTTGTCTCTCTGTCTATTTATCTATGTGTCTGTATGTCTATCTGTCTACCTGTCTACCTACCTACCTACCTATCTATCCATTTGTCTGTCACAAGACAAGACAATCCATTCAATACGGTCATCCCATTGAATAAATGCTGTATAACTGTATATGTTTTGCATCTACAGGACTGACTTTGATAATGTGCACGTTTCTTTGTTCTTTGTTTATCTCCCTGATACAGTGGCATTGGCCTCGCTCTGTGTGAGAGGCTGTTGATAGAAGACAGTCAGGTCCATCTGTGTTTAGCCTGCAGAAACATGCAGCGGGCTGAGGCTGCTCGCTCTGCCCTACTAACCTCCCACAATGCTGCACGTATTGACCTGCTGCACCTGGACGTGGGCTCTGTGAAGTCAGTGCTCGCTGCAGCTGAGGAGGTCAAGGCCAGGTAAGGGGGAAAAAAAAAACGTTTAACCTTTTTCTTCTCTGCTCCTAACCCATTGTGCCTTCAGTAACGTTATCATTTACCTATCTCTTTCATGTTATATATATATATTTTTTCTTTGTACAGGTACAACAGAATTGACTTTCTGTATCTAAATGCTGGTATTATGCCAAATCCACAAATAGATTTTAAGGCATTTTTCAAGGGCCTCTTCTCCAAGTGAGTTTTCATATAATGTTACATGTTGTTCCTTAAGATTTTGTGTTTTTATTTTTATGATGTTGTCCCTACAGGAATGTTATCAACATGTTTGCTACAGCAGAAGGTCTCTTATCTCAACAGGATCGACTCAACTCAGATGGCCTACAGGAAGTTTTTGCTACCAACCTATTTGGCCATTTTCTTTTGGTAAAACCATGACATTTTCAAATATATATAATCTGTAGATAATATACACCAATATATCAATGTATCCACTACCCCCCTTTGAAAATGTCCAAACCACCTCAATCTGGCTTCTCAAATTTTTTTTTACTCCAAACCCTCCTGTCTGTCTCTAATGAACTCATTCCTGATCCTGTCCATCCTTGTCTCTCCTAAAGAGACAAAGAATCTCGACCTCTTTAACTCTGCCACCTCCAGCTCTGACTCCTGTCTTCTATCTTTTGCTAGTTTACATACATGGCTGGTTTCACAACTGTTCTGTAATCCTTCCCTTCACTTTAGCTGACACTCTTCTGTCACAGATCACTCCTGACTCTTTTCTCCAATTGTTCCATCCTGCCTCCACTCTATTTTGTCACCACTGCTCTGAATAGTTCATCCTGAATATCTAAACACCTGCTCCTTCTCCTCTTCTCCTTGTAATATCACCAGTCCACTGTTCTATTCATTTCCACACATGTACTGTGTCTTGCAACTAACCATTGTTTCTCTTCTCTCTGATTCCAACCTCCACCTCTCTAGGTTATCTTTCATATTTATGAACCATTGAATTAAATAGAGATATGTGTTTGTATACTTATGTACTCTTATATGCAGATGTACTCTGTCTTGTAGCTGCTGTCTACTCTACTTGCTGATTACATTGTTATTGCTAAAGCAGTAATTGACTGTAAAATAAAGAAATCTTTATTTATTCAATTTTTTATTCCACTCTGTATTTCATACCATATCTGTTCCAGATAAGGGAGCTTGAGCATCTTCTCTGTGATAAAAATGACACATCCAGGGTAGTGTGGACCTCTTCCAGTAATGCCCGCCGCTCAGCCTTCAACATTGACGACATGCAGCACAGCAATGGGACCGAGTCTTACAGCTCCTCTAAGTATGCCGTAGATCTGCTCAGCCTGGCACTTAACCGACACAAAAACAACCAGGTTTGTCTGGTTTTAAGGCTTCAAATGGCTCTGTAGGATGTGTTCCTTCTTTGTTCTTAAAATACAATTTCCCTTGTGTCAGGGGCTGTTCTCTTCTGTAATATGTCCAGGACTGGTGATGACCAACCTCACTTATAACATCCTGCCTTCTTTTTTCTGGACTCTCATTATGCCCATCATGTGGTTGGTAAGCCTTTTAATGCATATTTATAGTATGTTTGCATACAATAAAGGATCTAGTATTTCAGCTGCAAAAGAAATGTATAATCAACCATTTTTGAGCCATTTTTATAGGTACGGTAATATTATTTTTCAGAACATGCATAATGTGTTGTTTCATCATGTGCTATGATGTCTTAAGAATATTAATAAATGTTTTTACGATCTGTACTGTTTCCATTGTGCTAAACAGATTAGGATCTTCACCAACACTTTTACCTTAACACCTTACAATGGAGCAGAGGCACAGGTAAGTTCTGATAAACAATATGACATCTTTTGGCCAAATACATTTGACTTGGTTTTTATTTTCCTCTATGGTGTTTTTCAAAGCACTGGCTGTTTCTTCAAAAGCCAGAATCACTGGATCCAAGAGCAAAGTATCATAGCTTAACATCAGGACTGGGCAAAAACTACGTACAGTCTCGACAAGTGAGTCCAACGATTTACTGCTCAAACATATGTTTAGAGAGTGTCACACATGTCGTCATACGGATAAGATAATGATTTTTTTTTTGTGTGTGTGTGTGTGTTTGTTACAGATGGACATTGATGATGAAATGTCTGAGTCACTTTACTCAAAAATGATTGCCCTGGAGCAGGAAGTTCGAAGTAAAGTGAACAACGCTAACTAATTCTGTCAGGAGTCAGGAATAAAATCATGGCAGATGTCTTCTCTCTCCATTTGTGTTTGCAATCTATTTTGCGAGTGGAAAAGAGAAAAAGTAAATCTGACATTATCTCACTTGAACTCACTTGATGCAATAAATAAATCTTTATCCATCCATCTTCCTTTTGCTTATTCGTTACTGGCTCCAGGACAGCACACTGCACCGCAGCAACTTTCTGGTGAACCTTCCTGCGGGTGGCGAACCCACACCACAGTTAACATTCATTCATTCTTTCAGTCATTCATTCATCTTCATCCACTTATCCGTTACCAGACCTCAACAGTTAACGCTGAACATCTTATGAATGGAGGTTAAACGGCTAGCTATGTTGCCCCTGTATGTTTCATTTGTTATTTGGGGTTTTATTGTTGCAGTAGTGTGCTCATTTAAGTTCTCCTCAAAAAAAGATGGAAAACCAGATAGTTCATTAATTTTATCTTTGTACCCTTTACTGTACTATTATTCTTCAAAATGGCAGCATTACAACAAACACGGCTATGAGCTTGTTAAAAAATATAACCGTCTCCAATATTGTGTTACCTTGTGTAATACCAAACTCTGCCGGACGGGGGCAATGATCACTATCGATTCGTGCCTCTATGATAACACTGCCATCTGTTGGTCACTATATTTTCAGCTGCAGCTTTAAGAGTACAGAATGTCCAGAAATGCTTCAACGTTTTGAAGCCGTCATTAAATACGGTTCGTGATATTTAGTCATTTTTCTGAAAAACAACGTTTTGTTCGTTTTGGCCTTTTTCGTTCATGTAGCGTTATCATGTGAACAAGATTTAACGTTAAAAGTAGAAAAAGGATCAAAGGACTTAAGTCAATATTCCCTTTGATTTCATAAAGTAAAGTCAAGAAAAAATGTCTAAATAAAACCATTACCACCTCTTGGATCACGGTGAATCTATTCAAGCAACTGTGAATCACGAAAAACAGCTAATCCTGGGACATTTTTAAATTTAATAAACATCAACTCCACTTCTTCCATCCGTAAATGGGACTGTCATACACGTAAATACCCGGATAATCCTAGAACAGAACAGGAGATCTCATGGTCGTTACGTAATGAAAACAAGCCAGCAGACGCTGCGCGTTCGCGAGACTGCGCGCTCTCGGTGTCCCGGATGACAGCTCTCGCACCGGAAGAGAAGGCGCAGCTCTCCCAGCCATCTTGTGGCAGCGTCTAGCGAATTGTTCGCATCAAGCCTCGTAGAATCGGAGGTGAATCCCGCTGAAGGGGCGCCATCATGCCCGGACACCTGCAAGAAGGTTTCGGCTGCGTCGTAACCAATCGGTTCGACCAGTTATTGGACGACGAGTCGGATCCGTTCGAGATCCTCAAAGCCGCAGAGAACAAGAAGAAGGAGGGGACGGCTTCTGGTTCCAGCAAAACCGCGGCTCAAGCCACCAAGCCGCCGAAGCGGGAGTCCCAGAAGGACAGGAAGAACCCCTTGCTAGACAAGAAAGAGGAGAGTCAACCGCCCGCCCCTCCTAAGAAAGAAGGTTAGTCCTGAATGTTTTTGTTTTCTATTTTAGACGTTCTTCTGTGTAGGCTGTGTTCTGTTCGTGTCATGTGCAGCTCCTGAGTGTTAGCGACGTTAGCAGCAGCAATTCGTGCTCCGAACAGCCGCAGGTCAATATGGACCTTGTCCTGTTCTTATTAAAGGACATGCATAGTGAAGCTGTACGTGAACAGGTGTCTGCAGAAGCAGTTAATGGGGGAAACACAGATAGGCTTTCCTAAGTGCATCACCCTGCAGCGAGAAGAGGTTGTGTTGATACTGTCTCCTGGAGGAGGAGCCGGACAATGATGCTTCAGCAGCTCCTCGGTCACCAAACGCCTTCGCCACTACATTTGTCCATTATGTACTTTCAGTACAATTATGAAACGCATAATTATCAAAACAGCCCTTTCTATAATTATATGCAAAATACCAATACGTTGGTCAGGAGTTTAAAATTAACTTAATAACATCTATTGGTTACATATGTCTAGATGTTATGTTGTTATTAACTGCCATATATTAAGGTGTATATTATAGGTCTTCATATGGAAAAGAGGGGCAACCACAACATGTTTAGTATAGCTTAAAAATACTGTACATCCATATATACTGTGTGTCAAGTTAGCGAAGTAAAACGTATATATTGAAAGGAAAGCGTGACCTACAGAATCTGCAACATCGTGTAAAAGTCTTCGGTGCAATTGACACATTTAAGTTTGGTGTTTACCACTCATTTGTTTTATATTTACTTAAAGGCAAATTATAAAAACAAAGTAAAAGCAATTTTGCCCACATCAGATAATATAATAGTTGGAAGGCCTACATTAGGGTATTATTTACAGTGACAGTTGCACTGTCAACAGAACTAGTTAGAATTACGGCTACCTAGAAGTCATGATAGGCAGTGTGTCAGGAGCTTAGATGCACCATTTGCATGCAAATGTTGGAGCACATCCTCCTATCCTTCCAATTTTAACCTCATCCTATTAAAGGTGGTAGAGAGAGCTGAATCCCATCCCAGCTCAGTCAGTATCATTTGTTGTTGTTAACGAAAGTTTTCCTGCTTTTTGTTATTTCAAGGAATCAGGCGCGTTGGCCGGAGACCCGACCAACAGGGCCAGTCTGGCTCTCAGCACCAGGGCGGGCAGGTTGAAGGGCGACCTGGAGACAAGAGACCAGACAGAAGACCTCCCAGAGAGCGCCGTTTTGAAAAACCCGTCGAGGACAAAATTGAAGGAGGAGGAGAGTTTTCTGTTGAAAAGTAGGTGTCTTTTTTTTTTTTCTTTTTCATTTAAAAAGGTTAGAAATCCGACACTGGAGCAACAGGAAAATCATGCTGAATAATATGTACAGTAAAGTTCAGGACATAATGTTAATACGTCTGGTTATCAAAAATTTCAAGTATTTCTATACACAATAGTGACAGAAAATAAATTAAATACCATATTTTTCAGACCATAAGCATCCTTTTCCTCTTTTGGTTAGGTTTGCAAATATACATCATGCACAACTAATATACATTAAAATATATAATTTCACATATTTAATTTACACTAACAGCTGTGCAATGAAACTCTTAGTACCCACTACTTACTACTTTTTTTCACCTTTTTCTGGCTGGTGTGACTTAATGGTAATTGTGTTTCTTTTGAAACTGCAATTGAAAACACCACACAATCTTGAATATGAACTGCGAACAAATAAAATGCAGCATATAAAATTATCTGAGTTGGTGCACCTTGATAAAGAGCTGTAATCACATGACTGGACGATTGACAACTTCAGGCACTACACGTTGGCATATCTGTTTACGAACTTGCAGGAAAACAGCAGTAGGATTGAAGGATTTTTTTTCCGTAATGAAAGTTTAAAGAAGAATGAGCATTTGAAAGATTGATAGGTAGATAGATCGATCGAGCTTTATTAATGCCTCAGGCAATTTCGCCTTTGGGAAATTAAGGGAAGCAAGCTGAAAGTGGGCCTGTTGTGCTGTAATCATGCCACACAGTATAACAAACATGAATTTGCGACACAGTATAACAAACATGACTTAAAGAATATCTATTCTAACCAAAAAGAGGTTGAAAAACAGTAGATGGGGTTAGGGTAACTTTTATTCTTTTTTACTAAGAGACACCTTAGGAATAGAGAGTTAAATGCATCACGATCAGCAGGTCTATATGTTGATGTGTAAGTCACTAAATATGACACAAGTTGACCATACTCTATTAGGAGTAACAGGTTTCTGTCAACTTTTTTTAATTTATGATGTAATAGCAATAATCCCAAGTGAAAGAATCCATTGACTCTAAATTGTGACAGACTAGTTCTAGGAGAATTAGTCGGCTTTTTTAGACATTGATTTGCCACCACATTATATACAATGTTTTGGGCAAACCTAAAGTGTGACTGTTGATGGGAATTCATTGAATGTGATGTAAACACAAAGGATGGGCACATGTACATGCTATGGTCTGTAGACAAAAGAAGAAAAATTATGTCAAATCAAGTCACTGTTTCCTGTTTTGCTGTGATGTTAAACTGCTCAGATCTGATTGGCTTGCTTCTCTTCCAAGGCCTTCTGGTGACAGGCCCCCAAGAGGGCGTGGTGGCGGTCGGGGCGGGCGTGGTGGAAGAGGACGGGGAATGGGCCGAGGAGATGGTTTTGACTCCCGTGGGAAACGGGACTTTGACAGACACAGTGGCAATGACAAACCGTAAGTTGACAATGCACACTAGTCTAAACATGTTTATTTCTCTCTGACTCTGACGTATGGTTTTTTTTTGTTTTTTTTATTTTTTTATTTTTTATAACTTATGCTTTGAACACTTGGTACATTGGCCTAACTGTAATATAGTATATGCACTGCTTTGTCTTGTTCAGAATTACTTCCTGGTTTTCTGCAACTCCAATATTATTTGCACTGCATTCATTATAAAGGTTTTTTTTTTTCTTATCTAGCAATCAGAAAAACGAGGAAAAGCGTAGTGGTGCTGGTTCACACAACTGGGGCAACGTAAAGGATGAAGTGAGGTGAGTTTTAAGGAGCATGTGATCCTTACGGCTACGACCTGCACTTAGTCTTCAAGTCGGGAAAGTTTTGGTGGCATCTTGCTGATCCACTTTCACTGTCGAGTGTATTCTTATACCGAATAGACTTTGAGAAAATGTATCAGACAGCTATTAATGTTGTGGCGTACAGAAATAGCTGTTTATTTATAGCCCCCACTCATGAGGTAGCTCCAAAGCACAACAAGCAATGCCCTCCTAGTCCTAGAGCTGTATTTGTCATTGTATAAATTCAGCGTGTAAGTCTTGAAATAAAATGAATTTTTTCGATATATGCGACTCCTGCATAAACAGGCGTGAGCAATCTATGACCCCAGGCAAAATGTAGACTAAAGCTGTTTGCTGCATCTGCCAAACCAGGCTATTACTTTCTATTATCAATATGTCACTGCGTTATTGCTGCGATTTCTGTAGCTCTCTAATAGATGCTGTGGAAAAGGCTAAAAGCATTTCAGCCTTTTTGACTTCTACATGCTGTTTGTTTTAGTTCACACAAAAGCTCCCTCTATTTGTTACTTCCGTTATAAATGTAAATGCTTCAGTACCACTCTTTTTTTTTTGTCTGGCACCTGTACTGTAACTTTGTTTTTTTTTTTTTTTAGACAAATCGGGATACAGATAATGCGTAATGTTTGGAGCCACCCTAACCTAAATATCAGTCAGTCCCAACCTTACTAGGCATTATTGTTGTCCTTGAATAAAAAACACATCAAGCTGTACTTTTGACCAAATACTACTGGGTTTAATTGTCATTGATGATGTATACTGTAAGCTGCACTAATAGAACTTTCTATGTACTTATTTGCAGTGAGACCGAACAGACTGCAGCCCCTGAGACGACCACTGAAGGAGAGGAAACCGCACCTGCTGGCTCTGAAAACAAGTGAGTGTCCAGATAGTCTTTGGTCAGTATAAATTTGTATTATAAGAATTTGATTCCTTTGTCAGTAAAGAGTCTAAAATACTTCTAAATGGCCTTTCATAGAAAAATATGCCATACTTATACCAAAAATGTTCTTACTGAACTGGCTCAATGCTTCTTGACTTTGAGTGAAAGCCCAGTGTTTTTTTTTTTTGTCTGACTGTGCTGCCCACTTCGACAATGTGTAAAGTCTAAGGTTTACATGAGCAATTATGCTGTTCATTGGCTGTCCAGGGAGAATGAGGTTGAGGAAGTTAAAAACGAAGGCCCCAAAGAAATGACACTGGACGAGTGGAAGGCCATGCAGGACAAAGCTCGTGCCAAGGTGGAGTTCAACATCCGAAAGCCCAACGAGGGAGCCGACAGCCAGTGGAAGAAAGGATACGTCCTACACAAGTCTAAGAGTGAAGATGTGAGTTTGGTGTTGAGGAACAGAGCTTTTTCCTGCACTGGTGCTATTGCTTTGTGATAGATACTACTTTGTATTATTTGAGCCAGATATGCACAGTCAGATATTTGCGTGCACTGCAGTAATACTTTTTCTGTGCGTCTGGAAATCCTAAATTATCATTGTCCTGCAGCCGGGAAAGTTGAGGGTAAAATTTAAAAAGTGGTAGTTTTGGTATTTTCCAGTGTCAGACGTAGAGTGTTTGATGGTTTACTCTTATGATGTTTTATTTTCAGAGGCCTGTTGGTGGTTTGATCGATTCCACAGAGACAGAGACGGAATCTCACACATCTTACAAGGTACGACTCCCGTTTCATTCACGAGGTCTAAGGTGTGGGCTAAGGCTGCTGATGTATAATTCAGTGGCCCATATCTGTCTTTTTGTCTTACTATCCATCGATTGACTCACCTGTTTACCCACCCGTTCATCTCTTTTACGTATCCATCTACTGTATGGAGCTGTTTACCTATCTACCCGCATAACCGTCTACCCACCCACCTACTGTACATGTCTTCCCAATTGTCTACCTGTCTTTCTACCTACCTACCCAACTGTTTGCTTACCCAACTGTCAACCCAATTTTATATCTACCTACTCATCTACCCATCTGCATACCTACCCACCCATCTACCCTACTGTCCACCCATCCATTTACCGAACTGTATAGCTACCCATCTACCTACCAAACTGTCCACCTACCCACCTACCTACCAAACTTCTACCTACCAAACTGTCCACTTAGCCATCTACCCACCATACTGCGTACGTAACTGTGTACCCAGAGGTCTACCTACCTACATGTCTACCTGCCTACCTACTTATCTACCTACCTTTCCATCTTTGTACCCACCTTTTTACCTATGGACTGTATTAATTCATCTCTCCATATCTTATCTGTTGCAATACTAATGACCACAGATTAGTGTACACTCTCTCTCACGTGTCTCTTCTCTGCAGCACGGCACTGATGAGACCGGTGATCACCATTTCCGTAAACCAGCCAACGACATAACATCCCAGCTGGAGATCAACTTTGGAGACCTGGGCCGTCCGGGGCGCGGGCGTGGCGGCGCACGCGGAGGCAGGGGAGGCCGCGGTGGGGGAGGCAGCCGGGTGACAGGCGGGGGAGGACGCTCTGAAAAGGTAACAACAAAAGCTGCCAACGGTGTCTATGACACAAGGATTTAGCTCTGTGAGTGGACACTGGCTGTAAAACCACTGACTTGGAAAACGCAGAGGCCTCAAAATAACACAGCTGTAAATACAGGCTCAAACATACAAAACTGACAGGCTGACGGAATGATAACAACGAGGGCCTTTGTGTGTCTGCTCTGGACCAGGTAATAGTATCAAATATCTGTAGTGCTGCTGCAGTTGAACTCGACAACAAACTGTCCATTTATAAAAGAAAATGGTGCTTTTTTAGTAATGTGTGTATGTAGTCACAATGTGTTGTATATCAAATATGTTGGGTTTTTGGTATGATTTACCGTTGACAAAAAATAAGTACCGTTGCACTTATTTCACTATTGTTTTGTCTTGGCCTTCATATTTTGCACAAAATACAAGTGATATAAAAGGCAAGGATATAGCAATTAATCCCTACTACAAATAGTTAAGCATTACAATTAATGAATCGTAGCATTCCCGCAATAGTGCCAGAAAATAATAACTACCTTCGGCATACCTCAAGAAGATTGCAAACTAAAATTATGCAACATCTGCATGTTGTTGCGTGTTGCTTTGTTTTTCATCTTCATTAGATAAGAAAGTTGTGGCTAAGTGGGAGACATGGCAGAAGAACAACCCATAGAAACAGCTGTGTCTTTTTCGATGCTTGAATTTCATGTGCATGGTGTGTTACTCCCCACACAGCATCTAAACAGAATCCTGTTTTGGTGATAACATTTTTTTGGCCAAAATCTAAAAATATACTTTGCAGCCAATTATAACCAGCGTCTTTGACCTTTTTTTCATAGTACTGCTATATAACCTGCACTGGTGAGGCATTGTCAACTACTCTTTTACACATTAAAAAAAGTACATGTGATGATAACAATCTCATCAAAGTAAGGTGTTGCATCCTGTAAAATTAAATGTGAATTACGCAAGAGCTCAACTTATCTTCTGCACCCATATTTATGCAGGCCGTAACGAAAACCTTACTTTTTTGTAATTTTGCTCTGGCAAACTACAGAATCTAAAGGTCATGAAAAAGAACAAGTTACATTAAGGTTACAGTGAAGTTTGTTGCAAAAAATCCTGTCCTTTTTTTTTTGAGTGGTGGCGCAGTTTGACATGTGATTGTGCTTGACCAATCCAGTAGCGGATTGATGATGACTGTCTGGCAACATGTTTGCCTCCATGGTTTTATTTTTTGAAGAATGATGACTAACTATCACTGTTTACACAAAAATTTGAGGGAACTCTATTTTTTTTTTAAATCCCACCATAGTCCAGAATCTCAGTGTAGAACAAGGCAC
Source organism: Paraplagusia blochii (assembly GCA_016785265.1). Taxonomy (NCBI): domain Eukaryota; kingdom Metazoa; phylum Chordata; class Actinopteri; order Pleuronectiformes; family Cynoglossidae; genus Paraplagusia; species Paraplagusia blochii. The sequence goes on from JAFBJS010057643.1 coordinate 46,993, forward strand.
ATTTCAATTTCTTCAGACCTGGCTGATTATACAGGGGGGTCATCAACGTGTAATGCGATTCAGTTAAAAAGCACTGGGTCAAAAAATAACAAAGATCAGTTTTGAGTAGCAGATTATATCCACTCAGGTAACAGGGTCTTCTCATATTTCTCCTTCAGGCCAGCGGAGCATCAGTCCCCAACGTGGATGATCCTGAGGCCTTCCCAGCCCTGGCTTAGAGGCACCTTTTCCACCACCAGCCCACCCATCAGCCCTTCCGGGCCCCTCCTCTACGAGGCTTGCATGCTTACCACATCTTCCAAGTATATAAGAAAAGAAAAGGAAAAAAAAAAAACAAGATTTTAAATGACAAAAATTGATTTGTCATCCCATACCACCTACACCACCAGAGGACTTTAAATTTTACCTGTTTGAAAGAAGAACAAAAAGTTGGAGAAAGGACTTCTTGTTACACTGAAGTTTTGTATTAAGTGACATGAAAGCAGGGATGTTTTCATATTTTTAGCTTTGTTTTATTTTCCCGAAATTATGCATATGTCATAAGGTTTTTGTTTATTTCCCCCTGTTCCCTTCCCACTTGAATCTACATTCAGACTCAAGGGTCTTTTCTTTTTCCCACTTTTTTCCCCCCATTTTCTCCCCTAATATGTCTGCTCAGTATTATGGGGGTCTCAGAAAATACTTTATACTGGAATTTTTTCCAATTTCCAGTAAAACTTACTGACGTGGTAGCAGTTCACTACATAAAGGACATTTGTAGTAGATTTCTGAAGTATGGGCTGAAGCCCATTTTAAAATATATTTACTCCGTTCCTGACTATCCATCACTTTTGTGATACCCAATTTCAGGATGGGTCAACAGAGACTTCATCCTTTAGCTTAGTATTATTTTCTGCTTGCCGTGCAGTGAAAGTCAATGGTTTTGTTTGGGATTTTGGTTGTATTTAGGAGAGGTGGGGGGGTTGGAGCAGTCAGGTTTTGCTATTTTTATTTTATTTTTTTGCTTTCGTTTTTTGATGGCTTGCCTTTTTAGTGGACCAGTGGCTCATCATGCTTTCTATTCCCTGATTCCGATGTGCTACCTGTGATTTTAGGGTGTCCTTGGGCCCAATGTATACTTTTGGCTGGTCTTTCTACTGTAGGCGATACAGACTGTACTACTTGTAACTTAAGGACCACTAAGCAAATATTGTATTTTCTTTTAAGGATGTATGTGTAAACAGTGCGAGTGTGTGTGTATGCAAGACTGTGTGCGTTTGAGCGACCGAATGTCAGACCAATGCGAGAAAGAACGTGTGAATGTGACAAATAGTTACTTAGGGTTTAAGTATTGCTCTGCTACGAACTTGCCATTTTCAAACAGTAGACGGCAGGTTCTAACCTGAAGTAGTTCATACTGTCATTTTGAGAAGTGTTTGCAGGAAGACACTTGGAGGACATAGATAGTGGACATATCTAGTAGTTAGATAATCCTTTTGTCCAGGTCACAAAGCACTATTTTTTATTATCAGCACCAGGGTTGTCACTTTTCCATAATTCAAGTAAGAATAAATTTTACGTGATGACTTGTTTTACAATAGGAAAACAACCACCAGTGCCGCCTTTTTGCAAGTCAGAGGAGTTTTAAGTACTCTGTATACTCTGACTGTTATGAAGTCAGAAGTACTTCATTGATCCCCGGTGCTTGGTGTTACAGGTGACGTGTACTTTCTCCAGGGTATAACGGCCGAAGTTGGACGTGCACCAACATTTATGTATCAACACTTAAACACTGAATGAAAAGTGACAGCCCTTCAGCAGCAACCCTCTGATTCGTTCAGTTTGCCTTTAACAGCCCCGGTTTGTTTTTTTGTTCCCCCCTCCAGAAATGTATCCGAGCAGCAGCATCCATGCATAATTTAACTGAAAAAAAAAAATGTCTGCTGTCATCGTGGAGCCATCACAAGCTACAGAATGTAATGTGAGATATTGTTGCTCGTAGCTGTCTGTGTCTGTTTTCAGCAGGATTATTAATGAAGAGTATTCAGCTCTCATTGGGAGGGTGAAAATGGTAGGGCCAAGGGTTTTTACTATATTTAAAGAGGGAATTAAAAGTTTTAACAGCCATGTGCGCCACAGACCCACTGGTGATGCACAGACACAGACGGACTGAGCAGGGTTTTTGTTTTTTTTTTTTCTTATTGTAGGAACAGTTTGAGCCACATGACAGTGAAACTTTCTCTGCAGACATGCCTGTTCTAATAAATCGCTTTAGAGTTGTTCAATGTACTCTGCCAGTGGCTGCTGGGGTGTTCAAATTCAATACTGTGATTTTAAAAAGTGTAAAAAATTACGCTGTTGACTCTTTATTGATTTCAAGGAGATGTCAGGTATGCTTACCAGAATATTTTATCTAAGTACTACAATGTTTAAACAACTATAAATGATACAACAAAGCCAAATTCTATGCTCAGCCAGAGTTAGCGAAAAATACATTAGGTGTACTGTATGAAAAACAATGTTTGGCTGCATGTGGTTGTAGCACAAAGTGTTTCACAGTAGTTAAAAAAAGAGGTTAAGACATTAAAGACCTGCTGTACATAAAATACATTACTTTTTCACGCTAAAGTTTCACGGTTGCAACACAGTTCCAACCATATAACAGGAGAAATCCCTGCATCTCAAGTGTGCCTTTCAGTTCTTTTTTTTAAATTATAGGTTAACAAAGCATTTTTCCTTTCTTCAAGCTGAATTATTGCATCAAATTCTAAAAGCTTAACTGTATTTTTTAATTAATCCCTTATTTAATTTTATCCTGATTAGTAATTTATTAATTCTAAATTATTTTATTAATTTATCCGTGACCCAACACAAATACACAGTTTACATTTCTGTACATAATAGCATAGGTTATCCATTAACGCAGCTTAAAAATTCTACAGTGCAATCTGTGGTCGTTTCAACCTGACGTCTTTGGAGCAATAATATCATTGGCCACATGGTGGCAGTGCTCTGTGCAAGAGTTGCATGTTCAAGAAATTATTACGACCCTACTAACCCATACGAATGTTGGAAACCACTGAGTTAATTGACATTTAAAAGCGAGAGTAATTGATTAGCAGTGTGTGTGGTCAGGTAGCGAAGTCTTTTCAGGAAACACCGCGTTTAATTGAGTTCAATAATGCCAAGTATTAGAAAACACGACGGAGTTTCTCTAGGCATTTCCGCTTTCTCCAACTTAACTTCCGGTCTTAGGGTTTAACCTGCATTAACGCATGCGCAACCCAACTGCATAGCGTTGAATCCACAGTCGCCTAGAGATGGCCCAGATACACAGGCGTCGACCTGGGGCCGATGTGACACAGCTGTCAGCGGCGGAGTCCTCCTCCAGAGGAGCTTCAGCGTCAGATGAGTCGCCGCCCGGTGTCTTCGTGAAACTTCTGGCCGCAGGGTTTTACGGACTTAGCTCATTTCTCATCGTGGTCGTCAACAAAAGTGTTCTCACCAGCTACAGGTGCAAAGTACAGACTACAGGAAGTTAGTTAGATAATAAATACCCATCTTATGTACATAGACTAAACCGGTCCCTTCGCATCTGAAGGGTATAAGTGTTTTCCCCAGGGAAACTTCAGTTTTGTACTTCAGACTGGCTTTAAGGTTTTCCTGCCCAAGAAACCTTATCTTGCCTAATTTATTTCGCTATTTATCTGTATTGTTGATATTTATTATATCTTAAAATAGAAGTACAACTGCCATTTGATAAATGTAGCCATTCCAGAACCTTTTCTTCAGTTTTTAGTCTTTGTCAGGCTTTATCCACTTTACAAACATTAATCATTTTACTTTTTTTTTTTATTAACTTTTGGACAACTTTTAAAGCTTTCCATCATCAACATGTCTTGGATTTGGTCAAGTAAGTTGATAAATACTGTACTATGTCTGTCAGTGACTTCTGCAGTTCTTCAGTATTTACCTTCTCTTCCCTCAGATGTTGGCCACAATCCTAGTACTGAGAATTGGAAAGATGGCTGGAATAATCTCGTTCCCAGATATGGATCTGAGTATTCCAAGAAAGGTGAGCAGTCTGTCATCATTCATAAGTGTTAACACTGTGAATAAATTGTTAGTAATGATACACACTATAATATTTGAGCTATTTGCACATTTACAGATGTTTCCACTGCCTTTACTGTACGTTGGAAATCAAATATCAGGATTGTTTGGGACGCAGCGGATCAAGTGAGAGCTCTGTTCTTAGTATTCATTAATACCGCTTTAAAAAAAATAAACATTAAAAAAATATGTTATTTCCTTTCCAGTTTACCAATGTTTACAGTCCTGAGAAGGTTCAGTATTCTTCTTACCATGATTTTCGAGGGACTTCTGCTAAAGTAGGTTCACATCACCTCTTTTAAACAAATATATTCTCACATGAGCATAATAATTAACTTACAAAATGTCTACCACTCTGCTATTTTACTTAAAGTAAGACATTCTCCGTCTCCATCAAGGCGACAGTGTTCACTATGATTTTTGGCGCCTTCATTGCTGCCAGGTAAGAACGTTAGCACCAAACGCTCAAAGAATCCCATTGAAAGTGTCAGATTTTCCAATCCTCTGTGGTCCCCTGCAGTGATGATTTAGCTTTTGATCTTCAAGGATACATATTCATAATGCTGAACAATGTCCTGACAGCTGCTAACGGGGCTTATGTGATGAAAAAACTGGACTCTAAGGTGAACAGAAATGTTGATCTAATAATATTTGTTGCCTCTCCTTGTTAATAAGCTGGATTGTTGTAATTTTTTTTCATAGGAGTTGGGAAAATATGGACTTTTGTACTACAATGCTCTGATCATGATCCTTCCTACTATGGCATACTCATATTACACAGGAGAGTTACAGAAGGTAAGATGGAATTTCGAAGTAATTTCTTAAGTTTTGATATTAGTTCCAACTCCAACTGGTGTAATCTATTGAAGACAACAACATATCGTTTCATTTTATGCATGCACAAATCATTGGCGCCCCCCCAGGGGCAAAAAGAACAGCACTAACAGCAGACTGTGAAGTTTTTTTTTTTTTTTTTTTACATATTTCATTTGGTCCATTGTAGAAAACTAAAGGTGATTTCTCCTGTATCTTTATTGTTTAGTTAAACAATTTTAAAGGACTGTTGCCATCAATCACTGGATTGGTCAAGCACCAATCCAGTAGACACTATAAATGCTCTAATATTTGTTTTGGTCATATTCTCTTTGAAACAACACAACCAAAATCTGAGTTTAATGTGACATTTACTACTTTGGGAATTTCTTCAGATTCAATTCCAAGTCTCTGTGATATTTGTGTTAAATGGATGCTTCACCTCCATGTCATCTGTGGTTCATGTTTGTCTGCAGGGTTGGGATTATCCTGGATGGTCTGATATGATGTTTGTGACACAGTTTGTTCTTTCTTGCATCATGGGGTAAAACTATTCACTACAACAACTCGGTATTTTTGTGTCTATCAAGAGATACTTTCACCCATGTCTCCTCTTTGTCCTTTGTTGTCCTGCAGCTTTGTTTTGATGTACTCCATCATGCTGTGCACTCAGTACAACTCAGCTCTGACCACTTCCATCGTGGGCTGCATCAAGGTGAGTTGTAAGACACAGGTTCGTCTGATCATGAAGGTGAGCCATGTTGCTGACTCTGTGATCGTTGCAGAACGTTGTTGTGACCTACCTTGGGATGGTGTTTGGTGGAGACTATATTTTCACCTGGACCAACTTTATTGGCCTTAACATCAGGTAAGGTGGCAATACACCAGATATTTTCTTATGTTAAAAGGGAAAGTTTTTTTTTTTTTTTTAATATGCATGAACTCTCCACAGTATTGCTGGGAGCCTGGTGTATTCCTATATCACCTTTACACAAAAGCAAACAAGTAAGAATCTTTGAAATAATAATTTTCCAATTTTCTCTTACCGCCAATTATTTGTTGGTATTTTATGTCTTTGTTTCCTTAAATTTGTTTTTTATTTCAACAGAAATGGCATAGCTAAAGAAGCCTCTATTACATCAGGAGAGTATATTTTGTTTGTGTCAATGTTTATGTCAATAATATTTTTATGGTCAACCAAAGAAATGATTTAATGTTTTATGAAATCAGTTTTAATTTTTTAAAAAGTTTCTATTTTTTATAGAATCAACTTTGACCTCAATCATATGTCAAGATTTTTTATTTGTGTGCTGGTCAATAAAATATTGTAATTAATTGAAATATTATTCTTGAACTTGGCAGTGGCAGTTGTACTTTTTAAAAAAACATTAAAATAGTAACTGAACAATACGTTCCTTCTTTCATCTTCCAACGAAATGTTGTTGAGTATGTACAGTCCAGTCAACTCTGAATGTGCTCAAAATGTTGTTACAAGTTCTATGCAACATGCTACTAATGAGCTAGTGAAATACTTCTATTTCTCTTAGTAAACGTTAGTGTACCAACTTAGCTGGACTATAGGTTACCCTTTTTCATCCTTTGGCTGTGTTTGTGACTTGTACTCTGGAGCAACTAATTATTCAAAAAGTAATTTTCAAACTGACAGCCACTAGAGGGCACTCTAGGCTTGTGCACCAGTATCTGCTACTCCTGTACCTTCTTTACAAAAATGAACATGTTTGTTATTTTCAGTGTCAGTCACTAGAGGGCAATAGTGAAACTCATAATGCAAAATGTCATATATACATGAATCTTCTTCATCTTCTTCTGCTTGTCAGTTGCCAGGTTAGAGGTTAGGTTAGCTGGCTCCACCCAAATCACACTGCTCCATATTGTGAATCTTCCTGTGGGTTGTTACCCCACAAGAAGTTATGTGGGTCAGGACGGTGCTGAGATCAGAACATCTCAGAACACCAGTACTGCTAACATACAAATATATACACTGTTATACAAATTTCAAGACCAGTTTGACAAAATTGCAAGAATTCACATTTTGCACTGTTGGATCTTAAGAAGGGTTTTACGAAATAAAATGCGAAAGAAGAAATGGGAACAAAATATGATTGATTTTTACATGTTTCACTGAGTTCAGACCTCGTCTGGTCATACTGGTTGCTTGTGTCCTAACCAATATTTATGAATCTGATCACGGATATAAAAAGTACCAAGGAATGGTCAGCTAGTACTAGGGGTTACTGCGGTCCAGTGGCACCACATTGATTTTTTTTTTTCTGAGAATTTTAATGGAAATAAATGAATGTAACTGGATTATCTTTAAATGAAGTAAAATTAGTAAAAGATGTTTTTATCCAAAGAAACTTACACACACAGATTAACACCACATGTTGTGATTTGTCTGGGAATCAAATCCATCAAACTTTTTGCATCTGAGGCAGACTGGCTAACCGCTACACAAAAGCAGCGATTCTCAACTGGTGTTCTGAATGGGTCGCGAACAGCTGGTCAAAAATCAACTAAATAATCTGAATCTGCTGTTGAGCATGTGTTTTATTTTAGAAAATCTCTTTTTTAGAAAGACACTCTGCTGAATACAATTATTATGTTAAATTAAAATTATTATGTTAAAAGGTGGTTTTCTCAAAGTTTTCTTTTTTTTTTTTTAATTAATTAAGTTTTTTGGATTCTATGAGAGTGGGCCACAATTTAATGACTACAGGACAGTGTGGATCCCAGAGTGAGTCCAATTGAGAACCACTGCACTAAGGGACCACAATGTCAATTGCCTTGTGTCAAACTCGAGGCTCAGGGGGCCAAACGCAGCCCACCGAATCATTTTGTTTAGCCCACAGTTTGCAATGTCAATGGAGCAGAGTTTCTCAAGCTAAAGAATAAAAAAAAATATTTTATTGCATAGCAATAAACAAAATTTGTTGAAAAAAAAAAGTGGTACTGTATTGATCCCAGTATGGAAACATTGTGTTCATTGTGACCAGGCTGCCCCCTGTAGAACGCCACGCTTGTGGTTTCTCTGGAACCTTTTGAATAAATAATAATCAAACTGCAGTAACATGTCATGAAATAGTTATATCTCTACAGTCTAACATTTACAGCCGACCCTTCAAGGGAACTGTATTGTTAATGTGCACCACTCTCACACACGGCAAAAATGAATTTGACACCAGTGCCAGACTACATCGTCCACCGTAATTTAGTATTTATCCAGCAGATGGCAGCAATGCAACATGTGCCTGTCGGCTGTGATCTACATCAGTGTTGCGACACGGTCTCATTACTGCGCCATCTCTCCATTTCCACTAATGTTACAAGTCTGTCAGCTACATTCAGTCTGTTTACGTTCAGAAGAATAAACAGTTGTTCAAAAAAAAAGGAGGGAAAAAAAAATAACCCTGTGTTTTTTTTGTGTTGGAGAAGATGACAACTTAAGGTACAAATTGCATCTTGTTGTAGCTGTGTCTTGGAGCTATACTCTGGTACCTGGCACAAATGAACCATTAACTTCAGGGCCTTAGACACAGTTAGCGCACTTAATGTTATTTATAATAGGATTGGAAGAGCGAGAATGTCTGCAAGCTACGAGAGGCGCCTCAGTTTTAATATTCAAACAGTTTTCTGCTGATATGAGATGAAGGGAATTGGGCTGGCAATGTTGGTTTTATTTTTTCTGAAAAAGAAAAAAATAAATATATTTGTTCTGTATCACTCTAAAAGATTCTCATCCTCATTAATCTGTATATTTTAAACAGCAGACGAGGAACGAAATGCTCACAGTTTCACACGTTATCTACTCAGTGCATCTTTGCATTTTTTTTTTTTTTTGCCAATATTAAAATTCAAATAAATCAGATTATTTCATCCGGGCCTTGGATGTTCCTTTTCCCTCTGTCTGTAGTTAAAAAGGAACAAAATCTAAGGATGGTTAGACTAGTGTGAGCTATTCTCTCCTGTGAATTAATTTTACTCAAGTAAAATGTGATGCATCTTTGCTGTAAAGCAGCCTTGTGTTAGAACCACAGGGTCCAGCAGAGTCACTGAGACCTGATAGAAGTGGAAGATATAGCCTAAAGAACACTTGTCTAAAGATGAAAGCTGGGATTAGTATTCTCTTCTTCGTCCACAAGTGGAAGAAGAGGTGGCGGATAAAGCAGTGGTGTCTGTCCCCCTAGTCTGTGAAAAGACTCGATCTCCCTGGATGATCCTCTTTTTGACTGTTGACTGAAATCTTTAGAAATCTCATTATCTTGCAAAGGAACTTCAATTGTCATTTTAAAGAACCAAAAGTTTTCCTTTCTATGTTAGCATTACAATGACTATGTTCCAGATGCAGGTCTTTTGACACCTTTTACTGCTTTTTAGGAGAACGTACTTCACCTCATTCTGTCAACGCTTTATTGTTATCAAAATTGCATATAGAACTGACTGACCTATATAGACCTTCATAGCTTTAGTTCCACCAGAACATTTTATGCAATTACTAAAGTTAGCTAGTTAGCTGTAGTCACTTTATGGGCATGTTTTTATTTTACCGTATTGTACGCACTATAAGGCACACCTAAACCACTTGTGGGGCATTTGGTGGTCTAGTGGTTAAGGAAGCAGACTTGGGTTTGCAAGGGTTAGGGTTCAAATCCCCCTACCGCCAAGTTACTGCTGAGGTGCCCTGAGCGTGCCCCTTGTTTTGTTGACGTTCTCCTTAGCACTGTTCCATCTAGTGGATGCTTAACACAACCCTCACCACTGCAGTAGTTTCTATTCTATGTGCCTTATAATGCAGTGCACCTTGTACATAATGTGGAACCTTTTATTATAAAATTTGAATTTAATTATTTTTGGCTAAATAACCATTTTGTTTTGTTTGGGATGTCAAACATATGGCTCGTGTACCAAACCTGGCCCAGGTGGTTTAATCTGGCCTACATGATTATCCCTCCCCATCCCTCCCCGTCCCTCCCCCCCAGAAAATACTTGTTACATCCATGTTCCGATACGATTTGAAAAACTATATTTCATTAAATTTGAGGAGGGCGTCAGTGGTGCCCCAGGGCAGTGTTCCCCAACACTATTTGCGTCATGGACCGGTCAAACGTCTAGAATTTTTTTTATCGGAGTGGTCTTTGAGGTGTAGCTGATAAATACCACTGATGAAAATGAAACATCCAGCATAAAAGTGGTACATTTTTTGGACATCTCTGGACACTCAAACACGAGGGGATCTGGTCCTTTATCAAAACACTTTTTAGCGTCTAATAATAAATAAAACATAAATTGTGTAAAGCTGAACATCATCTCTCTGTGGCCCGGTACCAATTACCCCACGGACTGGCACCGGTCCACGGCCCAGTGGTTGGGGACCACTGCCCTAGTGGTTAAGGTAGTGGATTTGGCTTTGGGTTCTAATCGACCAGCTGCATTTTTCCGACATCCGACCAGCTCCATTTCCAACATCCAACAGGGAAAATTGTGAATGGCAAAATGAATACTTTCCATTGTCGTACCCCATTTTTGGTATTGAAATTTGATCAGGTGTGTATAAGATGTTGGCAGTGGTGGCCTAGTGGTTAGGGAAGTTGACTTGGGTCCTCAAGTTTTCCAGTTCTAATCCACAAGCTACCAAGTTGCACTGTCCCACAAAACTTCATGTCGTCTCACCACCCACAGGATGGCTGACGGTATGGAGCATTGTGATTTGGGTGGCAGTCACGGAGACTTTTTGATAAATGCTTCCAAATCCATGTCTAACCTGACACTTTTCAACTTTTACCATAACAAAATTGCAGTTAAACCACATATAAGTCAAAAGTGTGGTAGTTTATTGCTTTTATCAACACTGCACTTTTCTGTTAAGATACAACACAATGGAGACATAAAAACCCTTCGAGTTTATTGATGAAATTGAAAGAATTTGCACATAAATCAATTTGTCTGTGCGATTTAGTGTCTTAATTATTTGAAAAGGAAGACATAGCTGTGTTCTTTCCCCTGCTTAAAATATATGAATATCTACAACATTTATTATTGCATGATAAATATTCATACAAATATATATATATACATATATATATAATTTTCTATCCACATTGATGGAATAATGAATACATTTATGTCTTGAATTAGGCTCTTGGAAAACCAGGAGTTCATGCATCACTGTTTTCTTGTGAGATCTATGTGTTTGTGCAAAAAAAAAAAACAGCAATCCATCCAAAAAGGCTTTTATCTCTTTATTGCAAACATTAACAGAATTGTGAGCGAGCAGCAGTAAGTTTGAAGCCGCTGTTATTTTATAGCCTCGCCGCCGGGCGGGGAGTGTTTAAGCAAACATAAAGGATGGTTTTAATTAGATGGAATAAGATTTTAAGCAACATAAACAGTGGTATTACACTTAAATTTACTCATGCTAAGTTGCAGATTTTAATTCTGCTAATGTACGGCGTTTGTTCTAAGGAAAGATGAAAACTTGTGTGTGTTTTATTTTAGGTGTGTTTCGAGTAAATCAGTGTGCAGACAGGCCGCTGCTGTATAATACATCTTCGAACACTCATTCTGCAGCAGCCCTGCCTGGAGTTCTGAGGTTCTGATCATTATAAAATATTTTATCATCGTTGAGGTTCATTAACCATCTGCCACAGCGGTGATAAAACTTACACACAGTATAGTTCCCTCCCCTTAAGTAATTTTCTTCAGTCTTCAGCTGCCAAACTAACATATGGTATCGGTCCTCGTGGCGAAGCGACCCAAAATGTGCGCAGTTAATTTCAATGCTGCTAAAAGTGTCCATTTTTGAAACTCGCAGTGAAAGGAAAACACTCCTGAGAGTTTTTAACAGCCACATAATGATACCAATACTCGTCCTTTCAGCTCAGCGGGGTGTCTCTGTCGGCTAAGGACACTCAGCTTCGAACGTGTAGGACAGAATGGAGACATCGAATCTTAAAGAATTTGATGGCGATCTGTTCACTGCACCATTCAGCTTGTTCTTTTTTGTCAGGGGTTGCCACAGTGAATCAATCCATCTTCCCCTGTCCCCCGCCTGTTGTCTATCTTCTACTCTGACTCTTCCAACCACCTCCATGTCCTCCCTCACCACATCCATCAATCTCCTTTTTGGCTCTTACCTAGTAGATCCATCTTTAGGATCATTCCTCTATAATGCATACACTGTCCCTCCTCTGAACATGTCCAAACCATCTCATTCTGTTTTTCAGTGGTTGCCACAGTGATTCAACATTTTCCATCTCACCCTGTCCTCTGTATCCCTTCTACTCTAAGTCCAACCACCTCCATGTCCTCCCTCACTGCATCCATCAATATTCTCTTTGTCTCCTACCAGGTAGCTCGATCTCTAGGACTATTCTTCTACTATTGTAACCACTGTCCCTTTTCTTAACAAGTCCAAACCATCTCAATATGTCTTCTCTAGCTTTTTCTCCAAACATCCCTGTCTGTGTTGTCCCTCTAATCCCCTAATTTCTTATCCTGTCCATCCTTGTCTCTCCTAAAGAGAATCTCAGCATCTTTAACTCCTCCACCTCCAGCTCCTGTCTTCTCCTGTCTTCTACCTATTCTTAGTGTCTCTAATCCATCCATCATGGCTGGTCTCACAAGTGTCCTGTAAACCTGTCCCTTCACCTTAGCTGACTCTCTTCTATCACAGATCACTCCTGACTCTTTTCTCCAGTTGTTCC
>JAFBJS010057643.1:59961-98399 GCA_016785265.1 Paraplagusia blochii
CACTCCATCTACCTCCATGTCCTCTCTCACTGCATCCATCAATCTCCTCTTTGTCTCCTACCTGGTAGCTCCATCACTCAATCTGTCTTCTCTAGCTTTTTCTCCAAACCTCCCTGTCTGTGTTGTCCCTCTAATCCCCTAATTTCTTATCCTGTCCATCCTTGTCTCTCCTAAAGAGAATCTCAGCATCTTCAACTCCTCCACCTCCAGCTCTGTCTCCTGTCTTCTACCTATTCCTAGTGTCTCTAATCCATCCATCATGGCTGGTCTCACAAGTGTCCTGTAAACCTTTCCCTTCACCTTAGCTGACTCTCTTCTATCACAGATCACTCCTGACACTTTTCTCCAGCTGTTCCATCCTGTTCTCTATTCTTCACTTCTCTTCCACAACTCTGTCTCCACTGCTCTGAACAGTTGATCCTAAATATCTGATCACAGACCTTATTAGAGCAGAAATAAAGACTTTTGGTCTGCACTGATTTAATTAGGAATAACATCTCACTAATAGAAGAGAATCTTTTTTTTCGGGCTTCCTTGAGCCGGAGACACTGCTGTTGGCTGTTTTCTAATAAGATGTGAAAAGTTGATGGGTTAATTAAAGTAGCAACTAGTTAAAAGCTGATGAGCAGATGGGTTGTGTCAGAATGCTCCAGGGCAGACGGCACTCCTGCTCTGTTTGAAATATAATTAAATAGTAAATAGTCAGATAGTTGCATAAAAAAAAAGATTGTTGGTGTCTGGGAAATAGGAAAAAAATAGAAATTAGAAATAAAACATTAACATTCCTTACAACATTCCTTCTTTCATCTGCTTTAATACTCTGGGTCAGACCCATACAAACGTTACATAACTATTTATAAATAACATTTCTTCCAAGGTTCCTCCCCTGCAAATAACTACAAGTATAATCTGAATAATAAAAAAAAAATTGGAAAACGTTTCAACTCTTTTCCAAGAAGCCTTTTTCAGATTTAACTGTTAGTTGTCAGTAACAGAAGCTGGAATTCTGTCTTCCATGGCCAAACATTTAGGGTGATTTGTAGCCTTCAGGTCGAGGTGGACAGCTGAGCCCCTGTGTTGGGTCATTCACCAGTACAGTGGTTGTTTGGTTTCCCCGAAGTAGAGGTCCGCACAATCTACACTACACTGAGAGACATAAACCATGTTTATGCTTGGATTGTGGAGACCTGTCTTTGCCCCAGGGGCGTAGCCAGAACCCATAAAATGGGTGGGCCCCGAAAAAAATCAGCGGGGTCCAACCCCAAAGTATTATAGCCTAAGTTTGATAATGGACATCCTTCATTATGACATAAACCCAGCCACTAGGGAGCACAAGCCAGTGTTTTTTTAGTGCCGGTCCCAAGCCGGGATAAATGGTGAGGGTTGCGTCAGGAAGGGCATCCGGCGTAAAAACATGTAGCCAAATCTATGATGCGAGTCATAGATTTCCATACCGGATCGGTCGGGGACAGGGTGAGATGGAAATTGTTGACTTGCTGTGGCAACCCCTGAAAAATGGGATAAGCCGACAGGAAAAGAAGAAGATCCCTCGTTATGACATAGTCAGCCCTCTCATTGGATGGGGCGGGCCTGACTGACAAGTGGGCCCACCTGTGGCCACGCCCATGGATGAACCCCTATCTGTCACAGGGTGTTACCTGGTTTGAAATGAGAACGAATCTAGTGCTTATTAAAAATCCACTAACTTTATTAATACCCCTGCACTTATACCCCTGCAATGAATTTTGACATTACCCTTCCTGTAGTCCTCCCTCTCTGCTTCTTGCTAGTTTTTAAAACAGGTGGTGGTTTGGGACACAGTCAACCTCATACAAAGCCTTATTTGCAACAAACCCAAATGATTCCCACACAGCAAGTAACCAGTTCCAAGGTCAAACTCTGAGTCAAAGCAAATATATGTCTCTATGTTTTTTTGGGTTGTTTTCAGCTATCACATAGACCAGTGATCGGTGACCCTTGGCATCAGAGCCGCATGTAGCTCTTTAGCACACCCCTAGTGGCTCACTGGAGATTTTTTCAAAAACATGTAAAAATAGAAAAAGGACTGAAAGGGCATCAAAATGGACCAAAAATGGTCCTAGGCTTGTTTTTTTCAAAGGTTTTACCCTATTTTTACACAAATATAATATAATACTGAAAGAAAAAATACTATGCTAATTGAAAATAGTTTAACTCTATTTATTTTACTCATTTAATAAATATGAATATTAATAAATGTTTGTCTTGTTTTAATAATTGCAGGCTGCGTTTAAGGCTGGGGTTTATTGCACTCTGCGGCCCAGATAAGAGGTAAAGGGAGGAGTTGTGTTATTATTGAAGTTCGAAGAGGACTGCATTTCATTTCCATACTGAGGTCTGAAATTCGAGGAGGCCATCCCATCCCATTTGTTTTTTTTTTTTATTCTAGAACACTCAGAATAAAAAAATGACACCAGAAATCTGTATATCTACTGCTTGTATTTCTATAATTCAATAGAGGCAACAAAACATAAAACATAAATATCGTAATGGAAGTTAAACTTGAAGCACCAAATATTGTACAGCAGTGTGGTCACATGGTGTATCATTCTCTCTGGGATGGGCTGCAGCGAAAGTAAACATTCATTCATTAATGCTCGTGCTCATAGTGCTTAGTTATTTTAATAATAAGTTATATAGCTAATATACTGAGAGCCCATGTTGTCTTCATAATAGTTTTATATAAGGCTTTAAATTTTTTGTGGCTCCAGACCTGTTTGGTTTCTGTTTTTTTTTGGGGCCAATATGGCTCTTTGAACATTTTGGGTTGCCGACCCCTGACCTAGAGAGTAGTTAGCCCGAAGTGGAAGCTAAAACCAGTTTGGAGATCCAGTTAGAGAGGTGGACATTAGTTGGAGATGGAGTTGCCAGGAAAGAGGAGCAGAAGCAGGCCTCACATATGTACATGTCCTGAAAGAGGACATGGAAATAGTTTGTGTGAAGACATTCCATATGTACAGTATTCTTGAGCACATCAGCGCAGCACTTACACCTCTACCAGTTGATGTTGACATATTACTTTTTTTACACTTCGCGATCCGTGTAAGATCCTGCTGTGTGGATTTGAGTCCAAGTCTAAAAAACGAATAAAAGAAATCATGCAGAGACAGTCAAACCGGTCCAGTCACTGTATAGAGCTACATCAGATGCAAATCCCAAACGTCCTGCACAGTATTGGGTTGTAAGCACACCTCCCACCTGTGGATGTCGGACCCTTATACCAATGTCATGGAGTCTGTTTCTGACCGTTTGAGCAGACACATGCATATCAATGGCAGTGCTTCTCCTCGTCACCCTTGCACAATTGTGGTGGTTGCCCTCCTGTGACGTCCTCCTCATCTCCCCATGTACTGGCCTGTCTCCTGGTAGCACCTCCTGGTAGCGCCTCTGGACAGCATACTGACGGACAAATCAAATCTTCTTGCCACAGCTTGCATTGATATGCCGTACTGGGTGACCTGCACTCCCTGAGCTCATAGTGTGAATTGTAGACTCCGTCTCATGCTGCCACAAGAGTAAAAGCACCGCTAACATTCAAAAGTGATCAAAACATAAGCCAAAAAGATTAGAAACTGGTGTGGTCTATGGTCAGCACCTGCAGAAGCACTACTTTATTGATGCTACCTTGCTAATTGCCTATAATTTCCATATGACGTATAACTGTTGTCTGTACACAACATAGACAACATATCAAATGTATTTTTTGCGATTCACACCACAGCACACAATAAAATGTGACCTCTGCATTTGACCCAACACCAAAGTGTGGGGACCACACCATGCACCTTAGCGGTAATTTGGCAGTAGGCCGCCAACTGCCCCATAACCCGCACCTTCCGTTTGAGAGGCTTGAGACTTCTACCACTGAACCACCAATGCAATTATTGTAGTTATTTTTAAAGTAAACATACTGTGTTTCTCCTTTGACGGCTCTTTTCTACACCTTCTGTGACAATTGTTGTGAAATGTGTAGGTATGGTTGTGAAAGTTGTCAAATGTGGCCTTGATTGTTGTTCATTTTGTTAAATATAATTTCCATTCTGACTCCTCAAACATGCCAGATAACTCAGGATGTTTGTGGATTTTTTTTCCTCTCTGTTTGCCAAGTCATTTTCTACACCACTTTATATAAACAAACTTATACGTGCTGGTCTCCTGTGATGGCAGTGACTAATTTTCCCTTTGTTTTGTTGTTATTTCAATTTTCGCATTTCCTTGTCTCCACAGAAATATAAAACATTTCTGATGTTTTGTCGTTGTGTGTGTGGCTGGGCTGCTTATTAATTCCTTGATGTATTATCATGTCATGAATTTTGTTTGGGACCATCAGAAATCTGGATATTATGTAAAATCACCATCGGGATCTGACTCACTCGGTCCACCGCTCCTCCAGAACACTGATTTCATTCACTTGTTGAATGAGCAGATACCCTCCCACAAATTGAGCTCATCATTCTTGATTCATTTAATCATTTTCCCAAGGATTTATGAGGATGATGTCTTTAGTCAGAGCTGTCCTCCTGCCTGTCTTTGATGCTTTATGATCCGTGAAATACATCATTCTCCTTTTCCTCTCTTCTCTTCTCCTCTCCTCAAACCTCACGTCCCATATTGTCTTCTCTTCTCCTCTCTGTCCTTCTCCTCTCTTCTCTTCTCCTCCCCATTCATGTACGCACTTCTCTTCTCCTCTTCTTTCCCTTCTTCTCTTCTCTTTTTTTTACCTCTCCTCTCCTACATTCTCTTGTCTTCTCCACTCTCCTTTCCTTTCTCCTCCTCTTTTCTCTTCTCTTCTCTTCTCTTCTCATTTCAGGTCATCATCAGTAAAATTGTGTCAGTTCGATTAGTTTAGACCAGGGGTCTCAATCTCAAATAAGTTGAGGGTCACTGTCATTTCACCGCATAGGCTATCAATGTTTGATGTAAAAGGAAAAAAATGTGTTTTTGCGTGGAGAAATCCAAACAAACCAATAAGCAAATTAGCAGGAAATTAACCCGAAGAAGTCTGCGGACCAGGGTTACGAGAAATATAGGTATTAACAAAAATGTGGAGAGAAAATATTTAAAATATAATAACTTACTGTACAGTTTATTTATTGGTGAAGCAGAGAGTCTTATAATGTAGTGCAATACAGTGCATCAATCTGTAAAAAAGACATTTACTGAGATGGTCTGATCTCTAGATCACTGCAAAAAGTGAATAGTGCAACAAAGGAGAGTCCATTTTCCCATTATGAGGATCCATCATGACCATTTCCGACATTGTTGACCTGCAGTGAAACCCCTCTATAAATTTTGTGGGCTGTACTAACATTACAGCAACATGTGGGGGGCCACAAAATATCATTCTATGAGCTGCAAATGGCCTGCGGCCCTCAAGTTTGAAACCCCTGGTTTAGACCTTGTCTCCCACCGGGATTCCTTGTCCAAAGGCCTGTCATTGGCCTACCCAACAGTCCATATTCAACCATGGTGAACATCTCAAACACACCCACTGACCAAAATCAAGCTCAGAGTTCCTCAGAACACAGACAGATCATGTGTCCCCTGTAAACCTGCTGCTCAGGAACAATCCAAACACACTTGACCTTCAGTCCGTTAGAGCAGTGTTCCCCAACCTTTTATGTGCCACGGAGCGGTTAAATGCCTCGTACTATTTTCACGGACCTGTTATTAAGTTCTGCCTGATAAATACCCCTTAATAAAATAACATTTTCGGTGTTCTGAATATTTTCCTACCTGTAAAATCTTCCTACCCTAACAAGGAAGTGCACACAGCCTATAAATTTATGCTACCAGACCAGTATACAAGGTTAGAATCTTGTAATAATGACTCTGTGTCATTTTGAGTTTATTGTTGTTGTCGTCACTGAGAAAATATTTCCTAATCAAATATAGTTGTATTATTGATGATAGAATCCTAGCCATTCTATTGTTCAGTTCTTTTGTTGATATGGGTATGGATCAAGTGGAAGAAATAGACCGATGGGGCCAAAGGAAGCATTATTTCTCTCCGGCCCGGCACCAACTCACTCACGGACCGGTACTGGTCCCCGGCCCAGTGGTTGGGGACCACTGCATTAGAGTGTGCCTTAATGAAAATGTATTAAATGAGACATTTGTTCTTTTGTTAAATCGCTCAAAGTTACCAAAAAAAAAAAAAAAATCATGTTAAGGTAAGATGAGGGGACAACAAGGGGAATTTATCTCTCTTTCGGTCTTTAATGTTGACACTGTGATCCTGTAAGTGGACATTGGCGGAGAAGACGGGTGTGATTGCCACAGAATTGTGCTCCGGTCAGGTGGATTAGTGATGAACAGGCAGTGCACAAAGTGTTAAAGAATAGAATGTTTTTTAAAAAAAAGGCATCTGGATTGAGAAAAATGACTCCAAAGAAAAGCGCCGGCACCTTTTTCATCTGGAGGCAAACTTGAACTGCTCTTTCATCATCACGTGAAGACTGTGCATGCTACGCCAACACACACACATTCACCTGCAGGGAAGAATCACGCGTGCTACTTTCAAAGAATATACTCAATACTCCTCTTGTTAGCGCTCTCTCCTGTTCCTGCAGTGTTTGGAAGCAAAGAAAGGAGTCATTAACGGCGCTGCACACCCACCTACTGTGAGGTACCCGGGCAGGTGACAATTATTTACCCCCCAAATTAGCCTGGTTACTGAAACTGATGAATGTGTGCGGAAATTAAGGTTGAAGGCTGTGATTGGCAGGCTCACAATGACGCTCAACAAGGGCAGAGGAGCGTTTGAAGAGCGGCTCATCAGAGGCGGGAGGAACTGTGAAGAGCTACAGTTTTGGTTCAAAGACTGTCGTTCTTCCAGCGCTTCTGGTTTTAGCCTCAGTGCAGCTCCAGTCAAGTTTCATCAAGTCACTTATATTTAGTTTACTGGTGTTCCTCCAGAAATGGAAATATATCCCTGGGTGGCCCTCTGGTCTGAATCCTAAGAGACTGCAAACATTCTTGTTTCCAAGAATGGGGTAAAAAACTGTGCTTGTTCCTTGGTCTTCAGGTACCGAGCCACAATGGATCACTTCAGATAAAATAATTTACTTTATTCCAAAGGATCCCGGAAGTGATTCACAATAACAGGTTATTCAATCTCTTATACACTGCCTGGCCAAAAAAAAAAAAGTCGCAACAAACAAAAAGGGTCATACACTCTATTTCGTTGCACCGCCTTTAGCTTTGATTACAGCGCGCATTCTCTGTGGCATTGTTTTGATAAGCTTCTGCAATGTCATTTAGATTTATTTCCATCTGATGTTGCATTAATTTTTCACCAAGGTCTTGCTTTGATGATGGTAGCGTCCAGTAGACTCCAGCACATCCCAAAGATTCTCAATGGGGTTAAGGTCTGGACTCTGTGGTGGCCAATCCATCTCATGCTCCCTGAACCCGTCTTTCACAATTTGAGCCCCGATGAATCCTGGCATTGTCATCTTGGAATATTCCCGTGTCATCAGGGAAGAAAAAATCTATTGATGGAATAACCTGGTCATTCAGTATATTCAGGTCGTCAGCTGACCTCATTCTTTGACCACATACTGTTGCTGAACCTAGACCTGGCCTCCAGAGGGAGGCTCATACCTATTTGCTTAGTTAAATCCAGGTGGCGACATTTTTTTTTTTTTTTGGCCAGGCACTGTATTAACAGAATAAAGTCCAAATTAGGTTTTCAAAAATATGGCCTGTAGACCAACCTGGTCTGCTAGAGGGGCTCATCTGGTCCACATGTAGTAAAAGTAAAAAAGAAATGTATCCAATCCAAAATAATTATGTATTTTTTTAATAAAATATTAAAATACTTTTAACGGCAGTGGCCTAGTGGTTAACAAAGTAGCTTTTGGTCAAAAAGGCTTCATTTTCTGCCGCGTTCAATGCACCTCAGTGGTAACCAGGTGGATTTGAACCTCGGACCCTAACTCCTTAACTGCTTGGCCAACACCGCCCCAAATAGATGAATGAATGTATTTTTCGCAAGAAAACAAAGGTGGGAATACAGACGTTGCATACAAAACGATGTTGGTTTAAAGTGAATATTAAATTCATCAACAAGGATGTAGTATTTTTTGGTTTGTAGTAACAATTGGCACTGATCTGCGCAAAAAGATTACTGACCACTGTACTGGCATTTTGCAAATGGCGATTATTATACCTAGGAGTTGAAATTCATTTTTAATATTGTCTGGAGATTTGTTTGTTAATTTGTTAAATTGAATCATTGGTAGAATTAGTGATAAACAATGATCAATAATTACATACTTGATTAACTCTGTATAAACATAGAACAAGGAACACAAATCCATGGACTGGATTTCAACTCATCCGTAACTAGCCTTTATCCACCTAACCTTCTTATTAAAGAAAGCAGTTAGAAAGCTGTTTGTTTGCTATGCAGGTATGGAAAAAATGGTTTGTATTCGAATAAAGACTAGAGCTATAAAGATTTAAAATTTTGTTTTGTTGGTTGGGAGTGTAATGTGTTCTATGGCTGTGAACACATCCTGTCATAGTGCATGAGCACAGTGTGTCCCCATGTATGTTCATACAAGTTTTCCATTAGAGAGAGCGTTCTCCACTCCCAGGAATATAACAGCATCACAATAGAACATGATCAGTCCTGAACGGTTGGACCAACTTCTGTTTCTACAGAAAAACCTACCAGTTCTAGTCTATAACAACTATAAACTTTGTTATAGTATAGTCAAATATGTGTCCACCAGTGGATTATTTCCAAAGTCTGGCTGTCATTGTTCCACCTGAACTATCTTAGTTTGTTTTGGAGAACAACTTTTATTCTAAAAGACCTTTATTTTAGCTTGCAGTTTATAGTTTATATATTGTAAATTTATAAATATATTTCTGAAGTACCAATTTCCTCAGGCCTGCCATTTGCAGTGAAATATACAGTTGTAAACTGTTATACACAGTCTGAAATGTTGCTAGTTTCCTGGAATCAGTTTCCAGAATAAATCAATTCTACTGCAGGTTGATAAGGAGTTGAGTTTACCTGCAATTGATTCTTTCTGTTTTTCTTCTTCTCTGTTCACTGCAGTAATCTTGGAAAGTAATTTAGAATAACATTTATATATGTATATATATATATATATATATATATATATATATATTTATACTCTGGCAGTCAATCTTTCTATAAAGTAAAATAGCTTAAAAAAAAATACATTTTTGTTGAATCGCAAGGCCTAAAAGTCGATCGTAAATCATGAAATATCCAGAATCGTGCATCTGCATTCGCAAATTCTCTATTTTAATCGCCTTTCTTATTTTTGTGTTGAGTGATACTAGAATTTTTTTCACCAAAGATATTTAATTTTTCAGTCCTTCTTATATAAATAAGGAACATGGCCAAAGTCAGAGTGAAACTATGCCACACATAATTTGTAAATATACACATACTGCGATGATATCTTTAATATTAATAACAACTTTACTAATGTTCTGAGAACTCAATTTACGTTGTCAGGTTTCATTTGTCTCGTTTGATGGTTTAATGATCAAATACCTGTAAAACAAATGACATTCCTCTGGAGCGCTGCTGTACTTTGAATGCGGCCCACATTGCGAAACACTGGCACATCAAAGACATCCCTTAATGTTAATGTTATTTGTGCAAATCTGACAGCTGGAACATTTGGATTTATTTTTCTCTTTTTTCTCTAATCTCGCCTTCCCTAAATGTCTAAAGGAGTGTCACAAAATCCTCAGACAAGCGATGTTGTACCCTGGAGATAAAACATTGTCAGCCTGTGAGGAAGTATCCTTGAAGAAATTTATGCTGCATCTGTTTATGCCAGCGCTCTTCTTTCTGTTGATTCTGTATGCAATGGTGTCACATCTAATTACCTACACTCCAGAGGTTATTTTTTTCTGTGCCAGGTCTTTGATTATTATCAGGATACTCATAATGCTCTAAAACAGCTCTAGTGAAATGTTGTGTAGGTGTGAGGCAGGATCATTATTTTGAAGAAAGCTGAAAAGTGTGAAGTTGAGGATCATTTGCAACTCAACTCCCTAGGGATGCAGTGGTGGACTAGTGGTTAGGGAATCGCACTCGGGTACGGAGGATTCCGGATACAAAGTTACTACTGAGGTGCTTTAAGCATGGCATCGTCCCCAGTCACTCTACCCCGGGTGTTCAAAACTGCACTCCACTTTGTGGAGGAATTCACTTCTCAGATTAAAGATTACCTTATGTAGTTAAGCTCTATATGGAGATAGATCAGGTGCGTCCAAGGCCAGATTAACAGAATGGGCTAAAGGGGCTGCAGCTCCAGGCTTCACCTCTAGGAGGATCTCTCGTTGTTGGTATGGTGACTGAAATAAGTGGAAGTCTCCGTATAGTAGCTTTCTTGAATTGCCCCTTGGGGATGAATAAAGTTTTTTGGATCTTGAATCTTTACTCTATGTCAGGAAGAGTAAAAGTGGGCAAAAAAAAAAGTCGAGTGAAAGGAAATACAAAAAAGAAATACTGAAGCAGAAAATATATTTTGACTAAAATGTGAAAGAGTGACAGAATTGCCAAAAATTTCCTAAACTAAGTAATAAGTGCAGTGCTGCAGCGGCTACCAGAGGTAATGCGACTACGAGTGATGGACACCAACGGGTTGGAAAGGGAATTAAGGCACCTTAATTGGCACACTCAAGATGCCCATTTTTTGTCTTTCAAAGGGACTTTTAGGAGACATATTGCCAATAAGCATTAAACTGTAGTGGTTCATTGATTAGTTTTGTGGACTTCCCTGTGCATCGATGTGTCAGTTCACCTGCCTTGGTCAAGACACAATATGGGGGCCTCATCCTGGTAATTAGCCCTGAGCCTCAGAAAGTGTTATCCCAGCCTTGGGTGTGACAAACTTTCAAGATTTCTAATAGGCATAATATAATGTAATTACAAGCAACAAGAAGTTCTTTTTATTCCCTACACAATAAGATGTTCACATTAATTCATCTTCATCTTCCTCCATGACTGCCACCCAAATGGCACTGCTCCATACTTTGGTGGTGAAACCACTGGAAGTTATGAGGTTGGAACGGTGCTATGTTCAGAGCATCTAAGTGACAACCTGGCAGCTGGTGGTTTAGAACCCGAAGACTTGCAGACTCAAGTCTGATTCCCTGACCGCAATGCAACCAGCGAACCAGTGAACACCACATCTCACTCCGATTCCTCCAAGGCAGTCTGCTGCCCCCAATTTGTCACTTTGTGCGTGTGTCAGCGGTGGCCATGCAGCATGACAAAAGGCAGCCTTATTTGTTTAAACAGAAGACTCTTGTGTGTTTACCACTCAACTGTGATCCAGTTAGGGTGAACCGCCGACTTCTGCCGCAAAGGTGACAGGTCTCTGCTTGCCCTAATAGATGTTTCAGCCACAGAGACAGTTTAATGACAAATGAATGTAAGATATTTCACTGGGCTTTTTATAGAACCTGACACAGGCTTAGTCAGTGGCTGTGTCATGTAACATTGTGGTCATTTCTTAAAGAGAGATTGCTATGTCCTGCTTACAGGGGTCCTTGATATTAAATAGATATATGTGATGTCTATATATGTATGTACCATAACTGTCGTACTTTAAGTTAACATTTTTTATGTCCTTTGGCTGGCTTTCATACTCAGATGCGACTTATATATGAAAAATACTAAATTACAGGTTTGTTTTCCCACTGATATCCACTAGATGGCACTCTAGCTCTGAGATTCTTAACCTTTTTGGCACCGAGGCCCAATTTTTTCAGTGTCGAGTGACCTGGGGTCCTTAATAATCGCTTCGTTTGGCCCAAAGGTTCAGAATCCCTGCTCTAGCTGGCTGATGCGACTTATTCTTTGGAGCAACTTTAATATGTTTTTTTTTCTTCATAATAATTATTTAGAATTTACTCTTTAAGGACTTATAATTATGTAATAAACTAAATATCTATATGCCTATCTAATTTTTGGCTGGAGAGTTATTAAACTGTACATAAAGTCATGTAAAAAATATTAGAACACCCTGCTGTTTTCTTCAATTCCTTGTTCATGCCTTTTTCCACTAAAGGTACATTTGTTTGGACTGTGACTCTGAGATGTAGATGGTCTTATTCTTCAGAGCCAACGGGACAATGAAGAGAACATGATACAAAGTGACTCTGTCACTCAACACAACCCATTACCCTTAAACATCCTGGGTGAAAACAAAAAAAGAGTTTTTATTCAAAGCTAGATCTAGATCAGGGGTGGGCAAACTAAGGCCCGGGGGCCACAGGCCACATGTTGAGCCTTTTTATGCGGCCCGCCATCCCTGTCCAAATTAAATAATTTATTTATATTATAATTAAACTTCTGACTTTTCCCTACAATGCCTGTGTTTCCCAGTAGATGACATAATAAAGGCTATTAGAAATGTAGTATTTTGGGTTTGATATATGACTTTTACTTGCCATTTATCTTAGCTTACACGAACGCTCCATCTCTCTGCTCTTGACTTGGCCCCGTGTCCAATTTTAGGAGAAATTGTGGCCCGCAGGTCAAAAAGTTTGCCCACCCCTGATCTAGAGACTTTCCATGGATTTTTTGATAGCAACAATGGCACTGTACTGACAAAAACAATGCTTCCATGATTCTGTGCCTCTAAGTTTTCATGTTTATTGTATTCTCCAGGTGATATACAAACAACCTGCATTTAAACTGAGACCTTCACAATGCCATGAAAATCTAATATGCAGTTCTAAGTCGAAATGACCGGAGTGAAATTACCCCATGTCTGACATTTTCTCCAAACTCGCTCCCCCATTTGTTTGATTGGCTACAAAAAATAAAACAGGAGTAATCTTGGGCCAGGAGATTGCTGTCTGTTCCGTAATGGCAGCCATTGCATTTCGCCGGACCCCATAGTGAAAAAAGTGGCTAATTCCGAGTGCTTTCATTGCTGATCTTATTCTGTCTGTATTCCCTCACAGTCTCCAGATGCATTTTTTTGTGTCCGTGAGTCATCCCCGCTTTGATTAATGTGATCAGGGAGCTGTGAGAGTGCTGGAAGGCCCTGAGGTGTCAGACGATACGGCGGAATATGTGAAGAGAACTAATTGTTTGTTTATGATTTGAAATATTAATAACACTGGATATATGAGTCTGTCAGGCAAAATCACCATTTGGGACAAATGTGCTGGAGTTTGGGTGTAGTTGCACGTAATTGTCGACGGCGACAATGTCTGCAAGTGAAAGTGCAATTTGGACTTTTTAGGAATTATATTAATCCCCAAAGAAGCAGAGTTTGTCTGTTTTTAATTAAATTAGAATATATAATTTTAGGGGTTTTGAGGGGGGTTGACATGTGTGGAGGACGGCAGGGACTGTTAAAATGAGACAAAAGATAGTGGCTTCTGTTAATGAGACAGTGAAATCCTCATGCGCGGCAAATTCTAATCTCTCTCTCTCTAATCTAAATCTCTCTCTTTTATGCTCTCCTTTTTTTTTTTACAGAAAGCACTGCTATGTTACATGTATACATGGCTGCGCTGACGCCAGCGATGAAGGAACTCCTGTGACGATTATCGCCGTGCACAATAGCACTTCAAGAATCCTCCAATTCCACGCTGAAAGCATTCCCGCGCTGCTGATTAATGGACTATCATACCCTGTGTGTTCTGCTGTGAAACCACTTAGAGAGAGCATCGCTTTCCACAGGCGGTAAAATAATGAGCACAGACGACGGAAAGTTCACGGCCACGAGCTCCTTTGTACCTGGTAAATTCACGCAGAGGGATTTTCAGTTCAGATGTGCTGGCATTTGGTCACTCTGTTGAGGCCTTCATCCACCAGTCCCACAGCCTGGACCCCTGAGCAGCGGAGTTTATAGAAGATGATGACGAGTAAAGAGACTGAATCCCAACTCCCTGGTGGTGTAAACCCCAGGCAAAGTTTTGTTTCTGCTGGGCTTTATCAGTGATCTGGAAAACACTGTAAATCCGTTGCATTTCCTCTTTCATCTCCATAAAAAAAAAAACCCACCTTGATCCTCACTGCGTCACTGGCACTGCCGCAGTAATGAGAGTGTGGAGAATTTGCAACCTTCTGCCTTTTGGTACGTGTGTGTTTGTGTGGAGGAAGTGGGTGATGAGGGAAAGGGTGGGGGTTCTGTGCCAGCAGTGCTCATTATAGGAAGGACTTTATGTAAATCTGAAAGGCTATCTTGTTGTTAATCTTGAAGCGACCCCTCAGCTTTTTATTGTGCAGCATTCGGCTCTCAGAATGAAATAAGATGATGATGTTGATTGTGGCTGATAGTGGAGAGCAAATGGGCCGGCCTGAAATATTCTGAATCATCTAATCAGTAACTTCATTTAGTTTTATCGCACAATGGACAATCTCCCGGAGTAGCAAAACAAACCAATATATTTGTCTGCAGATGTATATGTGGCCATTACCTTAACAAAAGATATATTCTGGGCGCCATTATTGTCTGTTACTGTTTATGTGATTAAGACAACTCCGTGGCAATACAACATTCTCCTATTCTATAAATGTTCCAATATATTTTTGCTGTCACTTAAAAATATATGGTTTTATTCATTGCCTGCTTCAGAAATAGTCAATTTCTATTCTTGGGGTTGTATATTTTAAATAATAGTAAATATAATCAATAAGCCAATCAAATAATTATGAGAAAATAGTAATAATTATAATAAGGGCAGTAAAGTGGTCAAGGAGGTACACTTGGATCTGCAATGCTTCAGGTTCTTATCTATCAGCTGCCTGGTTGCCACAGAATTGTTCTGATCATAGCACCGTCCTGACCCACATAGCTTCCTGTGGGTTCATCACCTGCAAGAAGGTTGACAATATGGAGCAGTGTGATTTGAGTGGCATTGTCTGCCTCTGTATGAATGAAGGAAAATGAATAATTAATAATATTTGCCAATCAGTTTGTTGTGTACAGAAACAGTATTTTGACATTTCTAGTTTTGGCTTCCACAGGAAAAAAAGATAAAATTTATGTTCCTTGTCAGCTGTTTAGAGTGTATAACTTTTTACTACCCTCGTTCTTCCTAGACCAAACTCGCGAACTTGCATTTGTGGCCCCTGGAGTGATATTTTGTGGCCTCCACCTTGCTCTGAAAATTAAATGTGAGCGGGTCCCACAAGATTATCCAAGGATTCCTGGAGAAAGTCAATGCTAAAAAAATGGTTTTGTTTGATGCACTCAGTGGAAGACACTGCTGTGGATGAATGTCAGTATAATAAGACTCACCTGAAGTGTTTTTTATTTAATTTTACCATTTCTTTTTCCTTCAGTATTGAGCATTTATTGCTAATACTGCCCTTTGGCGAAACTTATTTGCATTTGAGACCGCTGCCCTGGACACTTCCTTTTAAACTTGTTTGCTACCAGGTCAGATGAAAATGTTGGAAATCTTGAAAGAAGAAGAAGTAGAAAATATGCAGAATTAGATTGTCTGCGCTTTACCAAAGAAATACTCTAGTCTAACTAGACAGGCTATCATTCCTACCCATTTACAATATTTAATGTGCAGGAGCCCATTAATATTGTGTCTGAAACTAACATTTTCCAGACTATTGACCTCTTATTGTTGCCTGAGATGTGACAGTAGATGGTAGTCAGTCCTCCCTTCCCACTCTCTCCATTCAGTCAGTGAACGTAGGCTACCATGGACTATATAGGAGAGCAATGGCTTTGATCGTAGGCTACGCAGGAAGAATGAAATATAACCGGTATTAACCAGTTACCATTATTTTTAGATTTCTGTTTCTGTTCCACAAGAAAAGTTTCAAGCAAAAATGTTTCAGTTTCAAGCAAAAATGACAAAAGTTTCTGGTTTTCATTCACCGGTTAAAATCCCTGAAAATAATATATTTCTATTCATTGGATTTACTGCTCAACCTTAAGAGAGATCCAAGTAACAGTTAAAAAAAATGTTAAGTTTATTTTAATGATTTTATATATATATATATGTATATATATATATATATATATATTGGTATATATATATATATATATTATAAACTCTTTCAGTGTTTTTGTTTATCAATATTTTATTTGTATTTTCTAGCCTTGTATTTTGTATTCACCACTGTATAAACTTTGGCAAGTTTTTTACCAAACTCAGTGTGAAACCTGGGCCTGTTTTCATGAACACTGCGCAGGAACACATCTGTGCTGAGGCACAGTGTTTGAAAATCTCTATGCTAGAGGGCGCTTTAACTTGGTGCAACTTATAGTCTGGAAATAAAGCTTCAGAACTTGCCATATATACAGTAAACCAGTGCTTCCCAATCTTTTTCTGTTACGCCCCCCCACAGAAGAACAAAACAATTTGCGCCCCCCCACAACCCCACCCACTCTCCGCCTCAACTATAAATAACAGCATTTGTCTATAAAAGAGTTATAGATACACGTCTGCATAACATCGTATCCTTGTTAACATAAAGAAACGAAAAAAGAGATATAGTTAAACTTATAAGGATGTGCAATTACACTTTATTGTAGTACGGCAGAAAAAAAAGCACGTGCCCCCCTCAGCATCGCACCGCACCCCCCCAGTGGGGCCCGCCCCACACTTTGAGAAGCACTGCAGTAAACAAATATTGAACGCAGGGGTGTGAATCTGCTTCATGCACAGATTTATTTCTCCATTTATTTATTTTCTCATTTTCATGAAATATTTTGTTTTACTGTTGGTGACAAAAATGACGTAAAGATGATTTTGATGAGCAACAACGATGACACACTATGCAAATGAATATAGAATAGTCTATGACCTACATTTAAAGATCTCATTGCCGTGTGGACTCATTAAAGAAGCTTCAGTGAAACAAAAGAGAACACTGGAGGTTTGACAGACGAAAAAAAAAAAAACAAAAAAAAAAATCTTTAAACCGTTCTCACAACTGTGACTCTTTCTTTTTGAAGCACATGTCATCCCACTTCGTAACAGGACTAGGTGATGCATCGACTCTCCAGCCAATTTGCTCCCAAATGTCATGAGAAATGACATGACGTTTACACGGAACAAACACAACGATCAATAATCCGTGCCCTGCTCCGTTGCTCCGCATTAAGCCTTGCAGTAATTCCCTCTTCTGACGTTTAAATCAAGGTCCCTGTGCTGGTGTGACGTATCATCTGTAATTTTTCCCAATGTCTCCCATGGGGACATCCTTTCCATAAACTCTTCTCTTTCATTGAACCCATGCCGCTCATCAACGGCGTGCTTGTTAGGCAGACGCACATTAGTCTAAGTCATGTTCCCGCCGAGACACGCATGGCTTCCGCGCCAATACTCCACCTTATTACTCAGCCAGTCTGTTTGTGTGACTGTGTGTTTGGTAAGACAGGGCTGGACACACGGCTATAATCATGACTTTGTCTTCATTTCATGCAGTAACTGGTCCCCTCAACTTCACGCTGTTTGCTTTCAGCTTCAGAAGAGCCGGGCCAGAATCCCTGTTCTCCACACAAATCTTTTTTTTTTTTTTTCATATCTATTCATCTATTCGACATATAAAATATGTTCTGGGGCTGTTTCAACTAATTTAATATCAAGAGGCAACAAAGCTTTGAAATGTCAGAGTGACCTTTACCTGTAATCACCAATATCTGTCTTTGTGAATCTGATGAATGGAAATTAAAAAAGAAATTATATTGTTATGGAATTTTCCATTCCAAAAAAAGGCTTGGTCTCTGAATGTGAATGAATTTTATACCCAGTATCTGTTACTGGGTTGTGGGGGCAACCCAGCAGTCTCCTCAACTGCCACACAAATCACACTGCCCCTCTTCTTCAAGGTGTGATGAAGAACTAGAATTTGGACATTCTCAACATCTTCTTCCTTTCCTTCCAGCGTGTTCCTTTTTCATTGGTTGCCACAGTGAACCATCCTTCTCCATCTCCCCATGTTCTCTCCATCTTCTACTCTGACTCCAACTTCCCCCATGTCCTCCCTCACTGTATCTATCAATCTCATCTTTGTCTTCTACCTGGTAGCTTCATCTCTAGGATCATTCTTCTGCCAATGTAGCCACACTCCCAGCTCTGAATATTTCCCAGTCAACTTAACTTTCTCAAGCTTTTCCTCCAAACCTTCCTGTCTGTGTTGTCCCTCTAATGACCTAATCCCTGATCCTGTCCGTCCTTGTCTCTCCTAAAGAGAATCTTCTAGTTTGCCACCTCCTTGAATCTGACTGTTGCTTGTGTTTCTTAACCATACATAATCGCTGGTCTCAGAATAATAATAAAGTTTAATACAAAATGACATATGTGGACAATGGTAGCAAATGTATAGTTAAAGAAAGCTTGAATCTGAGTCTTGTTCCAAAAAAGAATAGCCCTCTCTCATTTTTTTTTTTTTTTTTATAAAATTGTTTGAAAAAGTAGCTCAAGGAGAACAAAAGATTCCTGGTCTTGAAAGACCATTTTATGCAGACTACCTTGCAGATTTTCCCTCAAAATATATATATATAGACTCAGATGCTCTAGTCATCTCCCCACTAATCTTATTCATTGATATTTTCACCAAAAACTAACCACAAAGCCACCCTTTGTTGGAATCACATCTGTGTTAATAGCCCGCTCGTTCCTACCATCTTGTTCTGTTCTCTCTGTAACTCAGAAATGAAACTTTTTGTTCCTCTTGCTACTGGATTTCACAGTCCTTCACCTGCAGTGTTCACACATCTTGATCTTGAATCAGTATTCAATCGCATTCCTTCTCTGTGTTTGTCCCTGTTTGTCTGTAGTCCAGGAGTTGGTCACAGTTGTCCTGCAGTAACATTTTCAGTGCTCTGTTTGCCACCTGACAGGCTACCTTACCTTGCTTTAATATTGATACTGTTTTGTCACAGTACCATGGACCAGGACCATGGGTTATAACGATTGCATACTCGGGAAGTGCAGTTATCAAAATCTCTAAGCCATATAGGTGTCTGTGATGTATGTAGCTGTAGATGGGTTAGCTTTTTAATAGCCCTTGTTTAGCATAAGAAGTGTTGTAACTAGAGATGTCCGATAATATTGGCTGAACGATATATTATCGGACTAATATAATATTTCGATTGCTATTCGTTTTCCCTCCAATACGAAAATTTGGATAAAACTATTGGGTAGAATCGTACATGCTGTCCTCAGTTGAGATACAAGTCATACTGTATATAATGTTCTATTTGTGAGTGAATGGCTGAATCTGATACTTATGATTTTTTTCCATTCAATGCTGCCTAGAATTCCAGGATATATATATCTAATATATATATATATATTTATAAAGGAAAAAAAAACCTAGTTGAATGATGACGCTATCGCTTGAGAAGCATTAGTCAGCGGCCTGCTGGAGGAGAAAAGACATTATTAGACTTGTATATAGTCAGTCACATTGCAGTATTGGTGTGGAAATAGCTGCAGCAAGCCGCCACTAATATTTACCTGAAATAAATTGACATTAACATTGTATTTTTGTCTTCTTGTGGGCTCACCACCCACAGGAAGGCTCACAACATGGTGCAATGTGATTTGGGTGGTGCCAGCTGCCCCTGATGCCACCCCTGCTACCCGGCAACGGACAAACAGAAGAAGATGAATGAATGAATGAATGAATTGTATTTTTGTGCTATGTTTCTATATAGTTGTAACCCCAAATATACGATCTCTGATTCTTTTTTAATACCTTGTCAACAACATAGTCAACAAATTTATAACGAATGCCTTCCTTACAGGACATATTAGAAGATATACATTTGATGCCTTTTCCTAAGCTAACATTAAGTAAAGGAGGAGCATATTGTTATTTCTTACTATTTTTTTCATTACATCCTGAAAGGCAATTTCACTGCATAATACATCACGGACGTATAGGAAGCCACTCAACAACTTTAGCCGAAACTGTTTATAATTACTATAATTGACAAATTAATTCTTGTTGATCTTAAAGTTCTCCGTTTTTCTCTCAACGCACGCTGGCTGAATAAACCCTAGGCTACAAATTAGAATTCAATCTTCCCACACACTGGCAAATAAGGTTCTATTTGAATTGCACATCTCCTCTTAGTTTAAATCAGTGCTGTACTGCTGACGTCTAATTTTATAATTCTCTATGATTGAGTGTTCAGAAGTGTTTGTGCTCCTTGGAGTTGCTGCTTAATGCAGTATACTGTAGTATTTTTCATGTAATTGCTCCCTGCTGGAATATGCTAATGCAGCGCCTCTCTCAAAGTGCTCGTCCATTAACCTATGACAGATATGCAATTAAGGACTGAATGACATTGACTCTTACAAAATGCGCAAAAGAAAAGGCAGTGCGGCGCTCTCTACTAAATCCTCCCTGCTCAGCCAAGTGCTCTTAACATTTTCTGTCTTTTCCCCTGAACTGGACTTGTCCCTGCAGCAAACTGGACGGCCTCCAACAGCACCAAGCTGTTATTTTTGTCTCCCAGATGCAGAATGTTTGCCTGTTAAAAGGATTTTTTAAAAATCACACCAGATGCTCACCTTTTTAATTAAAGTTATTAACCCTGCGCTGGGACATGATCCAGACTTAACATGCACATTTTCTTTGCCATCAACTAAGACCCAGCTGTAATCCGTTATTTTTTTTGCTGCCGTGTCTTCAACTGATATAAATATACATTCAAATATACATTTTAATTTGTCTTTTCCTTTCTGTAGCAGTCGAATGTAAGATAAAGAATACCACGGTTGTTAAATGGTATTGCAAGACTGAGACTGGAGACAAAACAGTCCATCCTTCTGTTTGATCGTTTTGACAAAAATGTACAACTCTGTTTAATTGTTGGTTGCACAGACAATGCAGTTAAAAATACCTTGAATAAATATCTGTATAGACTTCTTACACAAAATATAGTAAAAACAGAACTGAGCTTGATTGTTAACCAACCCTTAGTAACTTCTACCTGGCAGCACAGCATAGCAGCAGTAGACCTTTTACAAACAACAGATACATCAAAACAACATAGACTTGTCAGCAATTAATGTGTTCTACATCCAAAATGTGCTACTTAAATATGTTTTAATCAAATTTCATTTCATTTTTGTCATTGTGATTGACATCACAGCACACAACGAAATGTGATCTCTACGTTTAAACCATCACCAAAGTGCGCTAAGGGCACCTCAACAGTAATTTACCGCTAGGGGGATTCAAACCGGGACCCTTGCGGACCCAAGTCCGCTTCCGTTACCACTAGGCCACCAACTTCCCAATAAAATTTACAGTCTCTCTCAAAACCTTTTTTGAGCCACTTATTGTAGGTATGGTTGGTCCTAGAGCAGTGGTTCTTAACCTGGGTTCGATTGAACCTAAGGTGTTTGGTGAGTTGGTCTCAGGGGTTCGGTGGAGTCGCGGAGGTCAGGACACACCAACTCACCCCACTTAAGTAGCGTTCGATGAATGTGCATATGAAACTGGTGGGGTTCGGTAGCAGTTGATGGCACTGCTCCCCGGGCGCTGGCTCAGTTAGCTGCCTGCTGCTCACTACAATGATGGGCAACCCCCTGGGGTCCCCCCCAAAAAACTTTAACAACAACATCCTTTCCTTTCCTTAAAGGCAAATGTCATTTTTTGTGTGTGGTGTCACACAATGACAAAAATAATTCACTTAGATTTTGACATCATGTACGCGATTTCAGCCATTTATTATATTTTTATTTGATCTAATTTATTCTGTAAAGTTAGATAACGATATCTTACCGCCCACAGTAAGGCTGACGGGATGGGACGGTCTGATTTGGGTGGCAGTGGTGGAGACTGCTGCCACTGAGACCCGATAATGGATAAGTGGATGAAAATTGAGAAAGTGTTTTTTTTCTTCCAAAGACTAGACCTTATTATACCAACTATAACCATGACCCTATCTGATATGCAGGAGACCCTGTACGGGGTTGCAAACTCAAGGTTAAGAAACATTGTGTTAGAGATTGTATTTACGCCACATAGCAGCATAATCAGTGTGTAATGAGTTCAACAGCAGTTAGATATACTGCTGTAAGTACAGTAAAACAAACTCCATGACTGGATGTTGGACCAAGGACAGTTCTTCATCTACAACTTGTTAAATGGAAACTGTTACTGTAGCTTCATTTGATTTAGACTGTGAATGAACCGAGGGTAAATTCACATGTACTAGAACAGCAGAAAAAAAAAAAAAACCTAGTGTAAAATGTAAAGATTTATCGTGAAATCAATGTTGTAAGTGCAGAGTAAGCAACCCATAGCCAATCTATGTCTTATCCAAGTAATTAAACAGCTTTTTACTGTTCACACTGCACCATAAGGGTTTTTACAGTAATTCAACTGGCAGACGTGTCATTTAAGTGCTTGTATGCAGAACACTGCCTCGCATCCAGAACTGCTTCGACAACCTCTTCACATTCGCTCATCCTGAGAGCGATAGCGTCACGGTAAATTGTGTCTGGCCCTAATCTCACGTTAAATGCGTCTGATGAATCTCGATGAAGCTCGGTCTTGACTACAGGCTTTTTAGATGCCGGTCTAATCTAAGTTTTACCGCGCGGCTAGCCACGGCTGCGCCGCTGACAGGCCTCCGGGGATTAGAGGTGATATCCTTTTTGCTCCAGTCACTCTTGCTCTGGTCCTGGACAAGGCTACTATTGTTGTCCCCGATATCCAGCTTACTGTTGTGTGATGCTGAGCATGTCTGTGTGTTTCGCTTTCTCATCTATCACAGTAAGTGTGAATGGCGGACAGGGCTGGAGTAGGAAGACAGCTCCCGATGCTCCTCTCTCTCTCACTATGTACTTCGTAAATGCTGCCAAGGCTGTTCCCTCAAAAAAGAATGGAGACCTTGTGCGGTGAAGCTCCAGATGGGCAGAAAAGAACACGGCGGACTCCGCTGTGACTGCGCAATGAGATGTGTTGTAAATGTTCAGGTCAAACGCAGAAAGCTTTTTGGGGTTTTTTTTTGGATTGTACATGTAGAAATTATAAGGAATTTCATGGTACGAATCCACAACACAACAAAAAGAAACATTAATATACATCTCTGACTGTTAGTCTGTCGGTATGCATTGTTTCTAATTTTTTTCTCTGGAGACGCAGGTGATACACACACACACTTCTGAAATGTTCTCCCACACACACTGTGTGTAGATGCACACAGTAGTCGAGTTATGATTTGTCTCATGCATACAGCTGGTCCAGGCATGGGTATAGTAAGGCCTCAGGCATGTTTATGCTTGTACATAGACCTGATAAACTCTCTCCAAATTATATAATGGGTTTGTACTAATTATATTTTGCCGTCAGTAGAGGCTTAGAAGACTTGGGTGTGCAGGTTTTAGGTTCAAATCCACTGCCAGTTTGCCACTGAGGTGCTCTGAGCAAAGCACCGTCCCAACCCCACTAACCTACAGAGGGCTCACCACCTCTCAGTATATAGAGCAATGTCATTTGGGTGGAAGTGGTGGAGACTGGTGTCCCTAAGACCTGGTAATTGATAAGAGAATTAAGATTTCCTGCAATATCCACCTTTTCCTTATAAATGGCACAGAGAATGCTAAAATAGTAGCCTATTTGCATATTTTTAACATGCCCTACACTGCACCTTTGTTCACAAATGCTACGTTGCGAATGGTGTTTCTTACAGAGCACCTCTGTCCAATTTTAGGACCAATTTTGTCAAGAAGTTTGCCCAGGTCACAGTTAAACAAATCTGGTGGCTGCAACTAAAGGCAAAAACAAACAGAATCAACTGTAAAGCTACAAAATGTCCTTGGACATGAGTGATTGATCAAACATCATCTCATTTGCTGCCTTTATGGGGAAACAGTTTCAAGCAGTCAAAAGACATATGGGCCCATTCACAGAAACTACACTGAATTTATAAAACATCAAATTTAATTGAAAGTGTGCAATATGTACAACAGAGTTCGGACCAATTTACCACACACACTTAAACGCGAGTAAATTCCGATGACAGCGGTTAAAACACCCGTCCAGGTAAATGAAAAATACAAAACATCAAAACATGTCCATTTAGCTGCACAGTTTATTTGCCTCGTACTGCACTTGGCTTGGTTGTCTGGCACTGAAGGCCTGCAGAGCAGTGAGTATCCTGGTCACATCTGCCCCAGAGAGTTTAAGCCTGTGACGGAGCAGACAGGCGAACAGATCCACAGGTGGTGCCCCCGGAGGCGAGAGGCGGTTCACCCTGTGACGCAGCTCCACCAGCTGCAGCAGGGCCGAATCCTGAGATCCCTGAGTGTAGGGGTAGTCTATCTGCAGGATCAGGTCCTGGATTGCCTCTGGATCAAAGTGCACGCTGTATCCAAACAGCTGCATGCTGTTCATTTTCATATAGCCAGTGTTGCTGGACAGCTCTGCGTCTTCCGGTGGTTCATCAAACACCGTTGTGTTTCTGCTCCCGCCTGTTGTTCCCCCAGAGTCTCTCAAACGACTCCTCAGGTAAAAATGAACTGTCTCGAAAAAGCTCTTCCATCTGTTTCCAAGAGTCAGTGTCCAGTTATAGCAGTCCATGGGGACGTCCAACTTGGTCCGCTCCCAGTCAGGATATCCATGTTGTCCAACAGGCATGGTCCAGCTTTCTGAATGGCTGCCCCCAAAGGGGTTAACAAAGAGCGACAGTGCTGGCTCCATGGTGCTGTTTCTCGTCAGGCAAAACTGCAGCGAGATTCCGAGAAGAATATGAACACGGTTGGACTTCAACCGGTTACTCTTCAGCGTGAGCAACATCCGTTTCCTCCAGGACGGGTCGAACCACGTGTTTATGCGTACGTCGTTGCTCACAAACACAGCGTGCAAATAGATGCGCGGGTCACAACGTTGAAGAAGGTAGCGCAGCTCCAGATCCTGCAGGTCTCGGTCGCTCTCTATACCCAGATATGGATCAGTCGGGTCAGGAACGGCGGGCCTGCAGACACCCTGGGTGAGGGTGAAACCGTAGTTACAGGTTGCACAGCGCGTGCGGTTCTCCGTGGAACAGGACGCGCAGAGAACGCCGTCACCCAG
Source organism: Paraplagusia blochii (assembly GCA_016785265.1). Taxonomy (NCBI): domain Eukaryota; kingdom Metazoa; phylum Chordata; class Actinopteri; order Pleuronectiformes; family Cynoglossidae; genus Paraplagusia; species Paraplagusia blochii. The sequence goes on from JAFBJS010057643.1 coordinate 85,034, forward strand.
AGAGCAGGGGATGACACCTTGACAGGAAGGGTAAGTGAAGGGACAGAAGCAGCTGCGACTCTCCTCACTGTAAACACCGACCTGGTTGTTTTCACTGCAGTATAAAACGGAGAGGGCGTAGTTTAACCAGAACTGCAGAGACCTAATGAAATAAAAAAAAAAGAAAAGAGAAGGAGCTCAGTGAAAAAAATGTGATAGGTATAATTGGTACACTGTGTCCTAGCTGTCATTTTTAGTCTCCTTTATGAGTGTATGACTGTCCAATTAGATTAATGTTTTCATCTAAGATTATTTCCTTCCTTTTCAGGCTAAATCCTTTTGTTGCGCAGTAGAAAGGACTTGAGTCACTATCAAACCCAGTCACAGAGGCAAAGTCAGATAAAAATACATTTTTGAAGTAGTTTTAGCTTTTATCTGAGATGGGGATTGTACATGGACTCTTGGCAACATTGTAATGAAGTGCACTCTGTAAGGGAGGATTGATGAAGCTGGGAAGGTTGTCTTGTTGGAACGTTACAATTATAAACTACAGTGGTGCCTCAGCTTTTGAACGTCTCTTTGAATAACTCTATTTCGCTTGAATGCAGCAGTGGTGGTCAAGCGGTTGAGGAAGTAAACTTGGATCCACGAGGTTTCAGGTTCGATTCCGTTAACTGCCAGGTTGCCACTGAGGTGATCTGAGCATACAACGTATCTTCCAGTGGGCTCACCATCTACAAGAAGGCTCACAGTATAGAGCAGTGTGATTTGGTAGTTGTGGAGACTGATGCCGGATTAGTGGATGAAGATGAATATATTGTTCTTAATTTGCTGTTCGTCAGCCATCAAATCAAGAACATTGAAATGTTTTTTCAATGTATATTTTGTAATCTATGACTGCCCTTTATATGACTCCTAACTTCAATTATATGGAGCGACCATGTATTGCAAGGCAATGCAGGAAGCCTCTTGAGACGTCAGTCAAAGAACTTTTAACTCAATTTGTAACACTATCCTAAACAGATTACGGCCTCAATTTTGTTTAATAGATCCTCTCTCATAGAACCTGAGATCATTTTAAATTGTGATTCATTGCAGTGAAAGAAAATACGAAGAATTGGTTTTAACATTTCACACAGAAAACCTTCTTATTTTTTCTTCTTCTCAACAGCCAGTGAAGTTGCTCTATTCTTTTTCTTGTCTTCTATTGCAGCTGCCTAGGTTCAGTACACTGCAGAGCTAAATCAATGCCCAATACATGAGTTATGAGAAAAGTTGCAGAGGGTAAAATCCTATACTTTATACCTCTGCTGGCACATTTTCAAATTTTTCTTTTCCAAGGTTTGGTTTTTCTGCTCCTTTTAGTGCCTAATGCAAGTCCCTGTGGTTCCAGACTGGTCAGTAAAACTATTGCTTTGCCCAAATGAAAAGAATTTTGGACAGTGAACAAATTCACAATTGTTAAAAAATTGGAGTGTGTTATACTTGAACACACATATGACTTTATTTTGGAAATTTTCTGGTTTGTTATTTGGTGTTGTCCAAATCATTGTGCGCAAGACACAAACAGCTAGTCCTGCTCACAAAGACATTTGTGAATTAGAATTGCATGGGAATAAACGATACCTGGTTGCTCGACAACAGCAAAACAATCAGCTTCATTAAAGTTGTTTCACTAAACTTTGAATGAAAAGTGATTGCTTGTATTTAGGACAAGAGTGCCCAACCCCGAGTCCAAAAACTAGGGGCTAGTCATTTACACCAGGACGTAGTTGGACGGAGTAAAAAAAATTAATTCTAGTTAACCTTTTCTTTCATACTAGCAATACAAAGTTTAGTGATGAAAGTTATATAAAAATGTAGTGATCCTTCAACAACTGGAATAATGAGTAGGCGGTAAAGGCTAGGACCAGGTGACTGGTCCTTAATACCGCTTGGGTATCACTAATTTATGAGCAAAAGTCCATTGAAAATTTTTCAGTACAATCTGGAAATTTGACTAGAGTAGATCCGAGCTATCAAAACTTGCAAATTCATGACAGACATATTCCCCGCACTACCTGCCGTCCTCTCACTGCAGTTGAAAGTAAGAATTTTTCTGTAACAATCCTTTCCTTCTTTATCTTTTCAATGTTCAATACAAATGATATTTTCTTTCTTTAAAAAAAGATCATTGATTTCTATCAAACAGGGAATTCAGAATATGAATTGAAAAATAAATCCAATAAGGGCACAAAAAAAGCCCACAGAGGAAAATGAATAGAGCAAGTCTGGACAGTGTAAACCATTGCTGAATTATATTTTACAAGAGGAAAGGGTACGATAAAGAAATGTAATTGCTTTGTAGACTGAGGAGGCAAAGCCTAACATCTGACTAGCACACTGATGGATTGCGTCATTTAGTTAATTTCCCTGCCAGAAATAGCTATCAACATGGAGTGTACATAAGAGAGGCATAAATCTGAGAGAAGTTATGACCACATTGGACTCTGATAGGCTGCAGAAATAAAGCGGGCAGGTGGAAGCGCCGCTGATACGGCCCGCAATAACAGTAAAGGAAATACTGGAATAGATATGAGCTCGGGGAAGTGTATTACTGTCATGAACAGGGTGGCTTTCATTCCTGGATGTGAACTTGAAGACACGGGATCGATTGTGATTCATTCTAAATCCGCAGACGCAGAAATGTGTCTGTTTGGCCAAACATGATCTGGTTTGTCTTTGGAGGGAGAATATTCTCTCCCGTCAGCACTTTTCACCTCCCCCCAAATCTCTCTCTGCTCTCAAGTGCCTTCTAATAACACTGTCTCACTTCACTGCCTTCCCCTCACTGACTGCTGCATAAATCATCCTCATAATTATAAGTTTTGGGGAGCACCTTGGGTTAACGGGCTGCAGTATAAATACTACCCCGTTTTTTTTTTTCTTTTCTTGTTTTAGATGATACCTTGGCCTTTGCAGGACTATTTCTGGCTGTTTTCTGCACCTCTTGCTGAGACTGAAGAGCTTGATGGCGGTGCGACGAGCTTTGGTGAAAAGCTGGCTGCTCCTGGAAACCAATTGCTTGTAGCGGAGGAGCAGCCTGGCATCTGTCCTCCACAACTGCTCAACGGCAGATGTGTTGACAGCGTAATTGCGTGGCAGTTTCCCCACGAAGTTTTGGAACTCCTCTGGTGGAGAAAACAAGATATATGATTGTTGTTATTGGTATGTTGCAAAAAAAAACAAACAGTCGGACAACAGCAGAGGTGTAGGTAAAAAAAATAACGCACTTAAAATTATTTAAATATACTGTAAATATTGCATGAGTAACTTAACAATGTTAATGTCAATGTTAAAATAACCCCAAAGAATACACAAAAAAAAAAACACTGAAGGGAAAATGATTAACAATAAAGGAAAGGCCAAGACAAGATGAAGAGGAAATGAGAGACTAGCCTGTTTTTGACACAAAACGCATTGGATATAACACATTGGTTTGTAATTTGTCTGCCCTTGGTGCACTACACAAACTCCACTACGTTGCACAATGAGCAGTGGCCCTAGAATAACATTCAATATTGCCATAGTTACAAGTAAAAAAACACAAAACAGCAAAACCTTTCATTAAAAAGGTGGGTATAGTGAAGTGCTGCCACTTTATGTGTATGACTGAAAAAAACACTTGAATTAAGAATTATTATTTATTATAATATAGCTGTAACCATTTAAGGAGTTGTTTCTTGCTTTAAAGTTCCTTTCACACCGCAACGCTGCATTTGTCTGTTATAACTAAACAACATTTTTTTCAACTGCACAACAACAATAATGTAAGAGCAGCATTTTTTTTAACTTCCCGTTGCACTTTTATAGATTAAACTCAAATGTCTGCTCAGAATGTTGCATAATTGGCAATAAAGACAAGTACTGCGAACTCTTTGGAGTGCATTCATGGTCATTATAGCCCATCTGTAAGACTGAAAACAACATCATGTTATCATTTGAAGCTCTTGTGCATAAATATATACTTTAAAAAAAAAACAGAGGTAAACTGAGTATGTGCTCGTAATAAAAACCAAAAAGTATTTTCAGCTACCACAGCTTTGGTTAAAGCCACTTTTATTGTAAATTATTTAAAGTCTAACTATTAACCACGGACCACACGTTTATTTGTGAGTGACATTGAAGCTCTCTTAATGACTTCTTCCTTTTACGCACTTAGCGTAGAGCCTCACGATTGCGGAGGTACTCGCATGTTAAGTGATAATACAAACTGAGTAATTTTATGCGCAAAGACGCGCAATAGGTAGCGCACGACGGTTACGCCGGAAACAGCTTTATTTACATTCGCTAGATTTACCTAATACATTAAATTACGCTACCTTCGCTTTTCCTGTGAGTTTTCGGGGAACTTCATGCCCTAGATTTTGGCTCCTAACGGTAAGTTGGATTCTTATTGTAGTTTGTTGCCATAATTTTGTTGTTATACTGTAATGTAGGTGAGTGACATTGTATACTCAGTTCCTAAAAGTTTCGTGGCGCTGAGGGAAGATAACTCCGATCTGTTTTTCGCCACGGAGCAGTTCGAGGTCTAATGGACCAGCACATAATAAATCACGCCATATAAAGAAAAAAAATAGGTATTTTCTATGGGATAATAATGGATGTTAAGCCATTCCGTATGTTTTGGACAATAGTTTCATTCAGCTTTTGGATAAAGGTAAATTGTTAAATGATGGACATTACTGGTCTGGACCTGTTACAAATAATACATAGTAAATCTAATGTTCAATTAGGCTTGTTAATGTAGTCTAAAAAAGTCCATATACAGTATATAGTGCTTGTTCCATTTCTCTCTCTTAAAAAATAAATGAGCTATCTTTGCTCTCCGCGCGAACAAACTGTGTGTTTGTCATTTATTCCTGAGAGACATACTGTACACCAGTGGTGTCAGTCTTTCTAGCTGACTCCAAGTGATGAGTGTTACAACCTGAAGCCTTTCACCGCGCTTATGATTCCCTTTATAAGGTTCTTTGGTGTATTTTGGCACATACAAATTGATGTTATTAAAGTGTTTGATCTCATCCACGTTGACCCTGAACGTCAAGGTAAAGTCAGAGCATCATTTGAAATGACAGAATGACTGAAAGCTCTTTTGATTCAGTTGCGAGCAGCGGTCAGTGTGTGTCATTGTGTAAAATCAACATTAATGAGCTGGTTTTAAGTTTAGGTTCTGTTGTCTTGGCTAGAATAAACCATCTACATTTACGAACAGTGAAATCAAACAGAAGTTGACATATGGCATTATGAATTCATCCTTGTGAGTTGTGACTGCATTACTCACCAGATTCTTCAAACTCTTGGTTGCTCAGCCTCCAGGAGTCTCTGATGCGCAGGAGGTTGTTCTGCAGAGTGTCCAGATCAAAGTGAGGACAGTTGCACTGAGGAAATGATGTACTGCACTTACACCAGCAGTCGCCATTCTGGCAAACAAACCGGCCCTCGGATTTGCAGCCGATGTAGCCCAGAGCTGCCTGAATGAAACGGCTTTGTAAATATCTGGGCAGGATGACCTGCAGCCCTGTGGACCATGAACAAGATGAGGTTAGTCCCTGGTAAATTCTTTAACATCAGTGGAGTTTATTTGGTCCGGGGTTAATCCTGATCAGCAAAGAGTGAGCCCTACACTATAATCCAACGTGTAGCAAATTAATCTTTTTTCCCTTTTTATTGACAAACAAGGTCTGTCAATAAAATGTATGTATTTAATTATTATATTACAATTATCGGGCAATCTTTATTTTTATTGGTACAACCTTTTTCTATTAAAAAGATCACAATCACAGACATGGGTGATGAAAATGTCTAACAAAAATACTGTCACTTTTTGCTGTGTGGATTCATTCATTTTTAGGTTTGTTGTTAAAATTACAAATTAGTCATACATTATATATATATATATATTACATTATATATATATATACATTACATACATACATTATATATATTATATATATATATATATTTGTGTGTTTTCTATGCACCCTCCTATAGTATTAACTGTCGTGCTTTGTATACAAAAGGATGATAATAATGACAAATTTATATCATACAAGGTAATTTACAATACCTTGTAGTTGAACTTTGTTTTCTGGACTGTGCACCAGTACGGAGCTGACCGTGTCCAGATTGTCATAGTTACTGCAGCCCAGTGGTCCAGTTCTGGTCTCTGACACCTGCATGTGTGAAAAATAGAACAAAGTAGTCTCTTATATGACTGTTGTTCTGACTATGACTTGTGATGTACTGCAGCTTTTCTTGTTGTGTGCCAGGGACATTTCCCACTGTGAATGATTTTCAGTACAGGCTCAACTATAAGGAATGACTCAACATAAGCGTATTTACTTATCCCAAAATGAAAAGGTCCACGACAAAAGCATTCAGTGTCAATCATTTTCATCAAACAATACATGTCCTCTACATTTTAAGTGTTTTTTCTTGTGATTGGCATAAATATATCAACTCCAGCCAATGTGTAACTTTCACAATACCTAGAACTAACCAATATTGGTGTCAAGGCTGGAAATAATCACTTACATAAAACATTTGCATAAAATAATCTCAGTTCAGCTCAGAGCCTATGAGTTCTAACTGAAACCCCACATTATATGTGATGTTAATGAATAACTGTGTCACAGGTGCTACTTTCCACCCCGCATAAAATGTCCACTGTAAAGTGACATGAATGAAAGCAAGTCTCACTGCAAATTAAGGGAACAATGTCACCCATCAATCAACATGATGTATAAATGTAGAAAAAAAAAGTTTTCAATTTGGGGATAACGTAGGAGTTGACTTGTCTTCATAACAAGTCCAAAATATACAATCGACGGTTGCCCCTATGGCTGATTAATGCACACACTTTAATAGACACTTCAGGTGGTAAATGGATGATTTGTGAGTTATACAATTGAATGCTCTACTGCTGCGGCGCTCTTCTTCTTCATTCTTCTTTCCTTTAAAGCCAGGGGCTTTAAACGAAGGCTGAGATATTTTCTTTTAACAAGAATATTTTTTCCGCACTGAAAATGCCTAGTTATCCATTAATGGGCTTTCAGAAAGGATGTTTCGGACAAATCAACTGACTGTTTGTTTTTGGGTTTCCTGCAGATGGTATCCTTTGATAATTTCCTGTCTTGTAAATTATAAGAAAACAAAAACAGATGGATGCACGCAGTCTGCATTTCAGACAGACATGTAACCCTTGAATTAGCATTCACTCCTAATTCAATCTGTTCTAATAAGATTCCTTCACTAGGAGTTGGATCATGCAGGTTATGACCAGATTAGGTCTTCAACCAGAGTGTGGTTGAATAAATTTTACCACAGCTTACAGTTGTGTTATTTCAATATTTATATGTATTTTGAAAAAGGAAATATTTTCAAATAAAGCATCCGTTATTGGCTCTGCCTTTAAAAGCCACGGCGCAACACTTCCTTAAGATGTATTCTAATTCAAAGGAGATTTTCTGGCACAGGTCCTGCACAAAAAGACAACTATTTGTATTGTGTATGATTTAGGAAAGTAAAATCTTTTTAAAAAGATTTACAATGTTCTCAACCTCCGGTGTTTTGGGGTTAAGTTGCCATCACTCGTCGTAACAAGGTAAGAATTGTAGTAAGAAAGGCTTCTGTTTCGAGATACATTGAGATTGTGGGTAAATGTTTTAATACAGGGGTGTACCCTGAAGATGATTACATTTGCTGTTTTCACCCCTTACATTGGGTTGAGGCTTTGTTGTGTTGTTTTTCGGGATTTTTTTCCCTTTAAATTGGACATAACTTGAGTGTTATTGACATAGCTCGATATGTGCAGTTTTTGAGTTCAAACTCACTGTAAGTCTTGATTGTGTTGCACAGTAAGAACTGTATTTTGAAGCTATCGAAATCCTTTATTTAATTACTTATTCACATTCATATTCCATGTTAGCATGTCACCCTTAGACAATAAGTTATTAATGTTTCAAAGGTGACTGAAGCTTCTGCTGCTGTATATACAACCCTTTGATGACCACATACCCGTATGGCAGTGGACGCGATCTGCAGGTGGTGCAGCCTGCGTAGTGTGCTCTCTCTGTCTGTGAAGTAGGATGCAGCCAGTTGGTGAAGGGCTTCCAGAGTCGCTGCTCCAGTATAGTTGGAACTCCTGTTACTGCCTTGAGTGCCCTCAGCTCCAGAGAGAGCGGAGGATTCCTGACTGAGCCTTCTTTTGTCTACAAATATGGTCAGAGACTCCTCACCTGTCAATAATGCATGAGAAAAAGGAGAGCTTTGTAATTCCAAAATACAGGAGCACAAGTTTTTTGACATGACATTCACAGAAGTGTTAATGACAATTAGGGAAAACTCCTATGTACCAGTGTTTCTGTCTGTCAAGACTCCCCTGAGATATATGTCACAATTTTTGTTAATAATATTTTATTGGTCACAAAAGGAACTTTTTTCAGGTCTACAAAAAAGAAGGTTAGCACTTGGAAATCCCTCCACCAATTCATTTTTAAATCATGAATGAAAATCCTATTAAGAAAATAGGATTTTCATTGATGAAAATAGATCACCTTATTATTGTGTCCTTATTTTAGGTTAATTCTGTAAATATCTCTGAATTATTATTAATTAGATTTTTTAATTATTGTTTATTTTTCCAATATCGACCAAATTTATCAAAATTTAATATTTTTTGAATTTCTTTTACTCACCATATTATAGGAAGACAGCACATAGAACTAAAACAACAAGATATTGCTACTGACAGAGACATTTTATATTGATTATGTTTTCTATTTTATTCCAGCTGAACTTGTGAGTTATGGCTGCTGTAGATTTTCTACCTACTAAAACCTTTAAAGAATGTAGAAACAAATATCGTTAAGTTATTCCATAAAATACCAAGACAGCCCATCATTCTTACTATTTTATGGTGTTTTTTTATTACATTTATCACCACTTAAAATAAATGTCATAGTTATTGAATGTGCATCATTTCCAACTGCAGGAACTAAATGCATTGTGCAGAAGGTTGCTCTGTCATTTCACCAGATTGCCCTATGATTGCCACTGTTGCCGAGAAAAAAAAAAACAACCTTTTTTAGAGGAGATCCTTTGAAATGGGACAGAATTATTATAGCAGTGTGATGCAATTGTCTTCAAATATATAGCCCCAACCGAATTCAGGCGCAGCTGAAGATGTTACTGATAAGTGCTGAAAACAGGAGAAACCGGTGGATGTGGAAAGTTTTAACCCGCTTCCCTTCTGTTTTGTCACCCGTAATCTGAAAGTCGATGAGGGGGAGAAGGAGAGCTGAGAGAGAGATGTTGCATCACTGTTACATGTGTCCGTGTTGCGTGGTGGTTGCGTCTGTCAAAGGAAATAACCGCAACAATTTGTTATTTAAAGTTTTCAGCTGCCCAGATAATGATTTGGGTTTTTAAGACAAATGTATAATATATACACATCAAACTTTACATATCTAGATTTTAGCTCAATTTTAATTGTATTAAAGCCTTCACAAGGATTAATGGCATAAAAAGTGGTGTGCATACAAAAAATAATAAAGTATTAACCAAAAACAATACACCAATCAAGGGGAAAAAACATTTCAAAGGCCTGGTCCAGCATTATAAGATAGTTATTTTGAAAGTAACAAATTGGCCAACAACATGCTGACAAGAAAATTAATTGTGAAAAAGCAACAATACCAGACCACATAAAATCAAGCTGCTTTAAAACTTAAGTTTCCTAAACTGTACCTCCCAGAGTAGCAGATAGGAGGAGGTGTGTGCCATATTTCTTGATGAGATTCTCTGTAATAGCCTGCAGAGCTGGACGCCTCCCCAGCTGGCGGATGGTGTGAACAAAGTCAGGGTCGAGGGGCGGAGCCAGAACTCTGCTGCCACCAAAACTGTCCGCCTTCTCCAGTGCCAGGCTGTTGACCTTCCATCGACCGAATTCCCTGGCATGGACGCAAACACACCAAGTTAATGGTTGCAATTTTCGAAGCTTTTAAACTGATCACACACATGCAAAACTTGACATAATGTGTTTAAATGGATATATTCGATCAGTGCACTTTAGTGGCAACCTGGCATTCAAACCTGAAACCTTCCGGACACAGGTCCGCTTCTGCTAAAGCACCACTGCTCCCTTTAGTTATAAAAATATTAATAACTATAAAATACAACCAAAAAAGGCTGCCAAAGGGGGATGCGGTTCATCTGGAAATCAAACCAAGGACTCTATGCTCCTTGCTAGCATGGCAGATGTGCTGAAAGAGTGCTTAAAAGCAAGGTGAGAATAAACAACTTTTACAACAGACAACAACATTTACACAAATTTTTAACTCAACTGAGTGACAAAGGCTGTTGCTCAGTGGTAATTAGTTTTTTATTGTTAATTATTATGTTAATTATCATTTTCTGAACCTGGTCTGGTCCTGACTCTTGACTGTAATCAAGGCAGGTTCTGTTTTATCCTTTTTGCGCAATGTCAAGTTATTGACATCATTCATTAGGTTTCACTTACACCAACTCTACTGTAATTTATAAGAATTGATTGGGAGAAATTCCCTTATCATTGTTCTCTCCTTCATACTTAAAGACACCTTTACTGCAAGTCGATGAAGGTTCTCAGTCATCCAGGTCATGGTACAAGGTTAAAGAGATAAGTTAGGCAACTGGACATTCAGTTTTTGGAAAACGTTTGACCTCTCATCTAAGAGGCTTCTTCAGTTCTAACTGAGAGTGGGGAGTAACAGAAGTTATATCCTGTGGGTGAGGACAAAGGGGTGTTTGAGTCCCTCCTGTCAAACCACCACCTCTACTGAGGGATGGTTTTTCCAGGTTGACTTCTTTAACTTCTTTTTTTTTTCTTAGTGGTTTTTAAAAAGACCCATTTGGGATAACCACAGTTCTTAAGGGTTGTCTTGACGTGTGCCTCTACATAGCGAGTAGAAAACCAGTAACCTGGAGCTGCTCCATGTGTTCCGTTTTCCAAAATACTGACAAAATACTGTTAGGCAACAGTCTAGTTGCCTAACCTAACCCTTTTCTGCGAGTCGACCAAATTTTTGAAGGTCATATCTTTTGAAAAGTTTTCAGTGAGTGGGGTCTGGGCTTTTTTTACATATAAAAAACCCTTTATGGAACAAAAGACCAGTTTCAACCTGTTTTGGAGTCAGCTGAAGAGGCTGTGCAACCCCTGGAGTATTGAACCCTGGACTTTGACGAATTCTATGAGTTAGCGTTTTTATCCATAAATAGAAACATCTTTGGTGTATTTTTTTAGGATGAAGTAACGTTGACTTCTTAAGGAAGACTATACCTTTTAAATATTTGTATCTTTCTGCCACAGTTTTGTTTTTTTTACTTGATATATAGATGTATTCAAAGAGGATAATCATCCTCTTGCTTCTGTTAAACAAGGAAACATTGCTGTATGCCTACACTTGGCACAAGGCCAAGAATAATAATTGATTCATCTATTAAACATAGTTATTTTATCTTCTTAGTACCTGAATTTATCACTCATGAAAAAGCCTTCCATTTTTTTTTAATCTATTACAAGACACCATGCAAGCTATTTTATAAAATAATAAACCACATATAGGTATAGTGGTAGTACTAGTTACTCTACAAGTAACAACCGCTTTTTTTTGTATATAGATGCTAGTTTTGAGAATAATATGTCATGGTGTTACACAGATTACATCACATTCAATGTAATGTGTCCTGTAGCCATGTTCAGTTGAAAAAAACAGTTTCTGCTTCTGTAAAGTAAAAAAAAAATATATATACATGAACTGCATGAATAATAGTAGATGCAGATACAGCCTTTTTGTACCAATGACAAAAGATGTATATAAGTAGTTGTTTGTTTATGTTATTGTAAGTTTGTACGTATATATGTATATATATGTGTTTGTGTACATATACAGTAATGTTAACAAGAAATGTCTGGTGTTGGACAGAATAACTTTCCAAAAACATTGATTAACATTATAAACCGGGCTCATTCAGCCCTCACCACAATAGTCAATATAAATGGGCACAGATAGAAACAGCTACAGTACAAGAGTAAAAAACTCTCTTTAATGAGAGCAATACATTTCAACATCGTCACAGCGTAAATGACTCTTCTCGTTGGTGACCTGAAAGGCTACACCAAACGGCGTTTCACTGGCAAATGTCTGTGAAATAATTATTTCGAATACGATTAGTCATGATATAGCACGGCTATAGAAACTCCACACGTTCAGTAAAACCAGCGTCTTGAACAGGAGAGAACAGCTGGTTCTCCAGGACGATGAACTGACCATATTGAACTATTTTGCTCTTCTCTGTTCTTTACCGTATTTAACTCTGAGTCTTTGAGAGACAGTGGGTGCTACCACCGCTGCTGCGTTGTTGTCGTTTCACCGAGTCCATTACTTGTTTTTTTTCTTTACTTCGCTGCATAATCATATGCCTCATGATAAAATGTTAAAATCTTATCCCCCACCCTTACATGACCAGCTCCTTGCATTAAGTCATTAAGAATTACAGTTTTCTAGCCACAAAAAGCTCCAGACCACGGACATTTACTGTAGCACTTATCATTGTTGTTGTCCCTTTAAATGACATCATTAATCACGTGCCTGTCAAGGACTCAGTACCCCATGAGGAAGTCCAGCGTATTTCCCCAGACTGCGGCTTTGCAGCATCAGATTTTGAGTATCGGTGAACAAACTGATACCGATATGTTCTGATCTTAAAAATTATGCTGATATCCACCCCGATATTTATCAGTGGACCGATATATCGGTCGATATATCAATAAAACAGAAGGCTCTCTGTTTTATATATATATATATATATATATTTACACCAACCTTGTTGTCTTCCAAGTCATTATGGCAATGCAAAAGTACAAAGCTAAAATGAAATTCCACGTCATCAGACCACAAATCTTTTGTGCGTTTGCCCTTCAGACAGCAGTCTCCCCAGTTGGTCCAAGTTTAGAGTCTCTCTCTCTCTCTCTGTGTTTTCATTGTTCCATATATCAGCTGATATGTACTTCTCCTACAGTACTGCCTGCTGCTCTGTGTGCATAACTCCACTTCTGGGAGGCAATCAAATAACTGCCATGAGAGAAACGATCGACAAGAAAATAATTGGAGAACTGAACCGGTGAAGAGTGTGTCATTACGGCCAATCATTGTAACTAGGGGACAGCCTCCGTGTCCGTCCCTAGTAGACTGATGGCACTAGGAGTACAGCCCCGGGGCTTGGCTCACAGCTATTTAATCAGAATGCCATTCTGGCAGAAGTTAATTTTGGTCTTTTGTAGGGGGGGGGGGCCACAAAAAAAGAT
>JAFBJS010057643.1:98432-117756 GCA_016785265.1 Paraplagusia blochii
GGGGGGGGGGTCACAAGAAGAGATTTACAGTGTGGTTGTTAAAAAAAAACAAAAAAAAAAACGCTCCACTTGGTGAGAAGAACATCTTAATGGTTGTATGTATGCAGCTATTAAAACCACAGAAGGCTCATACACGCACTGGCTGAATGAGGGATGGCTGTGTGAAGTTCATGGTGGTAGTACAGCTATTATAGAGGGCAGAAGGGCAGAATGGCAATTTGAGACTCCAGGCTGTTAAACGGCTTTGAGAAAACAACAGACTCCTCAACGCTGTGTCGACTGTGAAATGACATATTATGCAATTTACTGAAATCAGCCTAAGTTCATACATTTCGGGCCTTTATAACATATTTTTATTGGCTGCCACTGAAGGACAGATTTCCTCGAAGACTGTTTGTCTGTTTGCCTATTCGTCAAACAAACATCTTTTATTATTGATGCAAAAACATAGTTAAAAAGAAAATACTTTTGGAGCTTTAGTGGTATATACCTTGAGTTGAAACCAATGATGTAGACTAGATCAGGCACCACAACCTTGTCCAAATTAAATATTTATTCATATTATCATTTTACTTCTCTCTTTGAATTTCCCCACTAGATGACATCATAAAGGCTATTAAAAATTTATTTTATGTTTTATACATGACTTTTTACATGCCATTTATCTTAGTTCAAATGAACACGCCATCTTCCTGCTCTTGACTTGGCCCCCGTCTCCAAATTTTCGGACCAGTCGCGACCTGTTTGCCTAAGTCAGGACTAGATAGTTGAATTAATACATTTAAAAACACTCAATCATACGCTCTGAAACTGCAACTTTTTCACCACTTATCTCATATATTCTTTATTTCTTACCACCTGCTCCCAACTTGCCAAAATGCTCTTGCCCACAAATACATATGCTATAAAGCTATCAAATCTTCAAAGTTGGAAATTCGCCAACTTCACCTATGGACACACAGCTGCGATTTTTTTTTTAATGTTAATTAATATGATTATAGGTTTTATAAAACAGTTTACAAAATGCCGTATCACGAAGAGGGTAACTACAAGGACATTGATAGAAGCCATCAGAGAAATGGAGCAGTCACTCAGGAGATAAATACCGCCCTCCTAAAGATTTTGGCACCAAACCACAGATTGTTTATCCTCAGCAAGACCCAACACAGAAAGAAACATATTCCTACAGGCCTGTGGCATCGATAAACCACAGAGGACTGCAAGGACAGTAGAGATATCTTCAGATATATCTGAACTGAAGCCTATTTATTTGAGTGAAAAACAACACGGCGTCACTTTAGTGATGAATCCCCATGGGGAAATCAAGAGCCTTATGAGGATTATTTTGATTTATTTTTAAGTTGAGCTACAGTGTCTGAACAGGCACACCTGGTTGTTTGTGGACGTAGACCAGACCTGGGCAGTTATTGTGACTCACTGGCCACAGGTGGTTTTAAAACTTAAGTCACCGGCCAGGTTAGGACCAGAGTGTTTGCGTGAACTAGACCATACAGTGCATTGATGTACACTTTGGTTCCTAAGTAATATTAGATTTGGGCTAGGGACCACCTTAGCTAACACACAGCCAATTTTATTATATTGTATATGTAGTGAATGATCAACTTTTAGAATAATTCTCTTGTATTCAATATTCGGCAAGTTTTTTTATTCGTTTAGCATATGAAAATTGCTAACAAATATCAACACTCACTGCTAACAGATATCACTACCAAACCCTGTCCATTTTGTGCTAGTTAGCTATATGGTATTTGGAGGAACACAGCAAGTTGATTGTAGTTTGCACAAACTGCTAGGCCTACACAGGTTATTATGCATTCAAGCCTTAGTTGCAGCTGTTACACATGGTGGGTTCATGTGACAGTGGAAATCAAACAAATATGGCAGTTATATATATAAAATTATGTATTTTAGTGGTTCACTTTTCCCTTCTTCCTTTTAACCCTGTCCTCTAGTGCCCCCCCTGGGCTGTGAAACCTAAGTTTCTTCGTTTAGGTAAATTGTCTCTAGGGCTGACTGTACAGATGGAAGGAGCTACAATGTAAATATTTGATCTACAGACTTTGTAATATCCATAAACTATGGTCTCTTTGTCCAGTTCTTATACTTAAAACCATCAAAAAAATCTGCTTTGGCTTATGTTTGACTCCAGCTGGACGGCAGACTCTGGCACTGAAAACTCTGGCTTTCAGAGTCATGCATTAAAAACCTTTGTTCATTAAACACCTTTGTTTCTTTCCTTAAGAGTAATTTTAGCATGATTCAGTGGATTTAATCAGTCACAGTAAATGTATTATGTATCACAAAATTATAGCTCAGAAAGTCACATCAATGGCTTTATCGGCTGGCTCCAATCAAAATTCTTAGTAGTAGGACAGTGCTAGTTGTTAAAGGAGCAGCAACAAGCCGATGTCAAAAGGTAGAAAATTGGAGAAATTATTATGGTTAGGGTTATGTGGTTGGAATTATGTCCAGGTACAGTAGGTTCGTAGTTGTCCAAGCCATTAGACTATGGGGTTATCACTTCTACTGTTTTTCTCAACAACTCTTCTCCTGAAGCTCAAAAACAGAAATTTCATATTGTATGTTTAGACCGAAAAAGCCTCTTCGAAGAGCGGTGAAACATCTTTCTCAACTGAACATCTTTGAACTTTGGAATTTGTAACTTTTCCCATTTGTGGTCTATTTTAAGTTTCAAGGTTATATTGGTATCATATGGTTCTGCTGAGATAGAAACCAATTGACTTGAGTGGGTACAGAATCTTCCACCAGGGAGCGCTCTTAGCACAAAATGAACCTTCAATTACCCCTTGGCAATCAGTCAAATAAGACAGTGCAACCACTTAGTGCTTTGTTTTACCATTAGCAAACAAGATCCCAGAGTCATTATCATTGCTTTTTTTTTATGTGCATGAATGACTTAGCTAGTTATTTATTGTAATAAAGCCTTAAGCTGTTGTCCAGGATTTTTTTTTTTTTTTTGCTTTTGCATTTAGGTAATTGTATCCATTTTTTATTTGTTGTCCTTGAGGGAGCCATGTTAAAAAAGATAGACTTTTTTAATATACCACACCAGGCTGTTAAAACACCAAGCAATGTCTCTGACTGCTCAGATGACGCGTCAGTGTTCAAAGATAGTAGCACCGAGAGTGAATTTAGCTCTGCTACAGTGGTTATTTCAGATTTGCTCAACAGCTTGTGACTAATGTGGTGCAGGTGTGATACCTGTGAGGGCAGTCCTGAGGTTTTCATTCCTTACTCCCCAGCATCTGCTTTTCTGATTAGTTTCTGAGCTTTGAGTGCTCATCAGTGAAATTATCCAGCGGTCGGTTTGAATTAAATGATACACCTGCAAAAACTCAGGGCAAGGACTGGTCCGTAATTCAAATGGTATATATCATGATGCAATATAATTCCGTACCAGTCTAACTTAACCTGGGCTGATGATGCTGTTTGGCTGTTAGTATTCCTAATTCTAATGAATATAAGATTTTACATGACATTGTTTGAGGAAAAAAAAAGGAAATATTCAGGCAACAGTAGTGGGGAAAAATACAACACTGATGCCAGAGTTCAGAGGAGAATGACAAGACTGTTTCCTGATGATAGAGAGGCAACAGCCGCTCTAATCATCATTCTTGACAACCAAGGTCTACAGGAATACATCTCTGAGTGCACAACATGTCAAACCTCGCAGAAGCTGCAGGTCATGCGGTCATTTTATTGCTGACACAAAATGGCCTGAAGAGGTGGATGGTGAGAGTATATGGTTATAACAACAATTATTATTATATATAATATTACCTTTGGTTGGAAGACATCCTTTATCTTTATCACCCAAACCACTTCTCTCATTATATCATCAATCCTTTTGAATTCTTGTATAAAATAAGGGGTAAATTCATATCCAATGCTGATATTTTATAAAAAGTAAACAAATAACTCACAATGTAAACTTCCATCTCATGGAACACATTACACAAACAGCTTGCTTTAGGACGTTGTTCTCTAATGATATGGAAGCATCACAAATGAACACTAATCTCCATTTACACTATAACCAAATATGTTATTACAGCAGTCCCCAACATTTTCTGTACTACACACCTGCCATTCTGTATCAACAATTATTATGGGCCGATAAAACCACACCATCAATGAAAGATCATAAGGTTTTCTTCCATTCTGTAATTTCAGATATGATCTGGTAATGTTTTGTTGTAAAACATCACCAGATCATCTCTAAATAAAGTAAAAGAATATGACTATATCTTTAAACCAAATAGTAAAGTAGAAGTACTTTTTTTTTTACTGTGTCCCACAGTGGCCCAGTACCAAATGACCTATGGATTGTCACTGGTCCCTGGACCAGGGGTTGAGACCCTTGTTCTTTATGACAGTGATATAGTGGATATTGAACTCCAGTTTAGTTCAGATGGAATTTTAATTCACTATATCACATCATATTTTCCCAGTCATATTGTCCAATTTTGTTTTGTTTTTTTGACATGCGAATATGCCAAAAGTCCACCATCTTTTTTGCTTTTTGAATCTATTTTTTTCTTTTTTTTTTTCCTCATTTACAGTAATTTTTCTCAATTTCACATCCATGAACTTTGCCTTTCCTCGCAGCAGTGGGACAGGTGTTGCCATAAAGCTGCCAAGGGGGTCTCAGGTTGCCACTGTTGCTGTGTGTCTCACCTGTAGATCTTATATCTGGTGGTGTAACCCTGCTGGTATCTCTCTGACGCCTCCGTGAACTCAAATGACTGATGGAAGGGTCCTTTGTCCGACAGAAGCCAGCTCAGGGTCCCCGAAACGTCGTCGCTTTGTCCGGCAGTGGTGGTGGAGGAGGAGGCTGAGGCTGTGGCTGCGGCTCCAGTGGCGGCGGCAGCAGCTTCGACCCCGGAGGTCCAGCGGCACCAGCAGCACAGCCACAGAGTGAAAGCAACCCCCTCCCATAGCAGAGACAGCCGCTGGAGACGGATCCTCTGACAGCTCATGCTGCACCCAGAGACTCCACATTCTCCCCGGACTAAAAGGAGAAGGAGGACGAAGAGGAGGACATGGAGGAGGAGGAGGGCACTTACATGTTGAATGGAGATTTTGACTGTGAAAGTAGCGTGTCGCACCGACTCGGGCGCCGTACAATTGCGTACGACTGAAGAATGCAAAGCGTTCGTCAGGGCAATGCGTAAAAAGTGCCCAAACGGATCACACTTGGTCTTTAAAGAAAATTGACAGCGCGCTATGAAAACGCGTCAAGAAAACGCGTCTATTCCTCGAACTTCACTCCAGATTGAATTCCGTTCCGTTAACTTTGTTTAGGATCGATTCTCAGCGTCATCCATCCGGCGGCGTCCGTGCGCTCTGCTCTGCACGCAGTGAGAAGTTGCAGCAACGTAGGCAGCAGCAACGAACACAGATGAGTTGACTTTACTCTGACCAAGCTGCCCGGAAACCCACATTTAGATCCGTACCCTTCGGATGCAAAAATGTACATCCCTCCATCACATGTGCCATATCTCCGTAGTCCTTGAAGTGGCCAACGTGGATACCTCTGAAGGCCACCTCCTCTCTGTATGTCTGTGTGCTGAGCGAGCAGCTGGATGAATGAGCGCCTGCTGCAACACACACACAGACACACACACACACACACACACACTCTCCTTCGCACTTTTCTTTCCAAGTGAGAAAGCCGAGGTCGGGATAGTGCCTCCTGGCGAGGCTGGGGCTGATATTTACCCCGCTGTGTGGACTCTTGACTGCGCATCAGGACTGTTGATCATTAGCCATCACCTCCACATAATTCATCCTCATTATCACTGACTCATTCCCACTGAGCCCCCCCGGAAAAAGCACATTTAAAGTGTTAAAGGGAGGGTTTGGTAATAGGCTAATTATCCTCCCAGTGTATTTCCATAATGTCTTCTGCTAGCACCACTAAAATGGCTTAGCCCCAGATTTACCTGTGTGCACAAATCACGGTCCATTATCCCAGAACAGCCTTCTTGGCTGATGGAACTAAAGATCAGTTATGTACTTCTCCACCCTTGTACTTTTACACTATATAACCTCTATATTGGGGGGGGGGTGACCTGCACTCAAATATTTAGGAGAGGAATACTGAGTAGAGCTGGGTTAAAAATTAATCGATTTTAATCGATTTTTTTTTTTGTTAATAGGACGATATCGATTCATAAATCCAAAAATCAATTTTTTTTCCTTCTTTTCCCAAAAACTTTACGTGAACTCATGCACCAGAGGTGATTACGTGGTTATGTGCAACACACTTGCACGTAAACAAATGTAAAAACAACATGGCACTAAAATCTAAAACTAGAGTCTGCCTTTTAATTTTGGGTCAAGTCATGTTAAATAAAAAATGCATGGTGGATTAATATGACTGCCTTGAGTAAATTTGTGATGGAAATAAATGTTAAAAAAAAAAAAAAAAAAATTATTAGCAAATGGATTAAATTTAAATTTTAGCTTTAAATTTTAATAACTGATTAAGCCCTCCCAAACTCTTGTGTTTTCATCAGGAACAGGTTTGCAGGCCGCAATTCAACCATTAACAGAAACATTGTTCCATCCCACTGTCTCCTAACATTGCAGACAATGCCATTCCTTTTACTCTTACCCTACAGTAATCAAGCATTTTTGAATGCTTGAAAAAGTATAATTTAATGTAAGACAAAAACATTTTTACACAAGGGCCTCTTTCTAAGCCACATACTTTAAGTTAGATGTGTATAAGAGACAGGTGTAAAATATTTATTATATTCTGAATAGGCAGTGGTGGCCCAGCGGGTATGGAAGCGGACTTGGATCCTTAGGGTTCCAGGTTTGAATCCACCAGCTGCCAGGTTGCCACTTCAGTGCAGGGTTCAGGGGCAGCAGTCACTGTCACTCAAATCACACTGCACCATAATGTGGACACTTACCAATAATATTTATTCTTCATTATGCAACTTTTCTGTTGCCAATTTCGACCAGAATCATTTCTATCAAAATTGAGTTAAAAATATACCACATTAATTTCCTGTCTCTCTTGAAAAAAACATATCATTCAAGGACAAATAAACCCCAGTGATAAAACAACAACTTTTTTTTCTTTAATGAAAAACTCACCATTGATTTAATTTGCTCGGCCTCAGTGACAAAAGAAAAAATCAGACCTGACGCGCATTGCCAACAAATACCAGGTATGAGTCACCACAGCCGGCTGGTGTGAATGCAGCCTGTGTGTATAATGGTTGACAGGTACAGCAAACAAATCTCTAATTAAACTCCTCTGTCACTTCTATTATCCGAGCTGTGGGGAAAATATAGTCAGACATTCCAAGAGAACCATTGCCAGATGTAACACCTGTAAATTCTGGGTGATTCTTCTTTTTCTTTGGTAAATTATTATGTTATCCTGTAGTTGTCAGGCTTGACTGGTGGCTATCTTAGAGAATACTGAATATCCAGATTCAGGAAATTAGGAACAACAATTATTACTATATGTGATATACATATTTAGATGAAAACTAAAGTGAAAATGTCATTGTTATTTGTTATAAGTTAGGGTCAGTGAAGCTACTGAACCAAAATGGGTTTGACTGGTGTAAGAGGAAACATTCTATTGTTCTCTCCTTGATCCATATGGGTTCCCTATTTTTGGCTGTAACTGTGGAATATCCAGGGCACGTCAGAACTTTAAAGCTCAAATGAACGGCCGGTTCAATATTGACAAGGGTCACAACTTCAAAGGCTCAATAGTCGAGCGTCTGCGGTGTCGACACATTACCGACTTTGAAATTTTAAGCACGAGCCAGGTTTCTCTCTCACCGGGAATTCAGGACATCTGTCGTGATAAGACGCCCGTGTTTGCTAAGCAGCAGATGAAGGACTGAAAGTCATGATTTGCATGAAGGAAGTGCTGGAGAAAAGAATGAGGTTAAATATAATGTTCCCTCTGGGCTGCAGTCTGGATGAGTCTTTGTTTTCAATGTGTGCTGTAATTGAAAAGTTCCATACTTTCTCTCTCTCTCTCCCCCACTCTTTGCTTTTCCATCACCTTCCTCGCTCGAGTTTTTTTCTTCATCTGAAAACTCCAAAAATCCCCCCCTCGCTATCTTAACCAGCAGTCAGCTTTTCTTTGTTTCTTCTCTTCTTCCTCTGCTTCTTCTTCTCTCAATTTAAATTCCCTGTCATCTCTTGTTTGACTCATTCTCATTCTCACACCCCCACCGCCCCCCCACCCTCTCCTTCACTGCTCAACTGCCTGCTGAGCTTTAGGATGACAGCAGCCCATTTTGATCATTCCTGCCTCGATCATTCCGCCCATCTGTGGAATTTCAAAGAGATGCAAGCAAGGGAGAGAAAAAGTCAGGAAGACCTGTTCAGAGGAAGACGATGATGTGAAAGGTCTTGACATGACTGAGACATCCTTGCGCCTCCACGCGAATATCTCTGTTGTCTATTTATGCAATGTGACAGAGTGATCACGAGACAGGAATGACTACAATGTGTTCCTTCACGATTTATTGCACACCGGCTGTGTACAGTATCAGTGAGGGGAGTTGCCTTCCTCCGGAATGTCAGGGGTTTGATTCCAGTCTCTGGCATAAAACGGCACGCATATTTTGTACTTTGTCAAAATTCATAATGGTCTCAGGTACAAGTCTACTCTGCCAGTCCTGGCTTAATAAATAAGTATTGTTGAAAAAGACAAAAATGGAAAATTAGTGTTGTCTGGTAACCTGACCGAACCAGAATTTTGCATCAAATTTGCAATGTAAAGTTTTTTTTCCCCCAAATTTTCATTGATATTTAGTGTGAGGGTGTTCGTTCCGTTGCATTTGGGAGAATTCCTCTACATTGGTAATTCATAGTAAAACCATGAAGGCAGCTATGTTGCAGGACTGTTGTCATCTAGCACAATCATGTGTCTTACCCTAATAACTCTCACTTCTTTTTTGGAGCCTGAACTACTGGTCTGCATAAGTTTTTTTGGAATAACAAAGTTAGATAAATTGAAAACCTTTGTATAGCTTCTTCTGGTTGTAATATTTATTGTTAATTGCAAACTGCAAACATAAGGGGTATTTTTATGCATGATTCCATGAAATATTACTATGATTTTATTAGTAACTTTGCAATAAATTATAATTTCATATTCTGAAGTTGCAGGTAATCTCTTGCAGTTTCCATTTGCTTATAATTGTCATACTTTCTCACATCCTCACATGGATATCTGTTTTTGAGACACTGTAGAATTGTCAATGAATTCATTCTCTTATTTCATTGTGAGGATGGTGTTCTCTGTCTTCTAAGCCTCTCCCATCCCTCTACTCATTCTTAGTGTGGACTGTTTGTGGCACAAAACGCCTCCAATTTAAATATTCTTCTCGTCTTTTCCTTATATTTTTTAATAGTTGTCCTCAAAAGAAATGGGAAACAGCCGTGAATTTTCTTGCAACGGCGACAAAAAATGTTTTGGGATTATTCATTTTGAGGATCAAAGGTTTATTGAGTTGCAGGCTAGTAAAAAAAAATCTTCATTGTAATTTATAGGCATGAATAAAAACAAACAAAAAAAAGTCGATGTTCGGTCTAAACAAACCTTCGGGAAAAGAAAAAAAACGAACTAAAAGTGTTTCACCAGTGTTAGACCTTGTTCACTGCGGCTGCAACACACACATTATTCCCAGTCCCTGGGGATTCGGGGTGTGTGTGTTGCCTTTACTGCTTACAAATCTGAATAAAAGGGAAGGGTTACATTTGGAATTTTACATGATGTATGTTATCTGTTGAGGGGAACCCTCCAAGGGAAGCAGCGGAAAAATGAAAATTACCAAAATAATACGTAAGCCAGAAATAAATTTGAGGCATTGAAAAACTTTGTGTGCGTGTGTGTACCCATGCCTGTGAGAAAATTACAGTTATTCCAGTTAAATTATAGAGTAATATTAGCAATTTTGCACCAAAGATCAAGCATCTTCCCGAATGGTTTCTGGTTTGTGTTCAGGGTGATAACACGCAATACAGGAGCTGCAGACAAACATTTTGATTGTCATTATTTTTCCTAACCTTTTTATTGCGGAAAATAAACTGATTTGTTGTTGGGAGGGAAAACAAACCTTGCAGGAAGTTAATGTTGGAGGTGATCATTGTGATGGGTGATCGCAATGACAGTGATCTTCTAATGCAGAACAATTTGTGCTAAAAATCACTGCAAAGTGAGTAATTTAGGAGAAAATGGGAAAAAAGACGACGGTTAAAAAAAGCAGAAAGGAACATTAAAAACATTAGTGATAATTTAAGACTTTGAACCTTCATTCTTTACAGACATGTCTCGTATAAACAAACTTGCTTTGATTAACTTAACTGAGCAGCTTTTATTTCAGCGCTTCACAATGAGAGAAAAACAAATCTGCCATCTCAGTGGTTGTTCCGAATGAAGCTTGAAGGATGTGTGAGCAACAGGGTTCACTTCAACATGGGTTCTGTGGAGGCTACCTGGACAGGAGCTTTTGGCTATTCAGGTCAGGCAACACACATGTCTGAGGCTTTGTCAGAGCCTCGGCTCCTGGTGGCCTTACCGCTATTTTTTGCCATTCTCTCTCTGTACGTGCCACTTTATTCCTGAGTCACACTGGAGCATGGCAGAGCTGACCTAGAATACTGAAAGCCTGTCACACAACAGGACACAACATCTGCGCACAGAGAAGTGGTAGCCAAACCAAAGCAGTCGCAGCCAATAGAGGAACTGCTGTATTCATTCATAAATGGCCTCATAATTTCTATGTTAATCAATGCACTGCAGGCCTTTTGTTCATATGAATATTATTTTACAAAAAAAAACCCGTTAAGCGAGCCACTCGTCAATCTGCTCCATATGAATTCTCATGAATGTAGCGCTGGCAGTTTTTCGCAACATCTAGTTGTAGGATTTCCTTTTGTAATGTAAATCAAAGCACTTCAAAGCAGTTATCTACATATTTGGTTGATATTTATTTAGTGCTAAATAAAATCAGATTTTCGTAGCTTCGTATTATTCTCTATTACTTTTTATCGAGCAGCAGTGTATATGTTACTGCTTAGATCATTATAACAATGATGTTAGAAAGCCCTCTTTTAAACTCTTCTGCTAATTCTTTTTATGTATTTTAATTTATCTCTTATTTTTTTTTTGCTTTTACTTACCATCACAATTCAATTACTAGTGATAGAAGTTGAGGATTCTGTGATTTATTGAGAACATTTAAATTGTAAAGTCAAGCCTTAAGTTTTGACAGTGACAGCTCTGTCCACTAGGACAGGAACTTTCTATATCACGTTATAAAGTTATTCACTGATTGGCATTTAAAAACAAAGAGCTGTCTGAGATATGAGAAAGGATTTCCATTCCCTTCTCTATCAACAATGCTTGGCAAAACTCAAGGACCATAGTTGTTCAAGTCCGTCTCTGAGTCAGTGTTATCTTGCTTTGTTAAAATCTATGGAATTTTTTTCAGAAAACGCAGATTGTTTTAATGTATGTTTTTTTTTTATCAATATAAAGTCATGGAAAAAATGATTAGACCACTCTGCTGTTTTCTTCAATTCCTTGTTCATCTTAATGCCTTGTTCCACTAAAGGTTTATCACCTGGGGGAAACAATGAACACAAAACCATGCAATGACTAAAAGCACTGTATTGTGTCAGTACAATGTTATTGCTAGTGATGTAGGAACGGAAGTGATTTTTGTCACTGTCAATAAAACCATGCAAAATGGCCAGAAATCAGCTCTGAAATTAAACTGAATTATGAGCCTTTTTTGTTGTTATTATATTTGTCCAGATTAATGTAGATTAAGTGGAAGCAGACTTTTAAATGGACAAGAAATTAAAGAAAGAGTGGTCTAATCATTTTTTCTATGACTGTAGCTTAGACAATACTTGTCTGACAAGGTTACCTGTTACCTGTCTCAGGGGCAGCAGTCTCCACGACTGCCACCCAAATCACACTGCTCCATACTGTGAGACTTGGTGAGGCCACTGGAAATTATGGGTTGGGACAGTGCTATGCTCAGAGCACCTCAGTGGCAACCTGGCAGCTGCTGGATTAGTACGTGAAGTCTTGGGGATTCAAGTTTGCTCCCTTACCTTAGGCTAGGCCACTGCTGCCACCTGAGCCTAATTAAAAATTACAAGTTACTAACACGAGTAAATGTAATTTACTCATTTCAACATGTTCAGGTGTAAACTAGATAAAATACGTGAAAAATGTGAGCCATCTCTCAAATCTGGGTCTTAATTTAAATTTCCATGTCAAAGCTGTGAGAAAGTAGAAAGAAAATCTGAGTTACTTGACCGTTTTTTACTCCTCAAAAGCAGTATCATGGTTTCTCTTCTACCACCAGGTGGTCTACTGCTGTTTGGGAAGCCGGGGGTGTCTCCAGCCTTCTGTTAGACCCTCACAGGAGTCAAAGAGTGGAGAATGAATAAAATTAATTTATGTAAATTGAGGTCTTTTGCTGGAATGTCCATTTAGGCAGCAGAGTTCAAGTCAATTTCCCAGTAATGGCCACATTACTGGATAATGGGTTTGCTTTTTTAAAATTTTATTAAAAGACTAATTTGAATTTCTTGTGAAGGCATTTAATTACTGCCCTGTATGTAATTACAACGCTCATGTTTCCTCATTGCAGCATATAATCGATGTATCTCAAGAGTTGGTAAAAAGCAAACAGAAATAGTTTGAACCCTGAGACATTTACATTCACTTTTCATTACATTCCTGCAATTCATTAGAAAAAAAAAGCTCCATTAAAATAATGAAGGTCTTTTTTCATTTGAGGTTGAGCAGTCACCATGAACCTGGAATCATATTAACGTTGATTGTTGTATTGTTACCCTATGAAATAAAATTCAACCTTCTGGAAAACATGTCTTTAAAAATAAGGCAGAAAAGGACATAATTCTCCAACTGAGATCATTACCTTTTTTTGACACAAGGACACCTACAGGATGCAGCAGTCCATAATTACACAAGGTCTGCTCTAAACTTTGAGATATTGTAAAGCTTTTGGCGATGTTAAGACGATAAAGAAGGCTGAATTCAATGCACACAACACCACATTCATGAGGATATTTATTGCAAAATGTTTATTAAGTGAAATACAATATGTTCCTTAGCACCATATAATAGCAACACAACAAATAATCTGGCACAAGGATCTATTTTGGTGATTTATTTCAGTAATGCAGATAATAATAAATTAAAATTTTGAAATATTTGGGGCCAGCACCCTGGTTTATTTTTTAACGAAGTTCCTAGATATTATTTTATTAATCCCTTTGTCTAAATCCAGAAATTAGAATTTTAGATTGTTTACAAATTCAAGGTTTTATAAAGGACTGGCAAATGGTAATGTGTCATCATGTCCTAAAGAATTTTCCCTCAAAGATGAATAAAGTTAAATTATTTATGATTCTTCCTTCTTCCTGTGCGCGCAGTGTGATTTGGGCGGCAGTCGTGGAGGATGAGGATGAATAAATCAATAGACACTCAAATCTATCACAGTATCACTGATTTGTAAAATTCAATCCTCACCTCCAGACAGTCTCTAGCTGCGGTCAACTTATGTGACCAGAACATTTCGGGGGACATTTCTATGTGCTTATATCTAACCACATCCCTGGGAAGGTTAGCCAAGGTAAAACAAAATCATTTTTGCAGCAGATGTTATTAAAATGATTGATACTGTAATTTTATTCTAAACCTTTTCAGGACGGGTCAAACATTTTGGATTTCACTCAGGAGATATTGTTAAAGAGTGTCTGCTGAAACCAGTTTTCTGCTTTCTTGGTCACAGATTTGATTCATGTGCTGTTTGTTTGTACAGGACACTTGAAAGTTGTTCAGTTAGACATAGATTGTAAACTTATATTAACGTAATAAAGTTTGGAAATGTTCCCTACTCACTGTGCAGGTGAAAAAAGACTTAACATCTTGATGCTGATTATATGAGCCTCTGCCGTCCTTAGAAACATCACCTGTTGCCAGTGTGACTTGGCTCCAAGTAGGGATGTCCAATGTTGACATTTCCCAATATCCGATATTGCAAATATTGCCCAAACACTTAATTTCCGATACTGACATTTACTGATAACCGATATATGCAGGTGATTTCCCCTGAATTATTGTGATGCCCAACAAAAGGCATTCTATAAATAACTGTCCAACATAAGCAAACTACTTCAATATAAGTTATAGAAAAAAAATGACACTTTTTTTTTTTACCATTTTGTCTGAAACAGTCCTATGATACTTTGTGGATTTGATATAAACAAGAAATGTCAAGTGTTGGACAGAATAACTTTCCAAAAGCATTAATTAACATTATAAACCATTCAGCCTCACAACAATAGTCAATATAAATTGGGCACAGATAGAAACAGCTGCAGTATAAGAGTAAAAAGCCCTCTTTAATGAGAGAAAATACATTTCAGCATCATCACAAAACATAAACATTTCCTTTTCTCGTTGAGGCGCCGAACGGTGGTTCACTGGTGAAATGTCCGAGAAATAACTTGTTACGAATACGATTTGAGGAACTCCACATGTTTAGCAAAACCAGCATCTTGAATGAGAGAGATTGGCTGTTTACCCAGGATGATAAAATCGATTTTTGTCTGAACTCTTTTTTTCTTGGCTGTTCTTTATTGTTTTTTTTTACTTTGACTCTTTGAGAGACAGCTGCATTGTCCATTCCTTGATGAGTCTGTGTTGTTTTTCCTTTACTCCGGTGCTAACAACACCTTGTGATAAAGTGTTTAAATCTTACCCCCCACCCTCCCATGACCAACTTGTTGTTGTCCCTTTAAGATGACATCATTAATCACCTGCCGGTCAGAGTGTCAGCACCCCATGAGGAAGCCCATCGTATTTGCGGAGGCGGCAGCTTTGCAGCATCAGATATTGAATATCCGTGGAAAAATAATATTGATACTCTCCGATATTAAAAAGGTTGCTGATATCGGGCCGGCAGTATCGGTGGACCGATATTATCGGCCATCCGTAGTTCTAAGCCATTTTAACATGTCTGAAAACTATCAGGAAGAAGCCAAATAAGGCATGTTGCTTCATTTATCTTTGATTTATCTAGCCTGCCAAACTCATCCATATGATAAAGTATACTTATTTGTTTTTTTTGGTTGTACTTTTGGCTCTGAATTTTACCTATAGATTGCATAGAGAAGGCTTAAAGCAATTCTGAATTCTGTCTTTTACATTAGTCATCTGTATTGGTTTCCACAAACACTTCATACACATGACATGGGTCCTCGTGTCAAATTTTAGGATCATTTGTGGTCCAAGAGTCAAAAACATATGTACTATGCCTGGCAGATATTATAAATACATATAGACATAACTACATAATGTACATCAGTGATATGTGGTGAGGTTCATGTCTCGTGAGGCACTGATCTCATCCGAGTCAGATGTTGAATATATAAACCCTACAGAGCAGTTTAATTGACTGGCAACATTTAACATGTTTTGTTGAATATCAGATATCTTTACAAACTGTGGCATTAAAAAAAATGTTATTATCCTTTACTTATAAATGTATAAAATTTATAAAATGTATATATGTATACAAAATGTATAAATGGAAGCCAGAATCCTATACATTCCATTGTGCAAAAAACACATGGGAGTTTATCCTGGTGTACAAACACATAACACTGTGTAAGAATAGAGTGTTGGCCAAGTGCGCGTTGCTGTGGAGGCAGGGGCAGCTCTGCAGCCCAAGGCATTCAGCAGCCTGGCGGCTGAGGGGAAAAAACAAACTCTGTCGGTGGCGGACCCTGGTGGTCCTTGGTAGTCGCAGCCTCCTGCCAGAGGGAAGTAGGGTGAGAAGGCCGTGGCCAGGATGGGAGGGGTCAGCCATGATCTTTCTTGCTCTTCTTCTTCTTGCCCTGGAGTCGTGCAAGGACTTCAGTGGGGGCAGCGAACGGCCAATCACCCACTCGGCACATAGAATCACCCGCTGCAGCTTTGCGAGGTCCCTAGCTGCTGAAGCAGTGAACCAGGTGATGATGGAGGACGACAGGATGGACTCACCGATGGCTTTATAAAACTGGACCATCATGGTCTCAGAGAGTTTAAATTTCCTCTGTTGCCTGAGGAAGTGTAGTCTCTTCTGGGCCTTCCAGAGAGAGAGCTGTTATGATTTTCTCCCGCTTCAGGTCCCGGGACAGGATAACCTCTTCACCTTTCTTCAGTTTTATAGTCTTTCCGTCTCAGTGGAGATCACTGCTAGAGTAGAAAGTCGTCCCTGATCACTCCTGTTCCCACTGTATGTTTTCAGTCTTTTCAGTGTGAGGAATGATTGCTCCATCAATGCTGTACAGTAGTTGCTAGAACAGTGAGCACTTGCTGGAATAACTTAGTCGCTGCAGGACCAATAAGATCCTACTGGGCCAAAAGCCGAGAAGTTGTCCAGGCGATTTACATTCTTTTGTTTCACACAGTTCTACTGCCATGACATGAGGCAGGAGGACTGTGTGCCTCACAGTACAGTACTGGGCAGAGGTTTTATGACTGCTTTGCACAAGAATAAGTTACACACATACAGTTGTTGATAATTAAAAACAAAGACAGTGCATTATATTCACTAGCACTCTTTCAGCATATAGGTCTGTCTATGCTAGAGCAGTATAGAAATCCACCAATGAGTGCTTGTCTCTTAAGTATGTGAATAGGGATGGCCGATATATTGGTCCACCGATAAATATCAAGCCGTTATCAGCATAATTTTTAATATCATAATATATCGGTATTGGTTTTTCCACCGATATTTAAAATCCAACGCTGAAAGTCCTAGCAAATACGCCTGATTTCCTCATGGGGTACTGAGTCAGTATTGACACTTTGACTGGCATGTGATCAATGATGCCATTTAAGGGGACCACAACAATGATCAATGCTAAAGTAAATGTCCGTGGTCTGGAGTTTTTTTGTGGATAGAAAACTGTAATTCTAAATGACTGCAAGGAGCTGGTCATATATGGGTGCGGGGTAAGATTTTAACACTTTATCACGAAACGTTTTTATGCTGCGGAGTGAAGAAAAACCACACGGAATGGACTCAGTGAAACGACAACTAGAAGGCAGCTGTCTCTCTCTCTCAAAGAGTTAAATACGGTAAAGAACAGACAACAGAAAAAGAAATCAGACAAACTTCACAGAGTTCATCGTCCTGGAGAACTAGCCGCTCTCTCCCGTTCAAGACGCTGTTTTTACTAAACATGTCGAGTTTCTGTAGTATGTCAGGACTAATCGTATTTGAAATAAGTATTTCTCGGACATTTGCCAGTGAAACGCCGTTCGGTGTCGTCTCTCATGTCATCAACGAGAAGATTCGTTTACATTGTGATGATGCTGAAATATTTTTCTCTCATTAACGAGAGTTTTTTACTCTTGTACTGCAGCTGTTTCTATCTGTGCCCATTTATATTGACTATTGTTGTGAGGCTGAATGAGTTAATTAATGCTATTGGAAAGTTATTCTGTCCTACACTAGATATTTCTTGTTTACATCGAATGCTGAACAAAGAATCATAGGACTGTTTCAGACAAAATGGTAAAAAAATAAATCATCAAATCATTCTTGTTTTTTGTGTGACTTATATTAAAGCAATGTGCTTATGTTGTACACAGTCTGGTCTCACACTAACTCAGGGAAAATTAGCTGCCTATATCAGTATCGGTATCAGTTCATATTGGTATCGGAAAACGTGATTACGGGCATTCCATTTATGGTAAATGTGAAAATTTCCAGTTCCAAAAAATACGAGGTTATAAAATGAATTCAAAAACATATAAATACTAAATTAATAACATCATTTAATACATTTTTAATTTTCCATGATGACAGGTGGCTTTGCGCTGACTGCATGGTACCCCTGCACATACACACATACAGTGGATATGAAGAGTCTACACACCCTTGTTCAAAGCCAGGTTTATGTGGTGTAAAGAAAATACACATAAATAAATAATTTCATAACTTTTTCCGCTTTTAATGTGACTCATACCACGTAATAGGCAATTGAAAAACAAACTGAGATCTTCATGAGGAAAAAAATAAAAAACAAAAACCTAAAATAACCTTGTTGCATAACTATACAGTATGCACACCCTTAAACTAATACATTGTTGCAGCAGCTTTGGCTTTAATTACAGCACTCAGTCTTTTCGGGTAAAGTGTCTATGAGTCCGGCCCATCTTTATGGGGCATTTGCCCATTCTTCATGCAAAATTTCTCCAAATCTGACAGATTGTGACGACATCTCCTATGCACAACCCCCTTCACATCACTCCACACATGTTCAATCAAATTCAGGTCTGGACTCTGGCTGGGCATTTCTAAAACCTTCATCTTACCCTGGTGAGATGTTCTTTAGTTGATTTTGATGTGTGTTTTGGATCGTTGACATGTTTTAAGATAAACTTCCTCTTCATCTTTAGTTTTCTGACCGAAGTCAAATGTTTATGTCCCAACACTCACTGGTATTTTAAGCTGTTCATAGTTCCCTCCACCCTGACTAAGGCCTCAGTTCCAGCTGAAAAAAAACCAGCCCCATAGCTTGATGCTGCCACCATCCTGCTTCACTGTAGGTGTGGTGTTCTTTGGGTGTTTGTGCGCCAAACAAACCTTT
Organism: Paraplagusia blochii; assembly: GCA_016785265.1. Taxonomy (NCBI): domain Eukaryota; kingdom Metazoa; phylum Chordata; class Actinopteri; order Pleuronectiformes; family Cynoglossidae; genus Paraplagusia; species Paraplagusia blochii. The sequence goes on from JAFBJS010057643.1 coordinate 117,156, forward strand.
TAGAATTATAACAAAAAAAAGTTCCACCTTTGTTTCATTGGACCACGACAGCTTTTCACAAATGCTTTGGGAGATTAGAAATGATTTTCTTCAAAATGTAGCCGGGCCTGGATGTTTTTCTCTGAGAGATTAGGCTTCAGATGTGTATAAGAGACAGGAACAGACAACAGAAAAAGAAATCAGACAAACTTCACAGAGTTCATCGTCCTGGAGAACTAGCCGCTCTCTCCCGTTCAAGACGCTGTTTTTACTAAACATGTCGAGTTTCTGTAGTATGTCAGGACTAATCGTATTTGAAATAAGTATTTCTCGGACATTTGCCAGTGAAACGCCGTTCGGTGTCGTCTCTCATGTCATCAACGAGAAGAGTCGATCACATTGTGACAACTGTCTCTTATACACATCTAGATGTGTATAAGAGACAGGCATCCATGTTACCACTGAGCATGGCACTGTCCCCCTACTGTTCCCAATATAGAGCTCAATGACTTCATTTTGATGTGACTTTGACATACTGGACATGGACTCCAGACATTTAACTTGGTCCAAAAGTATTTTATCGCAACCAGTACAGAGGTGAGAAAGTAAATGGAATACACAG
>JAFBJS010057644.1:0-40413 GCA_016785265.1 Paraplagusia blochii
TCAACCCTGGACCAAAGCTGAAAGGAGCAATTCTGGCTGGCCTTGCCGAAGAAATGATGAAGTACACAAAATACCCCAAGGACTATCAGTGTGAAGAGGTAGCTGCAGCCTTAACAAGAGTTCATCCTTGTTTGGGGCAGCTTGGATCCAAGACTGGATGTTGGGGATGGAAACAGTCACTGAAATATAAAATGCAGAACTATCGAACAAAACTTGGCCGACTTGGAGATCCTGAAATCCGTGTGAACTCCCTGAAGCACAAAAGGGAAGGCCAAGGCAAACCTGCAGCCAGCATTAAGAAACCAAGAAAGGCTGAAGTTTTTTACATTACATTGATTATTTTGTTTGTAATTACAACTTACTACAAATCTGTTGTAGAGTGAGGCTGATGTAACTGATGTATGGTATGTAACATCACCTCTCAGGGTTCATTTCAGGTTGCATTTTTGTACTTTTTGAAAAAAATAACTACTGTTATTTTTTTGTTACTATACCGTAGGCAAAATATACACAGTGAGGAATGGTACTCACAGTATAGACATTACAAACAATGAATAAAAAAGCTATCATTTAGAAAACCAACAATGAATTGTACTAAATCAATGAATATTTGTTGCATACAGTTGATTAAAATATGCTATTTTAGAAACACATAACTGTATTTAATTTAGGTGAAGAGAACACATGACTTTAGCTACATCCGATAAAAATAAGTTGCTTTAACTTAAATACTTTGATTTACATTGTCACAAAAAAATCATGTTGAACCAACTCAATTTCAGTCAATTGTCAGAATACATATCGATTGGATGGAAAAACTGCCCAAATTTCAATTGAGTTCAACCAATGAGTAATTTCTTTGAGTGTATGCCAAGCTCTGCAGCCGTGTCTCTTCCTTCGCAGCTCAGGTGGAATTTCCGTCCTGCCGGCAAAAGGCACAACGCTGTTGCGCAATGGCATCAGCTGATCCCTGGTGTAAACAATGGATCCACTGAGCATCGCTGCCGACAAAATTCCGAAAAGTGTAGAACCAAGCACGAAACAGAATGCCAAAGTAATAAAAGTGGTCTCATTTTGTACGTGTCGGCAACACAAGTTAACCATATAAAAGAAAAAACATAATACACACCATAGTGGTGAAAAAGTAAGAAACAATACAAAAGGAAGGAGAGCTGCTGTAATCAGCCGCCGCTTGTGCAGCGCCATCTTGGAAGTATTTTCCATTTACGTAGTTTCTCAGATACAGCCTAGTGCACAACCATGTGTCTGCTCTTGTTCTGACCTTTTGTGATGTGTTTTGTAGTGGTTTTCTTTATTCTTCATTTTCCTGTTTTGCTTCTCACAGGAAGTGGGAGATGTGCAAATGCTCAGATTCCACAATAAGAATAATGCTGACCTGACTAATTTCCTTAAGTAACTAATTTCCCTGGCAAGTTTCTGCCATTCTGTGAACATGTTTGATTCTCTTGCAAGAGATCTTGAGGGGGAAATTGTTTTCTGTAACCCCATGTAACAAAAATTTTCAATCACCTATTGTACAAAGAATCCTGGCAGAATAGCACAGCGCACATTGATCAAGTCACAAAGTTAGACTTATTCTCGACAATATCAATATCTCGACAATAACATTTAATCAAATCTAAGCAAAACTTCAACATACTAATTTATTCAGGCACTTGTTCACGATCTAAATGTTGTTTAAACATACTGTATGAGCTGTGACTGCTCTGTGTACTTTTTCCTGAGTCTTTCTCAGTGTTCTCACGACAATGTATAATATTGTTTTGGTTATGGAGAAATCCTGAAGGAAATTATTATTATTTGCAAGAAAAAACACAGTGCATCATAACAGTGCACATTTTCTGTAACATAACAAGGAAACTGTACTTGAGGGAACTTCAAACACAGAACTTCCAGGCAGAAAAGTATGTACTGTATGCATGTGAGAACCATGCAGATGGGCAGTGCTGGCCTAGTAGTTTTAGGTTTGAATCCACCAGGCGCCAGGCTACCTCTTAAGTGCTCTGAGCATGGTACACACACTCCCCAGGCACCCAATGCTCACCTTGGTGGTGCTTTCCTGCTTTATATAGCAGGGAGATGGACAAAAAGTAAAATAAAGGCTATTGACTATATCACTGTGGGGCACTACATTAGGGTAAACTTTCATCAAACAAAAGTGGTGGACAGACAAAGGTAGTCAATCAACATGGGGGAACAGATGTTTCTGCTCCTTCTTAGAGCATGCCTCTCAAGCAGAAGAGGATGCTTAAGGCAGTTGTGGTTTAGTGGTAAAGGAACCTGAACTAGGTCAGGAAGGTTTCAAGTTCACCAGCTGCAAGGTTACTGAGGTGCACCATAAGTAAGCAAATGGATACAAAGAGGAAACACTGTATATCAAAATAACTGCTGTTTTCCTATAACAACTTTCTTCAAAATTGAAGAAACATTTTTTTATTTTGTAAGAAATTTAATCAGATTATATACACAAATTAGTAAAATATTTTGTATCCAATTAAAAGAAATACACTTAATAGAAATCTAGATACAATTCAAAGGTATATAGATTATTCCATTTTGCCCACAATAGCATTTACTAACATTATTACCACTTAAGCTCAAACAAAGTGACAGAAAAATGCATTTTTTTCAATCTGCATTTTTATGAAAATGAAACAAAAATTGGATTCTTAGGAAATAATACAATAATTTAATTTTAACAATTAAAGATGACAGAATCGTAGCCCTGTTCTGTGCATGGAAGTAAATAAAACATAGGCAATTACACTGTTTGAATTTTAAAAAGCAGTAAATTGTCACACATTTGTGAGGATTAAAATATGTTAGGCCCTCAGAGCAGATACAATGCTCTACAGGTCACAGATCAGTGTCTCCACCACCACCATGCTACCAAAGTGACGGATTTTACGGCAGTTCAGAGCTTCCCGTTTCTGCATCCCTGTAAAGGACAACACAGGAAAAAATAATGAGAATAAAGTGAGTCCACATTTTAAAATGATTAACAATGAATAAATCATCAACTGAAAAAAGGGTAGGGTCATTTAAGAAACATTATTTTTATTTTAAACTCAAACCAACAAAAAGATAAATAAATAATCTATGTCAAAAATTAGGCTAGCTCCTCATGTCATTTATTTGCTGCAGCAGAAATTATCTTTTGTTCACAGGCAAGGTCAATAGAAAAAAAAAATATTAACAAGTTAAGGTATGTATGCCTATTAAAAATAAATACACACATCAACAGCAAAGTTCTTGTTGAACCACATTAAACAAACAAAACAAGCAAAATGACATGTAAATATGTACAAAAAAGCAATTAAAAATGCATTGCAACTAGCGTTATGGCAGTACTGAAGTCACTGGTTTTGCTATGTGGATGACACCTGGGTTAAAATCAAAGTCAAGGAGATTGGCTTTGCAGACCAGATCAACTCAGTGGGCATCGTGTTCACCAGAGAAGATGTGAAGAACAACAGCCTTGCCTTTTAGGACTCTTTTAGAAGGGGAATTCCAACATTCCATATCTCCCAGGGGTCTTTGAGAAACTCATTCATTTCTAATCAGCATCAAATCCACGTACATTTCAAACCAGGCAACACCAGGCACTGAGTCGGAAATATGTGTGCGGACCTCTGGGGAGACCAGGCAGCCGCTACACAGGCGCGTGGCCCAACACAAGAGGAATAACTCCTCCTTAAAGGCTACCAATCACCCTTTTGAAGACCAAGACATTGAAATCTTGGCCAGGGAAGACAGATAGTGTGAGAGAGGTGTAAAAGAATTTATTGTCAACCTGGAAAAACTATCTCTCAACAGAGGTGGTTCACCCACATCTCAAAGCCCTTTTGGGAACAATAAGACTCCATCCTCAACAACCACTTTCACACATCAAAGAAGCGTGTGACCAAAACCACTCCAACAATAACTATAATGACTCATGGATACCCAACCAACGACCGGTATCACACTTCACAAGTAACCCCAGGTCAATCCAACAGGAGGATTTCTGCCTACTCACAGGATATAGCTCCTGTTGCTCCCCACTGACAGAACTGAAGAAACGTCTTGGATGAGAGGTGAAACGTTTTCCAAAAAACTGAATGACCAGTTGCCTAACTCAACTCTTTAACCTTGACCATGACCTGGACGACTGAGTACCTTTATCGACACATTTCAAAACTGCGTTTCAGTCGAAATTGCACTTTCTTTGCTCTGCATCAAAAAGCTTACTTTAAACCACATGGTAACTCGGGTGTACCGTAACTCTGTGTTTCTGGTAATGAACACCTCCTACCAAATATAAAGCCCTATGTGACAAACTTGTAGGCTATGTAAATGTAGGCTATATAAATAAAAATTGATTGATTGATTGAAATGATTTGGAGCATATAAACATATAATTTGTAGGCACAGATGCAGAAAGAGTCAACTGAATTTTAATGATAGTCTGGTATAGAGAGATCTTTAAATAAAATATATATACAAACACAGGTGGGAGAGGGAGTTGAGATTCGGCATGGTCTATTATGAAAAAACACTATTGGTTTATAGTTGTTACCCAGGATGTGATCTCTGCGTTGCAGTTTGAAGGTCTCTTTTCCATGGCAGACGTTATAGATGTAGGAGCCAAGTTGATCAACTTGATGGAGACGCTCTGTTACTACCATCTCCTCATGGACAAGGTAGGTCTGAGGGAGATACTTCTCTGCCTGTCATACAGAGATCAGATTCAAGACATAGTAGAAGAAGAAAAACACAGGAAAACTGGAAATGACAGATGATACTTATTTTTACCTTGATGCTCATAAGAAGATCCAGCAAGTTCTTGGGAGGAAGAACTATTGAGGTGTTCAGAGGAATCACATAGCATTTGTTCAGTGTCTGGTCGAGGTAGGCTGTCAACATCTGCGTCACACAAGAACTAAAGGTAAGTAAAGTGGAAGGAACGTAAAATATTTGTCATTGTGGCACAGCACACCACTGCACACAAGTGTTACCTCTGCATTTTACCTTTTACCAAGTGAGCAGGGGCAGCTTTAAGCAGTCTGGGAGCAGTGTGTGGGGAAAGTGTCATGCTCACAGCAACTCAGTGGTAACTTGAGCTGGTAGACTAAAACCAGATCCATGCGAGTGTACGTGTGCATGTGTTATGGTAATCATCATGTTATGGCGACTTTGATCTAATTACACAGTAACATCACGGGAACCAAAACTCTTATGGCTACTAGGATTTTGGACAACCATTCTCTGTTCCTTTCGCTTTATCCCTTTTCTCAGGGGTTGCCACAGTGAGTCAACAATTTCCATCTCAACCTGTCCTGTGTATCCTCAACTCTAACTTCAACTACCTCCATGTCTCACTGCATCCATAAATCTCCTCTTTGGCCTTCCTCTTCGTCTCTTATTTGGTAGCTCCATCTTAAGCATTCTCCTACCAATGTAATCACTGTCCCTCCTCTGAATGTCCAAACCATCTTAATCTGGCTTCTCTAGCTTTTTCTCCACACCTTCTTGTCTGTGTTGTCCTTGTCACCCCTAAAGAGAACCTCAGCATCTGTAACTCCTCCACCTCCAACTCTCCCTCCTGTCTTCTGCCTATTCCTAGTGTCTCTAAGCCATACATCATGGCTGGTCTCACAACTGTCCTGTAAATCATTCCCTTCACCTTAGCTGACACTCCTCTATCACATATCACTCCTGACACCTTCTCCAGTAGTTCCCATCCTGCCCAACCTCTATTCTTCACCTCTCTTTCACAGTCTCCACTGCTCTGGACAGTTGAGCCTAAGTATCTAATTTCCTCCACATTCACCACATCTGCTTCTTGTTACCTCACCATTCCACTGTTCCCCTTTCATTCACACACGTACTCTGTCTTGCTACGACTGACTGGTCTCACAACTTAGTGGAGAGAATTCCTCTTCTCTCCAGTACAAACATCCACCTCCCTAGGTTCTATTTTAGTTGTTGCCTACTCTCACCCTGTCATAGGCCATTTCTAAATCTACAAAAACACAATGAATCTCTTCCTGACCCTCTCTGTACTTTTCCATCAACATCCTCAAGGCAAATATCACATATGTGGTACTCTCGACATAAAATCTTTTTCCCAAATCTTCATGGTATGGCTCATCAACTTTATCCCTACTGCCACAACTCTGCATATCACCTTCAACTCTGCACATCACAACCACTCTACATGAATGCTGAAGCTATTCTAAGGTACCTGAGTCGTTTGCAGGCCCACAATGCATAGTTTTTGCAGTGTGAGTGTTTGTGTGAAAAGTGTACACCCATCTCCCTTCAGGTTTGGAACAAGTACTGTAGCTGCTGCCCAGTTCACGAACTTCAGTCTTGCAGCTGAGAGAGTGCTCCTTCAAGCCAGGTTTTTATTGTCTTTGACAGGCTTTGTTTGCCTCAGCAGGGAAGTTAATTTTAGTTCATTGTATTCCAGCATTTATAAAGGCAATTTAGAATTGAGTTTTGCTCTGATTAATTGAAGATGATTAATTTTTAGAGCAGTGATTTTCAACCAGTGCACCACACCCGACAAACCAGTGTGCCACACCTGACAATGTCTGACAGCACAATAGTCTACAATAAGAGATAGTCAGGTGTGCCGTAATAACACATAATTAATAGGTGTATGGATAAATTGTCACACAATCAGAGTGTATCAGCCCTGATCGGTTAAAATGTAGTAAAGCGGGCCGATGGTTCGAATTTCTGTCCGTGAATCAGTTTCCAGCTCCATGTCCCACTCATAGACGTTTCGACAGAGACACGACATTGGGCGCTTCCTCCCACTAGAACGGCGTACACATATATACAGTACATGTCTATTTATACATGTCTATGCAAGTTTTGCCACTTGGGGTGTGTGAACTGTGCCGTAGGCTGATTTGATTGGATTGCCATTCATAAGTTTAAACTGACATACAAAAAAATCTTACCGTACCACTGTTGAACACTTTTTGCATAATAATTTGGAACGCAGTGTATAAATGCTATGTATCTCAAATTTCCACTTCGATGGTATTAATTTGAAAGGTTGCAGGAAGTATCATTAACATGAACATAGTAATATCCAAATGAGGCTTCATGAGGCTTTGAACTCTTTGTGACCATTGTGTCGAAAATCGGTTCATTACTCAACGCTTCATTCATTAAGAACGTGGGGGTCATCTGCTGGCACATTGGTTGTACTGCAGCCATGCGAAAGGATGAAACATGCAGGTGCAACAGCTTTATTAATGCACTTTTGCTTTAATTATTGTTGCTATCGTTGGAAAATTTTACTGCGTGTTTTAGTTTGTCCTTGGTACGAATGTTGGCTACAGAACACACAAATTCACCCGTCTGCGGGGTGAATAGCGTATTGATTTATTCCTACATAAAGCGGATGCAAACTTAATTTAACATGTTTCCTTATCCTTATAAATCAATGTTTAAAACATGGAGACGGAAATGTACTACTCAGGTAAGAAGTAAATAAAAAATGAATAATAGTTTGTTGCTTCAGTCGATTAGTTTTTTGAATCTTGAAAAAAAATTGCAACTCTGCTTTCAACAACATTATCCAGCTGCCAATTTTTTTTATATTAGTTTATTTAAAAGGGTATGGAATTTCATAAACACATGGTTAAATAAGAAAGAATCAGCCAGAGGCTAGTTTTCATCTGTAGTCCGCTGGCCATGATGTAAAAAGGCAAGAAGCACACAATTCATATACAATAGAAAATGGAAGGAAGGAAAAGAAAGCAAACTCCTTGTCATTGTGACATTGTGATTCACACCACTGCACACAACGACATGTGACCTCTGTATTTAACCCATCATCAAAGTGAACAGTGGGCAGCTTTGAGCGCCCCGGGAGCTGTGAGTGGGGACGGTGCCGTGCTCATTGGACCTCAGTGGTAACTTGGTGGTAGGGGATTCAAGCCAGGAGCCTTACTGACCCAGGTCCGCTTCCTTAACCATAAGGCCACCAAATACCCCAAATACATATGCAAACACTTTTTTACAATTTAGAATTTTTTTTCAACTTCATCTGGCATCTCCTTTCGAATTGCATGAACATCTGCAAGTTTTACCTTGATTTTCTTTACACAATTTGTCAATATGGCCTTTAAAGCAAAGCTGTGAATCTAATATTAACCGAAAATATTTATACAGATTGACAATTTGTGTTTTATCTCCATTAACAAGTATATCAGGATCAGGTGACTTGTTTTAGTGAACTACATGCCTACAGTTTTAGAAAGGTTTAGCTGTAGACAATACTCCTGTAACCTGATTGTCACTCAGGACAGTGTTTTGTAATATAAAGAGCGATGGATTCTGTTATTGCCTTGGTCTTTGCCGAGTTATTACCAAACTGCGGTTGGATAACCTTTTGTATTTTATTCTGTCCGCTCCTCTGACTACTGGTGGTTTCTGCTGGGCCGACGTCACCGTCATCGTCACCCAGTCATCAGTCCCACTCTGTCGTCTCTCCGGGTGACTGCTAAGGTTTGTTGGACCTCAAGTGTATTCAATTGTCGCTCTACAGAGTCGGAAAATCGTGTTCCTTTCATCCATCTTTCCATCCTTGAAAAAAAAATCAAATGATGTCCAAAACTTCTATTTTAAATGAGAAACGATGTGAGTTTCGTCTGTGTTGTCCCATAACCTGAACTCCAATCAAATCAGCCTACGTCACAGTTCACACACCCCAAGAAACACAACCTCCAATCAGACATGTGTGAATAGATGTATACATGTGTCTATTGGCTCGCCGTTCTAGCGGGCGGAAGTGGCCAATGTCGCGCTTATGTCCAACGTCAATTTGTTGACGGGGCCATGGAGCAGGAAACCGATCTATGTGCAAAAATCGGACCATTTTACTGCATTATCGATCGTTCTGGGCTTTTTGGACTGGTGCAATCCGATCATGTAGGTCACAGACGAATAACCGATCCAAAACGATGAGGGATGAAAAAACGATGAAGGATGAAGACCTGTTCTGCAATATTTGCTGAAGAGATTTTTGATCTTTAAACCAACTTTAAACAATTTTTTTGCAGGTTAAAATGGCACGATAATCCATAAGTGTGAATGAAAGGGACAAAGGTGGAATAGTGAGGTTACAAGGAGGAGAGGAGGGGAAAAAGCAGCAGGGGGTTAGATACTGAAAATAAACTGTTTGAGCAGTGGAGATTGTGGAAGAGAGAAGAATAGAGTGGAGTCATGATGGAACAGCTGGAGAAAAGTGTCAGGAGTTTTCTGTAATAGAAGAGAACTGCTAAGGTGAACAAAAGGTTTACAGGATGGTTGTAAGACTAGCCATGATGGGAGGCAGAGCTGGAGGAGTTAAAGATGCTAAGATTCTCTTTAGGACGGACAGGATCAGGAATTAGGTGATTAGAGGGACAACACGGACAGACAAGTTTTGGGGAAAAAACTAGTTAAGACAGATTGAGATGGTGTGGACAAGTTCAGAGGAGGGAGGGGTGAATACACATTGGTAGAAGAATGACCCTTGAGGTGGAGCTACCAGGTGGGAGACAAAGAGGAGATGGATGCAGTAAGTGAGGTCATGGAGGTAGTGGAGGAGAGAAAAGGGGGAGATGAAAAATGTTGGTTTGGCAACCCCTGAAGACGACAGTAGCAGAAAAAAAGACTTCCAGATGACAATAATTGTCTTTCCTAGGACTTGGTGTGTTTCCAAAAGGTTTGATTTCAAAAGGAGAGTTTGTGCTTAATTATAGATGACACATGATAAATGATGCAGAATCATAGAAACATAATAACTCATTGTTTGTTGCATTTCTGTTTGACATTAAGTGGAATGTGAAAACATGGTGGTAAGACTGTGCGCCTTAATAATACATTGATATTCTATATTATATCAAGATGTTGTAACTTTAAGCTGATGTTTGTCTTTCCTCCTGTGTTTACATTTTAAGCATTGATGACTCTAAGGAAGATAGATCATTTGAATGACTCATGAACAATGTCGACAGACATCCTAACTGTAGGATGAAAAAGAAAATTGAGGCAAATGGAGATCCACACCTTTGTTTGTTTGCCTTAAATGACATAAGAGAAGGAGAAATTACCTGTCATATGTCTTTTTGTAATCTACAAAGACAATGCAGCTCCATCTGACCTCCTCTTTATTTCTCCACCAACCTCTTTGTCGGTTTGCAACCATGCTGTTGTTCACAAATCTCTATTTCCTTCCTCAACCTTCAAATGCTCTGGCTCATGAACTTCATGGCTCATCAACCACAAATTCTTAAGTTCCCTTTCATTTTCCTCATTTAACAACTCCTTGCAAAAACTCCCCCCATCTTCTTAGCACACATTCCTAATTTGGAGTCATACGTGTTTGTCCTTAATGAATCTCACCTGCTGCACACCCTTCCCAGCTTGATCTATCTTTCCAATCTACACAGCACTGGACACTTCTCTTTACATTCCTTGTCCTCTAATTGTACTCAAAACAATACAAAACATTCCACTTGTAAAAATCCAAGGTCCTCCGGGTAGCCCCATTATTCCATGAATTGTATGTACAGTGTTAAAGTTTATAAACAGAAATAGTCGTATGGAATTTGTTATTTCATGATACATGTTTAGAGAACAAATTAAAATGTTCGGTTATTTACCCTATTTTTCTATCTAAGATTGACTACTTGGTCATAATAAATATGTTATAATATCAAGTAAAAGTGCCCACTGTACTTAAACTCCAGTGTTAATACATCCTAAAAGTCTTTATAATGTGTTTTACAGACAAGCATCAATGCAGCAGAAACAGTAGCTGTAGAGGATCTCCAGCCATCAATCCCACAAGAGGTTCAGGAGGATGATGCCTCAGGTCCAGTCAGGTCTCCACAGGTACATTCATAGTCATCATCACAGGTTTTTTTCTACATTCTCTAATGGTCCACATGTCTTAGAGGATTCTATAGTGAGTTCAGCAGCTGAAACTGGAAGGTTGGTGTATTGCCACGATGACAAAATAACTACAAATCAATTAAAATTACTTCTACTACAGACTGCTACTGTGCTATTAGTAATATGCAATACTATGGGTGTATGAGCATTGTGTGAATTATGCAAATTGTATGCATATATTATGTTAATGATGTCCCCACCAAACACATCCACCAGTATTTTGGTTATGTTTAGGTTGACTGATTTCTTTAACATATACAGATTTTTTTGTGTGAGTGCGTGCGTGTGTGTGTGCATGCTTCCCTGCGTTTGCACTAACCCTTGTGAAATCATGCACAATGACGGCAGGATCTCCATTCTCAAACTCTGGAACAGGAACATTGATCAGCTCCACTTGCTGATCCTGCATGATTCTGATCTTCTCCTCCAGCAGGTAGAGATGATGTGATTTGGAAAACTCCATGTGCACCTACAAAATATGTGAATATAATTAACCAACCCACTGACCACATTTTTTCTTCTGAGTCTTTCAGTCTTACCTCTTTCTCTTCATCTCTAATCATATAATCTTCTTCGCGATATTGGACTCCACACACAAACACCTCACCATTCTAAAGAAATATAAAACAAATGGCAAGATTTAAAACCGCTGTTATTATTTGGGATAATTTGTGAATAGAAGGTTTTTAAAATGCAGTTGAACTTTGGCTATTAAACACCCTATATAAACAATTTGGTTCTTGAATAAATCCAAAAAATATATCCCAATTGCGGAAACATGACCTTGTTGCCGAACAAGCCAATACTATCAGTTGGCCAGCAAGTTTTCACTGAATTACTGTTAGTCAGTAATTCTCACAAACCGTCCAGCGCCTCAGAAGGGGCAAGCAGTTCCCTGTCCATACTGTTTACAGTGGGGATGGGGAGCTGTTGACCTCTGTAGGAAATGTTGTCGGAAGGTGGAAGGAATACTTCGAGGATCTCCTAAATCCCACTGACACGTCTTCCTCGGAGGAAGGAGAGGCAGGGTGCTCAGTGGATGACTCACCAATCTCCTGTGCTGAAGTCACTGAGGAAGTTAAAAAGCTGCAAGGTGGCAATGCGCCAGGGGTAGATGAGATCCGTTCTGAGTACCTGACGTCTCTGCAACATCGTGTTACATTTGGCATCGGTGCCTTTGGAGTGGCAAACGGGGGTGGTGGTCCCTATTTTTAAAAAAAGGGGACCAGAGGGTGTGCTCCAACTATCGGGGGAATCACACTCCTCAGCCTCCTGGGGAAAGTTTACTCCAGGGTATTGGAAAAGAAAATTCCGCCAGTAATCGAACCTCGGATTGAAGAGGAACAATGCGGTTTTCATCCTGGTCGTGGAACACTGGACCAGCTCTACACCCTCCATAGAGTTCTTGAGGGATCATGGGAGTTTGCCCAACCAGTCCACATGTGTTTTGTGGACCTGGAGAAGGCTTTCTACCGGGTCCCTCCAGGACTCTTGTGGAGGGTACTCAGGAAGTACGGGGTTGGAGGCTCTTTGCTAAGAGCTGTCCAGTCCCTGTATGAACGGAGCATGAGCTTGGTTCGCATTGCCGGTAATAAGTCGGATCTGTTCCCAGTGCATGTTGGACTACAGAAGGGCTGTCCTTTGTCACAGGTTCTGTTCATCACTTTTATGGACAGAATTTCTAGGCGCAGTCAGGTGCCGGGCGGAGTCCAGTTCAGTAGACACCAGATTTAATCTCTACTGTTTGCTGATGATGTTCTTTTGGCCTCTTCGAACCAGGACCTACAGCATGCACTGGGGCGGTTCGCAGCCGAGTGTGAAGCCGCTGGCATGAAAATTAGCACCTCTAAATCCGAGGACATGGTTGGTAAGTAGCCTCCAGGTCGGGGGAGAGATCCTGCCTTAAGTGAAGGAGTTTAAGTATCTTGGGGTCGTGTTCACGAGTGAGGAAAGGATGGAACAGGAGATTGACAGGTGGTTCAGGTCTGCGACCGCAGTAATGCGCTCACTGTATTGATCCGTCGTGGTGAAGACAGAGCTAAGCCAAAAGGCGAAGCTCTCAATTTACCGGTCAATCTATGTTCCTACTCTTGACCCAAAGTCATGAACTTTGGGTCATGACGGAAAGAACGCGATCCCTGATACAAGCGGCGGAAATGAGCTTTCTTTACAGGGTGGCAGGGCGCTCCCTTAGAGATAAGGTGAGGAGCTCTATCACCCGGGAGGAGCTCGGAGTAGAACCATTGCTCCTCCACATTGAAAGGAGTCAGTTGAGGTGGCTTGGGCATCTACATTGGATGTCCCCTGGATGCCTCCCACGGGGGGTCCCACTGGGAGGAGAGCCAGAGGAAGACCTAGGACACGCTGGAGCGACTATGTTGCCCAGCTGGCCTGGGAACGCCTTGGGGTCCCCCCAGATGAGCTTGAGGAAGTGTCTAGGGAGAGGGAAGTTTGGGTATCCCTCCTCCGAATGTTGCCCCCGCGACCCGGCTCCGGATAAGCGGATGAAGATGGATGGATGGATGGATGACCTGGTTGACCGATGATTTTTATGGTAGCCTATTAAAAAAGAAGAGCGGAACTAATGCGAGTTGGCAACTTGCGTTGACGGACTCAAACTCAAAGCTCAACACCCGTTACCTCGTGGAGACCTAGCTACCATTGAACGGAGTTGACTCACTGCAACCAGGGTGAAGTAAGGAAACCATTTATTTCCTAATGTTATTAACTCAACATGCGGGTTGTAAGCCGATTTAAAACGGAGTGGAGAGCCAGCCATTTGTTTTCGCCCAAATTCCAACTGGGGCTGTGTTTCGGAAATGTCCCAGTGACAGAAATTGTTTCACACATGTATGCTACATCAGATAATTTCTTAGGACACCCGTGGCTACATATTCTCGAACTTATTTTGAAGGAAATAATGAAGGTATTCCGTTTCTGAAAAACTCGCACTGCAGTCATTCTTTGCATGTACGCACAGATTTGAGTTGCCATTGCTTTTCATGTCGCGTTTGTTTAATGTTTGTGAGAGTTCGCTAAACCATTGACGTGAATATATAATGTAAGGGCTATCCTACTTGACTTCACCTATACAACCTACCTAGAGAGAGAGACAGAGATGGGGGCAGAAATTGCAAGTGCAGAGATGGCAAGTCAGTCAGCAGGCGTGTCAAGCAGGCCCAATGCACTGCAATGTAATGTTTTATTAAATGAATTTCACATAGTTTGACTAAATGCAGTTCTTAATATATTACTAATTGATGAATAGTCTAGATCAGGGGTCTCCAACCTTTTTGAAACTGAGAGCTACTTTAAGGGCACGTAATGAAAGGGCTACCATTTGATCACACAATTCTGAAAGAAGAAAGTTGCACAATTCATCTTTAATTAAATTAAATTAATGACATTCTAAGTGAAGACACTGATTGTTAATGATTAATAATTAGCCTTCCGGCTAATTCTGGCTTTTTTAACCATGTGCAATACTGTGTTTTATTGAATTGCATTGCCCCTTTAAATAAACTAAACTGAAACTGAAACTGAATGATTTAGCAAAAATGATTATTGCTTATTTACTTTTCCAATTGTTTCATTTTCAAATGATAACTTCCACAACATTTTGCAGTAAACCACGTCCAATTTCAAGACACTATTAATTTTCATCAAAGCATGAACTCTGCACCATGTTTGTATGAATGATCAATTATGTAAGATTTAACAAAAATCAAGCTGCCTTCAACTCATGGAACTTTTCTGTCCGTATTGCGCTGCCGGGTGGGTAGTTAGTATGGTATCTTTTGTGACAAGTGCTGAAGTGCCTCTCCACGTTGTGCCGCTTTGCCGTCGCCACAGTCGCACCGCAAATGAGACACGCACAGTTTTCTTTCACATTAGTAATATAGAATTCTTCCTCCCATTCACTGTAAAAATAATGTTTTCTTCCTTTTTTCCGCCATGTTTATGTGGGTAGAAGTCGCTTTCGTCTGCTTATCTTCGCAAAGCTCAAGACCAAGGCTAAGTTTGTCATGCGCACTAGACTGAACTCTGCCCCATTCTCAGAATTCAGAATTCTCAAATTAGAGAATTACTAATATTACTCTGCTACTTTATGATTTTTAAGATTTTTTGTAAAGGTTTTTATATATTTTTTATACTTTTTGTTTTTAATTTACATCACTGTGCGACGCGGTGCCCACGGGCACCGGGTCGGCAACCCCTGGTCTAGATAAATACACTACAGACATTGTTAGCCTAAATGAATAATGAGCATTTTTTTCATCAGTTGCATTTAAGTAAAGTGTGTTCATCTTCTTTCAGATATCAGCATGTGCAAAGTTGACATGCCAGTCCAGCCACATCTGAAGACCTTCCCTACCAACCATGGGAGACAGGAGGCGTAGTTTTGTTTTTTGTTCGATTTTTGTATGAAAAAGCACTTTAATATTGTATACTGTAATATTTATGCACTGTTATTATGCACTCTAATTATTTTATCCATTAAAAGGATGTTTAAAAGCTTAACTTTTTGTCATTTAATGGTTACTTTATAATTACTTTTGTATAGCACAGTACCTACAAGATCTACAGCTCATTATGTTTTATCAGGGTAAGTTGATGAATAAAAAGACATTGGCAAGATATTTAGCAAAAGGTTATGGTTAAGGTACACACACACGCACGCACACACACACATACATGTATATATGTATGTATATATGTGTATATATATGTTTATATATAACATGTTACAATATATATATATATATATATATATACACACACACAAATATATATATATATACATATAAATATAACATATATATACATATATATATATATATATATATATATTGTATGTGTGTGTGACCCCCCAAAAAACATGTTACCCCTGGTAATTTTTGTCTAGAACCGCCCCTGACCTTAGCTTACACTCTTCTATCACAAGACTAGAGCTGGGCGGTATGACCAAAAAATTGATATCACGGTATTTTTAGAAATTATCACGGTATTTGACGGTATTGGTTTTTACGAGTTAACCCCAATTCTAATTGTTTAGAAAATAATTATAGTTATTAACCCTGGTTTTAATGGACCCACAAAATGTTGCTGTTCACAAAGAATTGAGTGTCAGGTACTCATAATTGTAATGAGGTGCAGAAATCAGAATGAATGACCCAGAAAGTTGCAGTAAAAATACAGAATTCGTTTTTGTGCAACTTGAAAACATCATTTAAAGATGACTGCAATGTAAGAGAGATGTGCCCACTGTGACTGCAAAGTGAATATTTCATAAACAACCAGAACTCCAGTCATTAGAAACCAGAAAGTTGCATTCATATAGATTTTATTAACATTTATAGATTTATTAACATTTATAACAAATAATAAAAGTCTTTGGCTAAGTGGAGTGTGATAGAGTTGGTAATATTCTACCGTTTGCTTTTTTTTTAAAGACGACCCCTTTAGTAAACGCGCCTACCAGGAACGTCTGTGTAGTGTTTTGTGCTACAGTGCCATCGTTACGCAGGGACAGGGGAGAAGATGCAGATTTCGTTTTCATGCAATCGCCGGCACCTAAACCAATAGCTCAACAACCTTTGCAAATTACCCGTGTTTGGTCCGAATCAGATTTCTCAAATCCAAAGTACCTCCACACAACAGACACCGCTCCTTTTTTTCGGAATGAGTGTGTTAGAATTATCTACCTCCATTCTCTTGCTATCTGCAAACATCATCGTCCATGGAGACTCCTGTCTGACCTCATCTGTCAATCTGTCCATTACCGGAGCAAACAGAAAGGTGCTCAGGGCTGATCCTTGATGAAGTCCCACCTCCACCTTAAAGTCTTCTGTCCTTCTAACAGCACACCTCACCACTGTTGTCATACATATCCTGCACCCGTCTAACATACTTCTCTGCCACTCCTGACTTCCTCATACAAAACCACAATTCCTCCTGTTGGAGATTTTTATGTAAACTTGTGTTATGACGACTTGTAGCCTTGTAGATTATTATTGTAGGATAGTATTTCGATGACTCACTACGTTTAAAGGGAGGACAACTAAGGGAAGGCTGCATCCTTGATAACTGGGCAAAAGAACATCTTGTTTGGCTAGAGGAACATCTTCTCCATATCACCCACCTGCACAGTCCTTCACATATGAACTTATTATGCTTTAACCTCGCAGTATGTTAACCAATAAATGTTCTGATCACGGTCCAATCACGCCCTGTATTATCCAATAGCAAGAAAGTGAATATGTTCTGTAACCAATGATTGTGAAATTAATCTAAAAAAAAGCCAAGTGAGGGGCTACCCAATTTGGGACACTGAGAACGCCTCTACTGAGTGTATGGGTCTCCCTCTCCATGGAGCTGTTAAAGTTTGAATTTGACTCATTTGTCTCAACATCTTTATAGCCTTTGATGCAGGGATAGATCATCTCTCCTCTTGACACCCTGCCATAGGCCTTTTCTAAATCTACAAAAACACAATGAAGCTACTTCTGACCGTCTCTGTACTTCTCCATCAACATTCTCAAGGCAAATATTGCATCTGTGGTACTTTTCTTGGCATAAAACCATACTGTTGTTCGCAAATCTCTACCTCTTTCCTCAACCTAGCCTCAACTACTCTTTCTCAAATCTTTTAGGTATGGCTCATCAACTTAATCCCTATCTAATTGCTTCAAGACTACAGATCACCCTCCTTGTAAATTGGCACAAGAACACTTTTCCTCCACTCATCAGGCATCTTGTCTATCTCTAGTATTGTATTGAACAACCCCTAAGCTTCTTCCCATTAGGACTTCCATACCTCCAATGTTATGTCATCGGGAACGACTCCCTTTCTCTTTTTCATCCTCTTCAGAGCCTTTCTAACTTCATTCTTTTTAATCTGATCTACCTTCTCCCTGTTAGGAACTGGCTCCTCATTTCTACACTCCCTATCATTTTCCTCATTCAACAACTCCCCTAAGTACTCCCTCCATCTTCCTAGCACACCTTCCTCACAGGGAAAAACATTTCCATCTCTGTACTAAATTGACCTCACCTGCTGCACATCCTTCCCAGATTGATTTCTCTGCCTTGCCAATCTGTGTGACTCCTTTGGTACTCCAGTCTATTTTCCTCTGTCCTGTCACTATCCCATCTCTTCTTTGCTAATCTCTTCCTCTGAACACTCTCCCGAACCTCATCATTCCACCACCATGTCTCATACTCCTTTCTCTGTCCAGAGGAAACACAGAGCATGTCCCTAGTTGTCTCCCTAATGACTCTAGCTGTGGTATCCCAGTACTGCTGGACTGACACAAATACGCTGGACTTCCTCATTTGCAGAGATCGCGGCTTTGCAGCATTGGATTAAAAAATATCAGTGGAAAAACCAATACCGATACAATTCAAAAATAAAAAATTATGCTCATATCGGCCCGATATTTATCGGTGGACACATATATCGGACATCCCTACTTCTTACCTTCTTCTTCTTTTCTCTCGTTGCCTAAATCAATCGCCCTCCTCTTCTTCTTTGTCTTCGTCCAACAGTAGTCCAATTGCCAACAGTACCCTGTAGGTTGACAGCACTGTTGGCGGTTTTTGGTTAACCTGGGCCCCGACCGATCCAGTATGGAAATCTTTTTGTTTTCTCGTATCTTTGATTTGTCAAAGATTTATGCCGGGTGCCCTTAGTGACGCAACCCTCACCATTTATCCAGGCTTCGGACAAGAGCACAATATCTTGGCTTGTGCCCCCATAATGGCTGGGTTTGGTTATACTGTGGTACCTCAGCTTTCGAACATAATCCGTTCCAGGTTGGTGGTCAAGGTCTGAAATAATTTTTCCCATAAGAAATTATGGTAAACTCATTATGAAAAGTCCACTTTTTTCAATAAAATGTGTACCTAACCAGCAATTTAGTCCTAAACATGTAGATGTTTATTTAATATCTTTTTGTCCTCCTTCATAATGTACGTATTGGCTGGCATTTTTCCAAAAAGACCGGTCTCATCGCAGTTAACAGCCTTTACGCACCGGGCGAACTCGATCACATATTTATCGGCAGCCTTTTGGGCCGAACTTGCCGCCTCTCCATGTCTAGTCACACGTTGGATACCATTTCTCTGCTTAAACCTTTCAAACCAGCCACGACTGGCTTTAAAAGTAAAGCCCTTTTCATCACTTTCAACATTCCCCTTGCTGCTCGTACCCGCACCAGTAAAAGGGCGAGAGCGAGAGCCAAACACTTCGGTGATGCTGTCTCCAGCCAACTCTTTTTCCTTAATAAAGATAAGCAGCATTTTTTCCATTTCATCTAGTATCTTGAATTGAATTGAGTTAAATTCTGAACGAGAAATAACGCACGTGGTTTGGCTTGACTCAGCCGAGCGCTGCTGCCCGAGTGCTCTCTCAGCTTGACTCGGGCCGGTCGAAAGCTGAAATTTGGGCGAAAGTGGAGGCACATTTTTCCTGAAAATTTTGGTCGAGAGTCGAGTTGGTCGAGAGATGAGGCATTCGAAAGCTGAGGTACCACTGTACATGAAAACTGATGTCTGATTTTGTACTGTTTCTTTCACCTTAACCTACTCATATCCAAGATTGCCACTGCAAATCATTAACTATATTTATGTTTAAGATAAGTTTAGATAGCAGGATCATTTTTATTGGTTGAAAAAATAATTTGATTAAAAAAAAATAAATCTAAATACATATAATTACACACATAATCAAGTTTTAATTATAATATATTTAAACAATATTTAATAATATTGGTGTAAAATTAACTGGTTCATGTGGTGAATGACAAGGAATGGCCGATAATATAGGTACACTGACACTATCGGCCCGATATCAGCAAAATTATTAATATTGGAGCCAATCGGAATTGGGTTTTCCATCGATATTCAAAATCCGATGCTGCTATGCTGAGGTCTACAAAAATATGATAGAGACCCTTGATGCTACACTAAATGTTCATGGTCTAAAGCAAAACACCTAGGAATGGACTCAGTGAAACGACAAGAACGCAGTGATCTCTCAAAGAGTCAAGTTTAAATACGCTAAAGAACAGGCAAGAGCAAAAGAGATCAGATTAATGTCATGGAGTGGATTGTCCTCGATAACCAGCCGTTCTCTCCAGTTCAAGGCGAGCCAGGCTATGTCAAGTATCATAATCGTATTTGCAAGTTTCTCTGACATTTGCCAGTAAATCATTGTTTGACGACGTCTCTCATGTCATTGACAAGAAGGGGAGTCATTAACATCGTGATGATGCTGAAATGCTTATTGCACTTTAAACAGGGTTATTTACTTTTTTCGACTAAAGCTATTTCTACCTGTGTGTCTTTTTTTCCATTGTTGTGAGGGCTGAAAGAGCCCAGTTTATAATTGTTTAATAAATGTGGCATTTTTCTCTAACTCTCATTTAAGTAATGTTTTCATGTTGTACACAGTTATTTATAGAATGCCTTTAGTCTGGCATCACAATAACTCACGACAATATCGCATATCAGCAAAAGTTAATATCAGACACCCCCATCCATGACTACAAAAAAGATTCACCTTCTCACCTCAGAATAGTATCGGTACAGATATACGCCGCCTACTACCATGCCTGACAACATGAGGGCCAGACCAAGACACATGCACCAGCACCAGGCTTGGTTTTGATGACGAGGAACAGGATCCACATCGGGTTTGGCTGCTTCAGGATCCTGAAAAAGGGAAAAAATAATGCAGTGTTTCAGCCTTGTGTTTAAACAGAATGGAAGTACTTCATTGATCACAGGCTGGAAAACAGTAAAATATGAGTTCTTACAATATATATTTATTTTACTTTTCAGATGAAACACTATTTCATTCATCTTCATCTACTTATCCATATTCTAGGGCCACACTGCACCATACTGTGAGCCTTCCTAAAGGTGGAGAGCCCACCAGAATATACTGTAGGTGGATGGGGACAGTGCTATTCAGACAAAATATGAGTTGAATTCTTTGTTTTTGAAGCTTTCTGGGATTACAAGGTTTCTTTTATCTTTTTTTGGCATTTTCAGGGGTTGCCACAGTGAGTCAACAATTTCCATCTCACCCTCCTCTGTATCCTTCACTCTAACTCCATACCTCCATGTCCTCCATCAAAGCATCCATAAATCTACCCCTTGGCCTTCCTCTTCATCTAATACCTGGTAGCTTCATCACTAGCATTCTTCTACCAATATAATCTGTCCCTCCTCTGAACATGTCCAAACAATCTTAATCTAGTTTATCTATTTTTTTTTCTCCAAACTTGACTGTTGTGCCTTTAATCACCTCATTCCTGATCCTGTAAATCCTAGTCACCCCTAAAGAGAGCCTCAGCATCTTAAACTCTGCCACCTCCAGCTCTAACTCCTGTCTACTGCCTATTGCTAGTGTCTTTGTATGACAAATCACTCCTGACTTTTCTCTAGTTATTCCATCCTGCCCGTACTCTATTTTTCACCTCTCTTCCACAGTCTTCACTGCTCTGAACAGTTGATCATCAGTACCTTTAATCTTTCACCTTGACCACCTCTGCTCCTTGTAACCTCACCATTCCATTATTTATTCCATCCTGCCCGTACTCTATTTTTCACCTCTCTTCCACAGTCTTCACTGCTCTGAACAGTTGATTCTCAGTACCTCTTGCACCTTAACCACCTCTGCTTCTTGTAACCTCACCATTCCACTGATCTCCCTTTCATTCACACACATACTCTGTCTTGCTACAACTAAGCTTCACTTTTTCTCTCGATTCCAAACTTCCACCTGCCTACATTCTCTTCTAACCATTGCCTACTCTCACACATCACTAAAGCAAACAAGAAGGGGTTTAGGGCCAACCCTTGACTTAATCCCACCTTCACCTTAAAGTCTTTCCAACAGCAAGCCTCACCACTGTACTGCTCTCATTCATAGAGTACATCAGGAAAGTACTCACAGCCCTTCACTTTTTCCTCATTTTGTTATGTTACAGCCTTATTCTAAAATTGATTCAATTATTTTTTCCTCAAAATTCTACACACAACACCCCATAATGAAAATGTGGAAAATGTTTGCGAAGTGTATTCGCAAATGTATTAAAAATAAAAAAAACTAAGAAGCCACATAAGCGTACATGAGTATTCACAGCCTTTGGTCAATACTTAGTTGATGAACCTTTGGCAGCAATTACAGCCTCAGTCTTTTTGAATATGATGCCACAAGCTTGGCACACAAATCTTTGGGCAGTTTTGCCCATTCCTCCTTGCAGCATCTCTCAAGCTCCATCAAGTTGGATGGGAAGTGTCGATGCACAGCCATCTTCAGATCTCTCCAGAGTCTGAGGTCAAGAGTGTTTTTCATTCAGGATGTCTGTGTGCAGTGCTGCATTCATCTTCCCCTCTATACTGACTAGTCTCCCAGTTCCTGCCGCCGAAAAACATTCCAACAGCATGATGCTACCACCATAATGCTTCACTGTAGGGATGGTATTGGTATAAAGCGACCTTGGGTTACTTTAAAGGCGCTATATAAAACCAATGCATTATTATTATTACTATTATTGGCCTGGTGATGAGCGGTGCCTGGTTTCCTCAGAACATGATCTTTATCTCATCAGACCAGAGAATTTTGTTTCTCGTGGTCTGACAGTCCTTAAGGTACTTTTTGGCAAACTCCAGGCAGGCTGCCATGTGCGTTTTACTCAGGAGTGGCTTCCGTCTGGCCACTCTACCATATAGGCCTGATCGGGGGAGTGCTGCAGAGATGGTTGTCCTTCTAGAAGGTTCTCCTCTCTCCACAGAGGAACGCTGGAGCTCTGACAGAGTGACTGGGTTCTTGATCACCTCCCTGACAAAGGCCCTTCTCCCCCAATCACTCAGCTTAGATGGCCCAACAACTCTAGGAAGAGTCCTGGTGGTTCCAAACTTCTTCCATTTACAGATGATGGAGGCCACTGTGCTCACTGGGACCTCTAAAGCAGCACAAATTTTTCTGTACCCTTGCCCAGATTTCTGCCTTGAACCAATCCTGTCTCGGAGGTCTACAGACAGTTCCTTTGACTTCATGCTTGGTTTGTGCTCTGACATGCACTGTCCACTGAGGGATCTTATATAGGCACGTGTGTGCCTTTCCAAATCAAGTCCAATCAACTGAATTTTAAACATTACAAGCATGAGCACTGGAAAGAGGATTCACCTGAGCTCAATTTTGAGCTTCATGGCAAATGTAGTGAATACTTATATACATGGGATTTCTTAGTTTTTTATTCTTAATACTAGGGGTGTGGCGAGTCAATCACATAACAATAAGATTCAAATCTCGATTCACAGGCTATGATTCGATTCAGGAACAATTTATAAAAAAAAACATTAAACGATCGATCCAGTTTGATCCAATTCGGTTCAGTTTTATTCGTTTTTTGAATCTTGAAAAAAACTTAGCAACTCTGCTTTCAATGACATTATACAGCTGCCAGTTTTTTATTTTAGTTTAGTTTGTTTAAAAGGGGAAAATGGAATTTCATAAACACATGGTTAAATAAGAGAATCTAGCCAGAGGCTAGTTTTTATCTGTTGTCCCCTGGCCATGATGTAAAAAGGCAAGAAGTCTGTGAAGATTCTCATTCATCCAGGTCATGATATCCAAAAAGGGTTTAGTTGTAAGCAACTGGACTTCTTCTTGGAGTTGAAAGACGTTTCAATCCTCAACTGAGGAACTTCATCAGTTTCTGGTTGTTGTTGGAGGGAACTCTAGTAGTTATACTACTCTAGACCACTCCCTTTACCGCTGGACAAAGGTGTAAAGAGTTGTTTTGATCACACCTTTTTGGACAGAAACTGCTCCTGATGTTAATGGCCAGCGCACCTACTATCAACTCTACCCAGGCGACTCTGTTCCATGCATCTATGGCCTCCCGAAGATCCACAAGGAAGGAACGCCACTCAGACCTATTGTAAGTAGTATCAACTCTGTCACTTACAATATTGCTAAATCACTTGCTACAATTCTTTCACCTATGGTAGGAGACACCCCCCACCATATTCAGAACTCCTTAGATTTCACTGAGAAGATCAGTGACGTGAAGTTGCAACCAGACAAAACCATGGTTTCATTTGACGTCACGTCACTCTTCACATGCATCCCCACAAGAGAAGCAGTAAAAACAGTTGGGGACAGATTACGACAGGACAGGATGCTACACACCAGAACTGCTCTGACCCCGGACCAGGTTTGCTCATTATTGGAACTCTGCCTCAACACCACATATTTCAGGTACAATGGGGAAATCTACAAACAGAAGCATGGCTGTGCCATGGGCTCGCCAGTTTCACCCATTGTTGCAAACCTTTACATGGAAAGCATAGAAACTCAAGCCTAAATCTCCTTTAAAGGAACAAAGCCAAGGCACTGGTTTCGTTATGTTGACGATACATAGGCCACGGTAAGAAGGCAGGAAGTGGAGGCTTTTACTAAGCACATCAATTCAGTCAACAACTACATCAAATTCACCAGGGAGGAGACCAAGGACGTAAAACTTCCTTTCTTGGACTGCGATGTATCAGTTGGGGAAAATGGAGACCTTGTCACAGATGTCTACAGGAAACCCACACATACTGACCAGTACCTACTCTTTGACTCTCACCATCCACTAGAACACAAACTCAGTGTCATCAGGACTCTGCAACACCGGGCAAACAGCATCCCATCCAGAGCAGAGGGGAAGGAAAAAGAACACACACACATCAGACAGGCCCTAAAAACCTGTGGCTACCCCAACTGGGCCTTCAACAAATCAGGTAATAGGCAGAATAAAGAAACCACCACAAAAATCACACAAGGTCGGAACAAGAGGAAACACATGGTGGTGCCTTATGTTTCAGGAGTATCTGAGAAACTACGTTGGATTTTCAGCAAACACAACATTCCTGTCTACTTCAAACCGGGCAACACACTCAGAAAAATGTTAGTTCATCCCAAGGATAAAATTCCAAGGGAAAACCTTAACAACGTGGTCTATGCGGTTCAGTGCAGTGAAGAGTGTTCGGATCTGTATATTGGGGAGACCAAACAACCACTCCGCAAACACACGGCTCAGCACAGGAGGGCGACCACATCAGGACAGGACTCAGCGGTTTATCTCCATCTCAATGAAAGGGGACACTCTTTCAAGGACTCAGATGTGCATATTTTGGACAAGGGGGACAGATGGTTTGAGAGAGGAGTAAAGGAAGCCATCTATGCCCATCTAGAACAACCAACCTTGAATAGAGGGGGAGGTCTGCGTCATCAACTGTCTGCTACATACCATTCTGCCTTGAGATCCCATCCTAGGAAGTTTAACTGCTCATCAATAGCAGAGCAGGCTTCTCTAGACGGGTGTGACAACGACTCCCATTCACATCTGGACATGTGACAAGAAAACTGCTCATTAACATCAGGAGCAGTTTCTGTCCAAAAAGGTGTGATCAAAACAACTCTGCACACCTTTGTCCAGTGGTTAAGGGTTCCCTCCAACAACAACCAGAAACTGATGAAGTTCCTCAGTTGAGGAATGAAACGTCTTTCAACTCCAAGAAGAAGTCCAGTTGCTTACAACTAAACCCTTTTTGAAAAAGGCAAGAAGCACACAATACATATACAATAGAAAATACATATGCAAACACTTTGTTACAATTAAGATTTTTTTTTGAGTTTCATCTGGCATCTCCTTTCAAATTGCATGAACATTAGCTAGAATTGATTTAACTTGATTTTTTTTTTTTTACATCATTTGTCAATATGGCCTTTAAAGGGGAGCTGTGAAATCATGCCTACATGCCTCTGTATTCTTCTCTCTGTCCAGAGGACATACCTAGCACCTTCCTACCTGTCACTCTAACTGTGGTATCCCAATCGTCTGGATATCCCCCTCCACAGCCCAGAACTGTACTTACTTACTTTTCAAAGTCTTCACGGCATTCCTATTAACTTATCTAACACCACTTGGTTTGGTGTTTTGTCTTCACCCCCTTCCTTCTTCTCATTGTCAACTTGCACACTACCATCCTATGCTGTTTGGCTACACTCTCACCTGCCACCACCTTGGAGTCTGTTATCCGTCTCAGATTACCTCTTCCACACAAAATATAATTTACCTGTGTGGAAATAGGTGTTTACCACAGCCATTTCTGTTCTCTTCGCAAAATCTACCACTGCCGAAAGCTACTCTAAATGCAATGTAATTTAGAACATATCAGAGGTCAATAAAAACTGTCATTGGCTGTGTAAATATATATTTAAAGATGTCGTAGTCAATTAAGTTATTGTTATATTTTTTTAAAGGCAAGTACATTTCTTCACTACGACAAAGTACTGAATACTGAAACTTTGCAACATGTTAAAACCTGTTTAAGTATGCGCGTCCCTTGGTGAATTCCTAATCAGCTATATTAAGCACGCCTTCATAAATAAATAAAATTGACTTGAAATCCATATTGTGAGTCTAAAGAGAAACAAAAGGGGTGATAAACACACAAACAAACACAGCTGTGTTCGCTGTCTCCTTCCGCTTTCAGTCGTTTTTTCACACTCACGGTGCTCTCAGGGAGAAGACTCTTCTCGTCCCATTTTACTTCTTTCTGTGTCAGTGCAGAATTAAAAGAAACTTTAACCATGGCGATGGTATCTGCAACTGCAACTCTTAAAACTTAAGAAAAGATAATAAGAAGCGAATCCGAAAAGGGGCCCTTTCGTGTTGTTTTTCTTGTATCCTCCTTTCCGTCTGTCTCTCTGCGTCTCACACTGTCCACCGCTCCCTGTCTGTCTCTCGCTCTCATCTTACTCGTTTCCGGTGTTGTGTCGAGGTACGCCCCCCGTCAGAATTCGTTCCCCTTAAGTTTCATTGCTCCGCAAAGCTACAGTACCGTTCAGACTTCGTCTAACATATGAAAAACAGGTTAAGAGTTGTTTAATGTATGTTTCTGACGTGGCTTCACTTTAAACGCTCTGCGTAGGAGCACTTTGGTCGTTTTTTTCCCGTTAAAGCCTGTATGTTCACGATCATCCTCACTGCATGTAACTTTTTATAGTGTGGAGCAACAACCAATCTAGTCTCAGATTGCGTTGGGTCTATTATGTGTAAACCGTTGACGCAAATGCACATTCAGCTGGTCAGTCACTAATCATTTATGTATGTTACAATTCAATTACATTCATTACAATTTTGCTGTGTAATCCCTATCTCACCATGCATAACATGAGAATGCTTTATCTTATCATCACCATTTCGGTTGTCATACTTGATAACTCCTGTAAATTTGGAGAAGATCCCCCCAAGAAGTCAGCGCCTCAAGTAAAATCACCATGCGTCGTCACAGTCGTTTCTTTATCGCGATAACAGCAACAATGTAGCTCATTTAAAAAAATAATATAGGTACAAATAAAACATGTTATCGTATTAAACATGATATATAGTGTGTGCGTAGAGTGGTAAAACAGTTGCCAGGAATCAACCAAAGAGTGATGTTCGGTAAGGAACCCAAAAATGTTTTAGTCAATCTAGAAAACAACATGTTTATAGGAATTTATGTATAAATTGTGAAATAAATATTTCAAATGTAATTGTCGAAAAAGAGCATTGACTCCCGTTTTAGGGTGCATTACAACAGATTTAAACCAGAACGCGTCACTTCCTGTTCTTTGCTTTAGCTGCTGTATCAGAGACACTAATATGGCGGCGGCAGAGAAGGCCACTAAGAGTCGTCTGTTATCGGTGTTGGATGATCTAGATGTCTTATCTCGGTATGTATGAACACTTGTTGTTTTGTTTCATTCTTTTTATTTTATTTTAGACGTTTTAGTGAAAGGTCGCATTGAAACTACGCAAGCCGTCTTCTTATCCGCCGTTTAGGCTGCAGAAACAAGCTTGAAAAATATCGTTAATTAATAAAACAGATTATAGCTACACTATCTGATTAGTTGTTTTGAAGGAAAATGAAATTCGCTAAGTTAAAAACATGTAACGTATTTTGTTCAAAGTCTAACTATTTTAATTAATGAGGATTTACGTTGATTCAAATCATGTCATCCAAGTCGTTATGTTTATTTAAAAATACATGTTTATTTGTATGTAACCAGGACATTAAGTGTGTAGTCGGTTGGACAAAAAAAAAAACTAAGATTTTGAGAGACACTTACAGACTTCTTTTCCTCTCGGCTTCTCCGTTTTCTCGGGGGTTGCCACAGCGAGTCAACAATTTACATCGCACCCACTTAGACACTTAGAGACTCCAGTGTTTAATAATGGAAATGATAAAGATTTAGAAGTGGAAATATATTTTTTGTGGTCTAGCGTAGAAATCTGAAATTTTATGAACAGAAATGTGTAGTGTGTTAAAGCACACTGTAGTGTTCACTTTAAGCTGTTCATTCTTGCTAAATAAAATGAAAAAGTTAAAGTTCTGCCTATTGTGGGTGAGATGTAATGTAAACTCTGTACAGTGGAGTTCACAAAAGGCCAATTCATGTATTTCTCCTGATATATGCAACATTTTTGTTATTTCAGAGAGATGATTGAGATGTTAGCTCTGTCCAGGAGTCAAAAGTTACCACAACCAGGAGAAGACATTCGTGTAATGGCATCACAAGTGGTACAGAATCACATTGATTGAAGCATGGTTTAATAATGTCAGTAATGAAGCGATGGATTCTCGTCCTCAGATCCTGGAGTTGCTGGTGCAGAGGGACAGAGAGTTTCAACAGCTGATGGAAGTTGCTCAGCAGCAGGGTAAAATCGACCGAGAAATGCAGCTTCTGCAAAAAGAGGTGGAGAAAAGAGACAGTGACATCCAGCAACTACAAAAGCAGCTAAAAGAGGCAGAACAGATATTGGTATATAATAGGAATTATATGAGATGGTTAATGTCTGTACATTCTGCTAAGATAAACATTATATTTTGTTAAAATTAACCTCAAAGTCAAATGCTGCTTGTCATCTTTTTCCAGGCCACAGCAGTCTATCAGGCCAAAGAGAAACTCAAATCCATTGACAAAGCTAAGAATGGTAAGGCTTTGGTTAATGATTAAAGACTTGTCACATATAGTTTTTTGTAGTAAAAGAAATAATTTCTGACATTTGTTTTCTTCAGGAAGTATTTCCTCAGAAGAAATAATCAAATATGCTCACAGAATCAGTGCAAGTAATGCTGTGTGTGCTCCTCTGAATTGGTTACCAGGTGGGTTTGATTTTTACTTAATTACTTCTAGGGCATTGTATCTTGTATCAATCTTTTTTGACCATATAATTTTTTTTTCGACCAGGTGATCCACGACGACCTTATCCCACAGATTTGGAAATGCGCAGTGGGATTCTTGGTCACATGGCAAATATGCCAACCAATGGTGTGAATGGTCATTTACCAGGCGATGCATTGGCTGCTGGGAGGTTGCCAGGTAACAAGGACTACTGCCAATCTAAGTTTTTTGATGATCTTCTTTTTAGTATTTTTGTTTAGAACCAGGGCTCCGTATTTTCTTTTTAGCCTTTTCCATCTTAGCATGTTTGTTGCATCTAACACCAACTATCTACTCATCTCCCTAATGAATTATTGAACACAACCCATAACTCAACCCATAAGGGGCAGTTGGTGGCCTAATGGTTAAGGAAGTGGACCTAGGTTCGCAAGGCCCCTGGTTTGAATCCCCATACCGCCAAGTTGCCGCTGATGTGCCCTGAGTATGGTCCCCCTAAACTGCTCCCCGGGCGCAGGCTCAGCCAGCAGCCCCCTGCTCACTACGGTAATGGGTTAAATGCAGAGGCATAATTTCCCGAAGGATACTCCCTAGGGATTAATATAGTTCTAATTATTATTATTATTATTATTAACTGTCCTTGCTTTCTTCCTAAGAACTTCACAACACTTCCCTTTCATTATCTTACACCACCTAATCTCCTGCTGTGTCTTCACCCTTTCTCTTTTTTTTTTTTGTTGTCATCTTCTACATTGCCACCTGATGCTGTTTGGCTATTCTCGTGCCACCATCTTGAAGTCTTTAGTCTCCCAAATATTACCTCCTTTAAATAGGGTATGATCTACCTTTGTGGACCAATCTTTTATGTCCCCCTGTGCTCCTCTGTGTTTTTGAAATACATGCTAACTACAGCTATTTCCATTCTCTCTCTCTCTCTCTCTCTCTCTCCCTCTCTCGCCCACTGCCTGTCCCTATTGCCAAACCTGTCCTTCACTTCCTTATCACTGTTCCTTTCCTCTGCATGAACATTAAAATCCGCTCAAATTGCTACTCTGTCTCACTGGGGCATGCTCCTATTCGCCGAATCTAGACCATCCAGAACTTCTCCTTGTCTGCCAACACACAGCCCAACTGTGGAGTCTAACACACAGCAACCTGTCCCAATTTAGTTTTAAATCCACCAGATTTCCTGCATGTTTTTCGAGGAAGTTATTTCTCTTTTCATCCAAATCATGGTAAAATATCTTCAATCAAATCATCCATTCATCCATCCATCTTCACCCGCTTATCCGGAGCTGGGTCACGGGGTCAACATTCAGAGGAGGGATACCCAAACCTCTCTCTCCTTAGACACTAGACACTTTTGGCTTAGCTCTTTCTTCACCATGACGGATCGATACAGCGAGCGCATTACTGCGGTCGCAGCCCTGAACCACCTGTCAATCTCCCGTTGCATCCTTCCCTCACTCGTGAACACGACCCCAAGATACTTAAACTCTTCCACTTGAGGCAGGATCTCTCCCCCGACCTGGAGGCTACTTACCACCTTTTTCCATTCGAGAACCATGGCCTTGGATTATGAAGTGCTAATTTTCATGCAAGCTGCTTAACACTCGGCTGCGAACCGCCCCAGTGCATGCTGTAGGTCCTGGTTCGAAGAGGCCAAAAGAACATCATTATCTGCAAACAGCAGAGGTGAAATCTGGTTTCTACTGAACTGGACCCTGCCCGGCACCTGACTGCGCCTAGAAATTCTGTCCATAAAAGTGATGAACAGAACCGGTGACAAAGGACAGCCCTTCCGTAGTCCAACATGCACTGGGAACAGATCCGACTTTTTACCGGCAATGCGAACCAAGCTCCTGCTCCATTCATATAGGGACTGCACAGCTCTTATCAAAGAGCCTCCAACCCCGTACTTCCTGTGTACCCTCCACAAGAGTCCTCGAGGGACCCAGTCGAAAGCCTTCTCCACGTCCACAAAACACATGTGGGCTTGTTGGGCAAACTCCCATGATCCCTCAAGAACTCTATGGAGGGTGTAGAGCTGGTCCAGTGTTCCACGACCAGGACGAAAACCGCATTGTTCCTCTTCAATCCGAGGTTCGATTACTGGCGGAATTTTCTTTTCCAATACCCTGGAGTAAACTTTCCCTGGGAGGCTGAGGAGTGTGATTTCCCCCGATAGTTGGAGCACACCCAAAAGGGGACCACCACCCCAGACGTGTCAGCCAAGACAGTCCCACTACATCCAGAGACTCCAGGTACTCAGGGTGGATCTCATCCACCCCTGACGCATTGCCACCTGGCAGCTTTTTAGTCCAGTCCAGTTTTGCTCCCCGTAAGTGAAACCAACTCACTACCAGGTGGTGATCAGTTGACAGCTCAGCCCCTCTCTTCCCCCGAGTGTCCAAAACATACGGTCAGAGGTCAAATGACACGACTACAAAGTCGATCATTGACCTTCGTCAATTCGCCTTCGCCTAGGGTGTACTGGTGCCAAATGTGTACACCCTTATGTTTGAACATGTTGTTCATTATGGACAAACCATGGCTTGTACAGAAGTCCAACAACAAAGCACCACTCGGGTTCAGATCAGGGAGGCCGTTCATCCCAATAACACCCCTCCAGGTGTCACTGTCACTGCCCATTGAAGTCCCCGAACAAGATGATGGATTCCTCAGGAGGAGCACTTTCCAGTACTCCTCCCAGTGCCTGTAAGAAGGTCAGGTACTCTACACTGCCGTTTGGCTCATAGGCCCCAACCACAGTGAGAGTCCTTTCCCTGACCCGGAGGCGCAGGGAAGCAACCCTCTCGCTCAGTGGGGAAAACTCCAACACACGGCTAGCGAGCTGGGGGTCTATAAGCAAGCCTACTCCAGCTCGTCGCCTGGAGACTCTCTTCAACTCCAGAGTAGAAGAGAGTCCAGCCTCTCAAGGAGCTGGGTCCTAGAACCCAAACTATGTGTGGAGGCGAGCCTGACTATGCCTAGTCAATACCTTCCCCACCCCAAATCACACGGCACCGGCCCCTTGTGGACCTTCCTGCAGGTGCTGAGTTCACATGAAGGTGAACACCTAAGAGCCCTTACCCTGGGCTTGGCTCCAGAGTGGGGCCCCGGTAACGCCTCTCCGGGGGACGTGCACTGCCTCCTTGTTTTTTTTTTTCTCCTTAATGGGTTATTTGAACCGCCCTTTGTCTGATCCATCACCTAGGACCGTTTGCCTTGGTAGACCATACTAGGGGCATTAAGTCCCAGACAACATAGCCCCATAGGTTTGTCTGGATGCTCAAACCCCTCCACCTTGTTAACGTGTCGGTTCAGGGAGAGGATCAATCAAAATAATCAAATTTTATTTATATTGCCCACATTTACAAATCACATTTGTCACATAGGGCTTTACAGGGTTGGTAACATTCTTAGACCCTCAGCCTGGGTAAGGAAAACCCAACGAGGAAATAAACCCTTAGCTAAACAGGGGAAAAAAACGGTAGAAACCTTAGCTTGTAATCTTCTCCAATGTTTCTAGCTTTCTTACCTATTGACCTGGCCACAAGCAGTTTACTCTTCTTCTCTCCATCATATCTGTTAGTTCTTTACTCCTCCTGACATTGCATACCTACATTCAGTGTTCCCAACTACTCACCAACACTTTCCATAATTTCGGATCAATTAAGTTCTATATTTTATCTTTATGGAAAACAATCATAATACAACTATTTGACCATTAATAAAATCCTTCCAATTTAAAAACAATAACTTGAATTGAAAAAAAAATCCGGAGGACGACACAGACAGGAATGTTTGGAGAAAAAGCTAGAGAAGCCAGATTAAGATGGTTTGGACATGTTCAGAGGAGGAACAGTGGTTATATTGGGAGAAGAATGCTAGACATGGAGCTACCAAGTAAGAGACAAAGAGGAAATTTATGAATGTGGTGAGGGAGGACATGGAGGTGGGTGGAGTTGAGGATGTGGAGGACAGCGCCGTGGCAACCCCTGAAAAACGGGATAAGCCGAAAAAAGAAGC
Organism: Paraplagusia blochii; assembly: GCA_016785265.1. Lineage (NCBI taxonomy): Eukaryota > Metazoa > Chordata > Actinopteri > Pleuronectiformes > Cynoglossidae > Paraplagusia > Paraplagusia blochii. The sequence goes on from JAFBJS010057644.1 coordinate 33,230, forward strand.
CCTTACATGTGTGTTTATATGTATATATATATATATGTATATTTTTTAACACTAAATTTCATGAAAATTATATTTTGAATATACAAAGTAAAATGGTTAAATGGATAAATGGTTTTCATTCAAATGTTTTAAATAGGCTAGTATCCAGGTATCTCCTTGGTTTGATTCATGATTTGAATCATCATTGAACATATCCCTTATTGCATGGCCTTAAATGACAGCCTGTAAGTTGCAACCACATACTCTGTGATCAATGTACATTGGTTGTAACTGCTAAATGTCCATTTTGAAGAGGGAACGGACTCAATTCAACAATTTTATTGTAATTATAGTATCATAGATTTAACCAATAACTAAATAACAGAACTTGTGTTGGGGGGAAAAAAAGTCACAGGGCTAAGGATTTACCCACAGAAGACATTGAGGTTTTGATATTTAATGTAATTGTCTGAGTCTATTTGGTCTCACACTGCCTTCTGTCTCTGCCGTCTGTCTCTGCCTGTGTTAGACATCCTAACACCTCACTATCCCTGGCAGTCATCAGACATCTCTGTGGGTATGCTGCCACCTCAGCACGTCAACGATTTTGGCCTGGACCCTCCTGGACACAACAAAGAGAATGAAGACGATGTAGAGGCCATGTCCACAGACTCATCCAGCAGTAGCAGCGACTCAGACTGAAAGCACATTTCTACTGCAATGCACCGAAACGTTATGTTCCCGAACAACTTTTATAAAATTAAATAGGATTGTTCACAGAAGCTGCTTTGTTTTCAAATTGATAAATTTAAAAGTTATGAGTGCAGTTAAAAAAAAACAGTTACACCAAACCCACAGTGGAAGTGGACACCCAAATAAACCTCTGCTTTTAATCCATCACCAAAGTCGCCAGGGTACAGCTTGCGAATCTTGAAAATCATGATGGCTCTATCAGGAAAAAAATAAGTTTTACTCCTTTTACAGTAAAAGGTCTTTACACCTTTGCCTTCCTTTCCTAAATAAAAATGATCTCTTTGTCAACGGTTTGCATTTCAATAAACATGAAATGCAAATAGTTTTACTAATCACTATGAACACCACTTTCTGGTTTCTGGTGTCAGTATATATAAATTCTTTACAGTCCTCAATTCTTGATACTGGTTTCACATATTTCCTTATAATAGTTTTTGTATGTTTGTGTAAATATTGTTTTGTAAATAAATAATAAAACGGTTAGTCCTAAGCCTCCTCTGTTTTTAGCCTTCTGCATACACTCATTATCTTTAGGTCAGTAATATCAAATCTGTAAAAAAAAACATAAGGCAAGATTTGCCAATTCCATCATAATGTTGATTCACTTGCCACTCCAATCGCACTGCACTATACTTTGAGCCTTGTGGGTGGTGAACCCATTGGAATGATTCAAATGCACCTTGTGTAATTTGTACAACACAATTATTTTTGGGGTTTCAGTTTTTTAATCAAAAGTACATACCTGGACTACAGCAAACCTTTAAATGCATACATTCACTCGCGACTATTTGCATGGATTTATCACAACCTACAACGATATACACCAGTCATTACCAACTCAACACAGCCCCCCTACTTGCCAGGCTAATGGCACTCATTAGTCCAGACTGAACTACATTTCATCAGCCATTGGGGTTCCCACCAGGAAGGGCTTCTGGTGTAAAACTTTGGCCAAATCGAAGATGTGAGACAACAAAACAAAAAAAATTCCATACCAGATCGGTCGGGGGTAAGGTTAACAACGACCGCCAACAATGCTGTTAACCTACCGGGTACTGTTGGTCTGAAACAAAAAAGAGTTTGATTAAGGCAAAAAGGGAAAGGGTTAGAGGTGTTGGTCTGAAGGTGGGGACCCTGAATGTAGGTACAATGACAGGGAAAGGTAAAGAGCTAGTTGACATGATGGAGAGAAGAAGAGTGAATATGTGGAAGGGCAGCAGGTTGGTTTTCTTTGAAGAAAAGGCTGTGTTATTAACCAAATATCTTTGTACATGTATGACGAGTTCATGTTGATTTTTGTTTACTCAGCTCTTACGGTGTTGAATGGATTTAATAAATTCACGATGCACCAGTCAAAGAGTCCGACCATCTTCTTTCTGAGGATGCTATTGTAAGAGCTTTTCCCTCATCGTTACCGCCTCCCTACTGCATCCTTATATTCGTGATTTTCTACAGTGCCAGAACTACTCGCATCTCAGCATAAGAGTTGCCAGACGTGTCTGCATTTTCTACACGGTTCATGAACAGGTCATTAACAACAGACATTGGTTAGATGGATTCAATGTGATGGTCAAAAGTCAGAGTTGTATGGACATTATACATGGATGCTGTACATTCTGTGCATAAGGTATAGTCAATGTTGGGACCAACGATATCAACGAAAATGCCGTTATGTAACGTAACTACGTTTCTCAATAACTACTAAAATGAGGCGTTATGTTTCCAGATCGGTAACGCCGTTACGATTACTTTTGTGGGATGGATCTCGACACTAGTTACTATCTAGTAACCTTCTACACTGTTTCTCTGGCTATGATTGTATGTGGTAACTCTTACAGTCATGGTGTGAAACTATGTCAAACTTGTGTACAATGTAAATAATTTAACATTATTTGCTAAGCCAATCAGAGTCCTGGGCGGGTCTTCTTGCCTTATAGAGAAATAAACACATACACACTGGTGACGCAGTACAGCAGCACACCCCCACAGGCAAGACCTCAACTTGTTACAATAAAAATGCCTGTCAAAATGTCTAAACATCTATTATGTTTTTATTGTACTGTAATGCACAGCAAACTTATAACTTATTTCCAGACTCTAATTGCAGCGCTGCTTCCTGCAGCTTCACTCTCTCACATCCACACAGCTCTAACCACGCCTCCCCACACTTGGAGAAATTAACCCTATAACTGTTGTATAAAACCTTATAACCATTACAGTCCCACTAGATTTCATTGTAATAGTTGCTAAAGAGCACAACACTAAACTGTTTAATGTGTTTTTCAAAGTAAAGTAAAGTAACTAGTTACTTTTATAAGTTAGTAACTAATAACACAACTAGTTACTTTGTCAGATCAGTAACTAGTAAAGTAACAAGTTACTTTTTTAAAGTAACTTTCCCAACACTGGGTATAATATTTATAAAAGTCATAATTGCCAAGAAACAGCTTGGATCATTTACCCCTTCAGAAATCTAAGTAATATGAATTCATCCACATTAAAAGCCACCAAGGTTAAAGGGACATTTTACAGTGGTTGAATATATCTCTAATTTACTGCGTCAAACTGTGTTGTCCGTTGTTGTAAATTAGTTTAAGGTATAGTCAACATTCTTTATAAGGTCAAGTTCTTTCACTTCAAGTTTATTCTAAAATATTTGAATCACTTATATGGTAATGCTGTTATGCTACGTGTTCTTTGATTAATTTCAAGACATGTTTCTACCAGTAGTTTTTAAAGGAAGAACTACTACACTAAAGACTGTATCCCTGTGAATCGTGCACATATTCCTACATGTGAAATGCAAAGCAATGGACTCACCTCGAAATGATAGCAGATGAAATTCCTCCTCTACAGGACTGTGAAGCTGGCCTGCTGCTAGGGTACAGCTGTCCAAGGGCCTTGGCACCAAGGCAGGTCATCGCAGGTGGGGATGAAGAACCTTATGCTATTTGCACTAATCTGGGATGGAGCATAGTAGGGCCCATGTCTTGATGTTCTTTTCACCACTAAGGAGCTGCCACCAGTTACACCTGCAGATGCTATTCGTGTTCTTGAGTCAGATTTCAAGGATACTAGTGAAGAAGGCAAGAGAGTATCACAGGACGATATCCTCTTCCTAGACAAACTTAAACAAGGTATCAAAACTACATGTAATGGCCACTTTGAAATGCCTCTTCTGTTTAAGGAAAGACCCCACCTGCCAGACAACAGGCATTACGCCGTTGTACGACTCAACCATCTCAAAGGAAAGCCATTAAGGGATAAAGGGTACTAGGAACAGTATACTGAGTTTATGGGTGGGGTCATTGCAAATGCAGAAGAAGATGAGGAGTTGAAGGAGTTGAAGGAGAGAAATGGTATGTACCTCATCACAGCGTCTTCCATCCAAGGAAACCAAAAAAACTGTGGGCAGTTAATGAAGCACAGCGATTCCACACATTTGTGGCTAATAGGGTTCAGAAAATCCATCTCAACACAAATCCCAAACAGTGGAGATACGTATCAAGGGGCCTGAGGGGAAGTGAGCTGCTGTCATCAAATTGGTTCACAGGACCCAAATTCTTGTGGGCAAAGGAAAATGCACCTCAATTAGAGATTAGCCCTCAGTTGTTCACTGAGGATCCAGAAGTAAAAGGGGCACAAGCACTGAGCACTGGAACCTCAAAGGGATTAAGCCTTGCTCAACGATTGTCAATCTTTTCTTCCTGGTCTCTTGCAGTTTGAGCTGTGGCACGCATTAAACGAAGAATTAACAACAACAAATCAAGCGGTCACACAACAGTTACGGAACGAGAAGAAGCAGAGCTCTTCATAATTTACAAGATTTACAAAGGCACATTTACAAAGATGACTTGACGGCACTGAACAGGGAAACCAAACTAGAAATTTACAAAGAGTTGTCTAAACTTGATGCCTTCATTAATAAGGATGGTGTGCTGAAGGTGGGAGGAAGGCTGTGTGAGTCGTCCTCTCCTAATGCATTCAAGCATCCCATAATAATTACAAAAAATCACCACATCACTAAGTTAATCATTGCACACTTTCATGAGAAGGTTAAGCACCAAGGAAAGGGACTAATGGTTACTGGATTCCTGGGATGAACGGAGCAGTAGCATCCTATATCTGGCATATGTCACATGTCGAAAGTTAAGGAGACCTACAAAGATGCAAAGAATGTCTGATGTACCACCAGAGCGCATGGACTGTTTTGACCCATTTTTCAGAAAACTGGAAAGGAAAGAGGATAAACGATATGGGCTGCTTTTCACCTGTTTCTGCTCAAGGGCAATCCATATTGAAATGTTGAATGATCTTTCTACAGATTCTTTTCATAAACGGTTTAAGATGTCAGTCAGACAAATCAAATAAGATCAACGGACAAATTTTATAGAAGCAAAAAATGTATTTAATGAGGCACTTAAAGAAATGGACACAGACCCACTGACCGACATTTCTTGCTGAGAAACAGTGTGATTTCATTATGAATGCCCGACATTCGAGTCATGCTGGTGGAGTATGAGAGAGACAAATAAGAACAGCCAGAAATATTCTTAGCTCCACTCTCTCCCTCTCTTCCAACAGGTTAGACAATGCTTCTCTGAGAACCTTCTTTTATGAAGCAATGGCAATAGTAAACAGGCGCCCATTGTCTGTTGACAACCTTAATAATCCTAAAGGTTTCTGCCTCTCACTCCAAACCATTTGCTCACTATGAAGCCTGTTACGGCCCTGCCACGGCCTGGGAAATTCATAAGAGAAGATATATATGCTCGAAGAAGGTGGCACCATGTATAATGCCTTGCAGAGCAGTTTTGGAGTCGTTGGCGCAAGGAATACCTTTGAAACATAGCCATCAGCATAGCCATCAACGCAGGATTTAAGCCACTGTAGATGAATATGTTCCTTGGCCTTAATTGATAAATATAACTGAGTGTCATTAGCATAGCTAAGGAAATCTCTAGAGTGTTTCCTGATGATAGAGGGAGCATGTACAGGGTGAACAGAATTGGACCCATCACGGATCCCTGTGGGACCTCATGGCTGACCCTGGTGTGTGGGGACTGATTATTATTAACCTAAACATACTGATATCTGTCTGTAAGGTACGGCCGGAACCAATTAATTAGGCAGTGCCACTGATTCCAACCAGGCTCTCCAGTCTTCCCAGCAAGATGTGGTGGTCAACTGTGTCAAAAGCAGCACTAAGATCCAAAAGGACTTGCACAGAGACTAAACCCTGGTCCAATGCCATGTCAAAAGGTCATTAGTAACTCTGACCAGAGCATTCTCAGTGTTATGATTGACCCTAAAGCCTGACTCAAATAGACTATTGCAATTGAGGAAGTCACAGAGTTGGTTAGCAATGACTCTCTATAAAATTTTAAAAATAAAAAACAAATTAGAGACAAGCCTATATTTAGATACAATCTCTGGATTGAGGGAGGGTTTCTTAAGAAGTGGTTTAATTACAGCAACTTTAAAACTTAAGGGAACATAACCTATTGTGAGGGAAATATTAATTATATCTAATAGGAGGTACCAAGTAAGGGGAAACACTTCCTTAAAGAGCCCAGTGGGGATAGGGTCTAACAGACAGGTTGAAGATTTAGAGTTAGAGATTATAGCAGTCAACTGATGCAAGTCTATGGGAGCAAATGAGGTAAGAGATACTTCAGGTTTACCAGCGTTCTCTTGCACCACTGCATCAAAGGGAAGATTGGTGGCAGTAGATGTCAGGAGGCCATTAATTGTTTCTCTAATAGTTTTGCGGGTCCCTCTCTTGACGTAACTTTGTTACGTCATATGTATACAAATTCCCTTTAAAATAGTGGGTGGGCACAAAACCTGGCCAGCCTATATCCATACATACTTCTTTGGTCCTCTTGTCTGAGCACTTTTTCTGATTTCATACTCCAATTGGCCAGGAAACTCCCAATCCCCGTCCCCGTAGCCTGAGGCGACGTACATGATAATAAGAAACTTTGTAATAATACCAAAAACACCGTAATAATAACAAAGAATACCAATGAAGAAGTGAGAAAACATTATCACAGAAACAGTGAAACATGTGATTATTGAAAACCTTATTGTGTGTGATTAATTACTTGTTAAACAGTTAATTATATTTTTATAACGCTATATAAAAGTACAAACTTTTTCTCAAAAAACCCTTGACCTTGATCATTAATGAATTTGAATAAATGTTTTAGTGAATGGCATTTTAACAGTCCCTCTCTTGACGTGGGTTATCTTCATACTCAGACCTGCAGCTGCAACTCTAGTTCTAGAGTAAGTCAAAGGCTAGGTTCACACTGCACCCTGAAACGACTCAAATCCGATTTTTTCGCCAATATGCGACCTCTATCCGATTTGTTATTGACAATATGAACGACACAGATCCGATTTTTTCACATGCGACCCAGGTCGCTTCGAGATGTGGTCCTAATTCC
>JAFBJS010057644.1:40498-54802 GCA_016785265.1 Paraplagusia blochii
GGCTGTTTGTCACCGCAACTGACGTTCATCTAGTTTCCATCAGAATTTAGGAAGAGCCGCAACAGCTGACGCAGCGGGGCACATGTTTACATTGCGTACACACACACACCCGCGTGTGTTTGTATGTGAAAAAACAGCCATATCTGTCATATCTGCAGAATCACCACTGAAGTGAAGCCGGGGGTGAAGCCGGGGGATACTAATAACACTGACTCTATCCTATCCTTAAATATACTTTATTTAAGCACTACATATTATGGCTGGGCAACATTTTTTCATATATTGAAATGAATGTAACAGTCACAGCTGTTACATCTACTGCCGAAGTTGCGTGTCCTCCCGAGACAGTGGCACCAACGCAGACGCAGTCGCTCACAGAGGTTGGTGAAGGTGTTTCTCGTGAGCTGAAGAAGCGCTGCACATCAACATCCCACCACTCCTGGCTGCGACTCTGCGTCCACATAACCCTTTCAATGGACGTTGCTGTTGTTGCCCCACACAGCGCCAGAAGCCCTTACTCTCCTGCTTAATCTCCTCCAATACCAGGTTGTTGACTGAGTTCCGCCGCCACTGAAACCACATCGCGAGGTACCGTCTCATCTCCATGCTTTACAACTTTGCAAACTTGCTCCAGCTTTGTTTATGTATTACGTAGACGCGCTTATACCTGTCAATTTGCACATGCGGGACTCTTTTGAGTCGTTTCCCGTTCATATTGGAGATCGCATACAAGTCCAGATAAGTGGAAAATGTGAACGACCTAGTCCAATAGCTCGTTTTATTACTCAAATGGATAATGATCTTATACATGGAACACAACAACACCCACACAGTACAAAAATTGCTGTGACAGTCACCATAGAGGTTAGGGCTCTTAGGAAAACCGTCTTCCATTTCCGAAAGTGTTGGTAAGCCCTTCTTTCATAGGATTGTCTACACCTGAGGTTTCTTTAAATTTTTCAGATAAGGCTTTTAGTCCTTCAATAGCTTTAGTGACAGATCCATCTGGGGCGGTATTGCTTGGAATGTAAGTACAACATTTGTCACCAAATATGTGGTATAATCCCTGTTTTTCAGCCTATATCATGTCTACACCGATGCGATGCTGGTATGTCATTAGTGAGTTAGCATGCAATTCAGTGGCGAGCCCTACTACAGCGTTATGTGTCAAATTTACTTGTCATTGCATATTAAAATGAAGGAAGTTAATTCGATCTTCATTTTTATTTATAGTAGCCCATGGATAAAGAAAGGACTCCCATCCTGCTGTGATTTTATCTACTAACTTATATCCATTAGGCACACCTCGTGGCACTCCTATGGCATCTATGTATGTGGTATCTGCAACTACTTCAACTTCAATAGGAGGCTGGTTGGGGGCGTCACATTTAGAGCGGGAACAAGGAGTCTTTTTCCCGACATTCCATGTTTGGAGTAAGTTCAATAGCTGTTGGGCCGTTACAGGTATTACAGATTGAGTTTGGACCAGAGAAACAATAGTACACACTCCGATCCAGTCTTTTGGTAAAACAGGTAATAGGTCAGTTCCGCCACAATATCACCAGACATCGGCTCGGGGCACCGGAAATGCACGCCTATTCTCATCCGCGGTCACATTGATGGTAAAATTACAGGTAGTAAGGTTGCCCACGAAAATTCCTAAACCTGATCTGGTTATGCAGGTGTGATTCAATTCAACGATGGTTAATGAAGGAGGTGGCGAGTAATCAGTCAGAGGAAAAAAAACGTTCAGCATCAGGTAGGTTGGATTTACAAGAGGAGGGCAAACCGTTAACCGTATGTAGATCCAAAAAACAATCAATCAGGGTAATATTTGTGGTGAGTATTGAATGCAGTGATTACAGCGGGTTTATATCCGTTAAAGTAGACGCAGGATGCTTGCGTAGATTGTCGGGACACGTTTATAGCATTAGTCAACCATGCATTATTAGAAAACATGCCAGTTTCAAATTTGATGAGTGTAACAGGCGACACATTTCCTTCATCATACGTAATTACTCCTTCTTGTCGTGAAGGGACAGTTTTCAGGTCTGGGGCGCTTGACAGTTTTCAAGACAGTATGCCACGCTAGCCATGGTTTTGCTGTCCAGCCATCAGGACGAGTGGTCCAGAACACTGTTTTCCAATTTGAGATTGTGGTGGACACATGTGGTGAAGTAACTGGTGCTAACCATAAGTCATAACCTCTCCATGATGAACCTGGATAATCTCCGCACGGGATGACAGAACATAATTCAAAGATAAAGAATGCTGTTGTTCCTACGGTATAATTTAGTTCTTTTCACCCGTAAAAAGTTAAACATGGGTCCCTCCATTTCACACGTGAGTCACTCCTTTTGTGTCTACTTAAGGATTCAAGGATTCAAGGAAGGTTTATTGTCATTGCAACACATGTTAGACATATGATGAACGAAATAAGTTACTCGGATCCCGGATCAGGAGAGAGGGAGAGGAAAGAGAGAAGAGGAGAAATAAATAAGAGGAGAGAGAGAAGAGAAGAGGAGAGGAGAAGTGGAGTAATAGTGTAGTGACGACAATTGCAGATTATACAGTACAGTTACAGTGATAAATTACAGTGACAGATGATGAATACAGTTACAGGTTTCCACCAGAATTCAACAGTCTAACAGCTTCTGGGAAGAAACTGTTCCTCAGTTAGAGCTGTTACATTAACATTGCTACTGTTTACAGCGGCAGTCGTGTTGTTTACCTGTTTCAGCAATTGCATTTCATACAGTAATATAGGAAAAGTTATTGAGAAACTAATAAGCCAGAATACACATTGTTCTTCTAAGTCCACACACAGCTGGATGTCTGAACGGATGCCAGGGTTGAGGCCGATCCATTGTTAGTCTTGCTATATCAGTGATGCTCCTCGCCGTCTTCGTGTAAGCTGACGTTTGTTACACGGTCAGTTCAGAAGTGCATACTTCTACTGACCGTCTTGAACCTAACAGTGTCTTTCTTCAGTCCTTGAGAATAGTGTGATGTGTATTCTCAGAGGACCCTTTGTCTTTCTCTATTTCTGTGTCAGAGGATGTGATGTCTGAATCCCAGTCGTCGTCTTCTGGGATGATGATTGGGCGTTCTGGGGCGATAGCGACTGCACACTGGTTCAGTGTCTTGTGGCCTTCTACCCTCAAGGCGTGTGATGTTTGTTCCGTCACTTTGTATGGACCATACCACCTGGGGGTGCACCACTGGCGTTTGAATCTTTTTACCCAGACCCACCTGAAGTCTTTTCTTGTCTCTTTTCCGCCTCCTGGTGGGTTTTTCCTGTGTGATGCACAAAACACTACAGAATCTGTTACTGCTGTCCAATAGTCTTTACCAAACACGGGTAGTCGTTCAGGAGCATCAGTTTGTGGTACGTCCCCGGCCAGTAGACGATAGCCACGCCCTGTATGCAACTGAAATGGTGTCCATCCGTCTCGCCCTGCTTGTGGAGTGTTTCTCATGTCATGTAGTACAATGGGTAGGGCATCTATCCACGTCAAAGTTGAGTCAGTCAGTACTTTTGCACGTTTTTGTTTTATTATACCATTTAACCTTTCTACTTACCCCTGACTTTGGGGGTGATATACTGATCCGAATTAATGTTGAATTCCAAAATGTGCTTTAACCTTCTGCAGGTCATGATTTTTGAAATGGGTTCCATTGTCTGAACGAATTACCTTGGGTGTTTGCAATTGGTTTGTGTGAGACTGAATGGCAAACCCTTATCTACAGGTGCCTGGCCAAATCACAATCCCTCATCTACGGGCGTCAGACTATGTGAAGGGCCTTTATGTACAGACTCCTTCTCTACTTGTTCCATGGCCTCTATAATCATCATTAGTGTAACAATTCGTTCACTTTCAACATCTGCCTTGTCTTTCCATTTTTTTGTCTTATTTATTAATGACTTTTTTCCCAATTCTGATTCATATTCTTCTTTGTAATGCTCCCGTACTTCCTACTATTTTTTCAATCTATCTGCCTGTGTATTAGGTCTTGACAAATACCTGGAAGATGTCAGTCGTTGTTCTACCTCTGTCCATGTGTCTTCAAAAGTCATGTCATTTTACAGCGTTGTAGTTAAAAACTTTGCCACAGATGTAAAATTGAAGCAAACGTCAGCTGGTTGATATTAATTTCCTTTTAAAAACACATCCGGAATTCGTGTCACTGGTATTCCTCAGTAGATGCGGCACATACGTCCAAAGTAACATCGGAACCAGTGACATACACAGAAATGTTATATGTCAGGAAATTTCAACCCCCAATACTTTGTTTCTGTTACTTCACAGTATAAAAACAATACAAACATTCAATGCAAATTGAAGCAAACATTTGCTTGTTGATACTAATTTCCTTTTAAAAACACATCCGGAATTTGTGTCACTGGTATTCCTCGGTAGATGCGGCACATACGTCCAAAGTAACGTCAGAGCCAATGACACTACACAGAAATGTTATATGTCAGGAAATCTCAACCCCCAATCACTTGTTTTTGATTGGAAAACAAAACAATACAAACATTCAATGCAAATTGAAGCAAACATTCAATGGAAAACACACAAGGGAAAACACGTTTATTATTGTTTCTATTGCGTTCCAAAGCTGTGTACACTTGTCTATCCATTGTGGTTGGGCAGACCGACAACAAGACTTTCAAATGAATTATAGATTGTCAGGTTTAGAAATACGGTCATAAATGGCTGCACACCTCCACAACCAGAACTTCGAGGGACATGAAAGTTAGTGTGACTGGGTGGAGTGGCTTCATTTAAACTAACAAATTCACCAATACAGTGGTTAGAATCTTGAAGCGGAATGTGGGTCTCAAACAGGCCTTAGTCACGAACTACGTTTTTTCTTGACCGTCACCCAGCGAGCCTGTGTTCTCCTCTGTTTGGGAAAAGCCAGGGGTGAACTCACGGGAGCTATGCTCAGTGGATCCGACCCAGCTGAGGGGGGCTGGCTAACTGAAATCAACGATTGAATTAACGTTTTTAACTCTACAACACTGACCCGAGCTTCGAGATCGATAGACCACAACGATTCAATAATCGAGCTTGCAATCAATAGACCACAATGATTACAAAAATCACCCTCATCAAAGGAGGCAAGGGAGTAACTAAACATGTGGCAGATCGAGCATGACAGAGGAGTATCATTGCTCCTTTTCAACGCAATGATTTACATAGTACACAGCCATCTTTTACACCATAACTGTAAAGAGTTATCATGCACAATGACTTGCAGCTGCTTTAAGTCCATTATCTGGCGGAAAAAACAGTCCACTTGGCCCATAACTAGTAACGAGCCCCGGCACACAAAAGTTATAATGACGACTTTACCGAATGGGAATAATAACGATTTACGTTATTAGTTACCAAGAAAAGTAGTTGTGCTACGTAACGACGTTATAACTAACGTGCTATTCCCAACACTGGTTGTGGGACAGCTGAAAGAGTGAAAGAAATGGGCCGGTTTGGAGTTAGGGATAGAAATTTGGAAGGACAGGCAGTAGTAGATTTTGCAAAGCGAATGGAAATGGCACCTACTGTATTTCCAAAAGAGACAGTAATACAGGGTGACATACAAGAGTGGATGCAGGTCCACACAGGTAGATTATATTCTGTGTAGAAGAGGTTATCTGCAGTAGATAAGTGACTGTAAGGTTCTGGCAGGCCAGAGTGTAGCCAAACAGCATAGGATGGTAGTGTGAAAGCTGACAGTGGAGGTCAGAAGAAGGAAGAGGGTTAAGACAGAGCAGAAGAGCAAGTGGTGGAAGTTAAGGAAAGAGGAATGTTGTGAAGACTTTGGATAGGAAGTGAGGGCAGTTCTGTGCTATGCTGGGGAATTCCCAAATGACTGGCATACCACAGCAAGTGTCAGTAGGGCGACAGCTAGTAAGATGCTAGGTGTTTCCTCTGGACAGAGAAGGGAATACATAGAGACCTGGTGGTGGAATAATAAGGTTCAGGAGAGTGCTCAGAGAAAGAAATTAGCAAAGAAGAGATGGGATAGTGACAGAACAGAGGAGAATAGACTGATTGTACAGAGAGGTCAAGGGAGGTAAAGAGGGAAGTGGCCAGGGCTCGATAAAAGGATGGAGAAAAGGAGTTATACAGATTGGCAAGAAGAAAAAGATGGCAATGCCATTATCAGTGAGGAAGGTGTGCTAGAAAAATGGAGGGAGTACTTTGAAGAGTTGTTGAATGAGGAAAAAGATAAGGAGCATATGAATGAGGTGCCAGTTTCTAACAGGGAGAAGATAGATCAGATTTGAAAGGATGACTATAGAAAAGCCCTGAAGAGGATGAAGGAAAGGTGCCCCGGAAAGGAATATGACATACCAGTGGAGGTATAGAAGTGCTTAGTTGAAGTAGCGGTTTTCTGACTTGTTTGTTCCATAGAATTTTAGAGACAGAGAAGATGCCTGATGAGTGGAATATGAGTGTTCAGGTGCCAATATATAAGAAGGGTGATGTGCAGAGTTGTAGCAACTACGGAGGGAAAAAGTACCTCAAATGCAATATTTGCCTTGAGGATGTTGATGGAAAAGTAAAGACTGTCAGAAGGAGCTTTATTGTGTTTATGTAGATATAGAAAAGGCCTATGAAAAGGTTTTGTATGAGGAAGTCAGGAGTGGCAAAGAAGTATATTAGATTGGTGCAGGATAAGTGTGAGAACAGTACAACAGTGGTGAGGTGTGCTGTAGGAAGGACAGAAGACGTTAAGGTGGAGGTGGGACTTCATCAAGCCCTGAGCCCTTTCTTGTTTGCTTGATGTGATGGACAGATTGATAGATGAGGTAAGACAGTAGGCTCCATAGACAATGATGTTTACAGATGACATTGTGATTTGCAGTGAGAGTAGGCAACAATTAGAAGAGAACCTAGAGAAGTGGAGGTTTGCACTGGAGAGAAAAGGAATGAAGGTCAGTCGTAGCAAGACAGAGTATGCATGTGAAATAAAGGAGTAACAGTGCAATTGTGAAGTTACAAGGAGAAGAGGTGGTGAAGGTGCAGGAGTTTAGATGCTAAGGATCAACTGTTCCAAGCAGTGGAGACTGTGGAATAGAGGTGAAGAAAAGCGAGAAAAGCCAGATTAAGATGGTTTAGATATGGTCAGAGGAGGAACAGTGATTATATTGGTAGAAGAATGCAACAGATGGAGCAAACAGGTAAGAGATGAAGAGAAAGGCCGAAGAGGAGATGTATGGAGAGGACATGGAGGTGTTTGGAGTTAGAGTTGAGGTTATAGAGGCCAGGATGAGATGGGAATTGTTGACTTACTGTGGCAGCCCCTAAAAAGGGGACAAGCCAAAAGGAAAAAGAAGATAAATCTATTAGAAAATTACTCATACACTCCAGGAAAGGGTAAACTAAAGCTCGAGTCCTGGAAGCTGCTGCTTTGCCACATAGTGACTTTTTGAGAAAAAAAAAACATGTCTTTTCTGGAAGTCAATAAATGAATGTGCACTTTTCACTTTTGTTGTTCTTTGCACAGTCTACATGAAATGAATTTAACAAACAAAAAAAAGCTCATCCTAACTCCACAGCTGTTTCAACTGTGCTGTGGTCCATTGATTGCCCATCTCTTAAGGTAGGTAATTCTCTGCATCCAGATTATGAAATTGTTTATTGCGGTTCCTATATTGTATCACAAGAAATGGTTGTTATTGCGTATATGGTATGGATGTCCGATATATAATGGTCCACTGATAATATTTTTTACTTTTTTTAATATGGGAGCATATTGGAATGGTTTTTTTAACCGATATTCAAAATCAGATGCTGGACTTCCTCATGAGGTACTGAGTCAGTACTACTGACACTTTGACCAGCATGTGATTAATGATGTCATCTTAAAGGGACAACAACAATGATCAATGCTTAAGTAAATGTCTGTGGTCTGGAGTTTTCTGTGGATAGAAAACTGATTGTTAATGACTGCAAGGAGTTGGTCATGCAAGGATGGGGTGTAAGATTTTAAAACTTTATCAAGAGGCGTTTTTATGCAGAGGAGTAAAGAAAAACAACGATGGACTCGGTGAAACGAGTCTTGTTGTCACTTTAACCTGTCCAGTCCAAAGCTAGACCAATCTATCTAGTTGTCTTAATATAACTGTGAAGTCAGTGAGTCCTCTGAACACCAATCACTCAGATTAAAGGTTCAAGACACAGTTTTATTTTGTCTCTTCAATAGTGGCCTGGCGGTCAGACACACCCACACACACACACACACACACACAGTTCAGTTTAGATGGTTGCGTTCTCAGTGGTTGTGTTCTCAGGTTGCGTTCTCAGTGTCTCTTGGTCCGTGCTGTCAACCCGGCTCCTACTTGTGACAGGAGAGGATCAATTAATGGAAATGTTACCACCTGTGCACAGTGCAGCATCAGCCTCGCCACTCACCTGCTCTCCCCGCTGCAGCTAACCACTGCCTCGCCCTCACATACCTCCACCGCTGGACTGAGGCCAGCAGACTGTCCGGCCGAGTGAACTCCCCCTCCTCACTCCCAGTCGTCAGGGGATGAGAGAGAAAGTCCGCCACCGCCATCTGTGTCCCCGGCCTGTGAATTACCTTGAAGTTATATGGTTGCAACGCCAGGTACCACCATGTGATCCTAGCGTTGCTGTCCTTCATGCGGTGGAGCCACTGGAGCAGAGCGTGGTCCGAGCAGAGAGTGAAAGTGTGTCCCAGGAGGTAATAACGCATAACGAATAGACTTGACACCTAATAATCGGTACAGTTCTTTCAGGGTCCGTGACGTAAACGGTTAAGGGAATCTGCCAGTAACCTTGTGTTAAATCCAGTGTCATGAAAAATTGAGCTGTACCAAGCCGATCCAAGAGTTCGTCCAGCGGGGGCATTGGATACGCATCAAATTGTGACACCCTGTTTACTTTCCTGTAGTCAACACAGAACCAAACAGACCTGTCTTTCTTACCCACTAGAACCACGGGGCTGCTCCAGGTGCTGTGTGACTCTTCAATAACTCCCATTTCCAGCATTTGTTTTAGTTCCTTCTGCACCACATTACGCTTGTGCATAGGAAGATGGTACGGCCGTGAACGCACCGTCACACCAAGCAGTGTTTCTATGTGATCCTCTATGAGAATGGTACGCCCTGGAAGAAAGGAGAACACATCAGAAAATTTTTGTTGGAGCCCTTCCACGTCCGCTTTCTGAGCCAACGTGAGGGATTTGTCCCCCAGAGGAGAGCTCTGACCAGGAGCCCCCACGAGCTCATCCTCGTCTCTCACCGTCGACACCAGGGCGACCGCTTCCGGCTCCACCCACCCCTTTAACAGATATAAATGATAAATCTGAGTGTCTCCTCTCCTATCTGAATGCTCCACCTCATAGTCAGCATCACCAACTCTCCGTGTAACTACAAAAGGTCCCTGCCACTTTGCAAGCAGCTTTGATGCTGAAGATGGGAGGAGCACCAGGACTTTGTCTCCTGGTACAAAGTGCCGTAGTTTGGCTCCCGTCATACAGGAGCTTCTGACGTTCCTGAGCCCTGAGCAAATTAACCCGTGATCCCTGTCCGAGTGCTCTAAGGTCCAGAACGTATTGGATTTCATTTTTTACTTGAGCTTGGTCCTTCCTCCCAGCTTTCCTTAAATAGGTCCAACACGCCCCTTGGCTTTCTGCCAAACAACAATTCAAAAGGGGAAAACCCTGTGGAGGACTGGGGAACCTCCAAATAACCGGGGATCTAACCACTTATCCCAGCTTGGACTGTTCTCCTGAATGAACTTCCGGTCCTACGCTCGAATGGGACCTCCATCAGCGGCAGTGGCAGCGGGCACGCGGAATGGTGGGCGGGTTTACCATCTGGCACTCAGGGCATGACGCGCAGAAACGGCGCACATCCCGTGAATACCAGGCCAGTAAAATCGATCAGTAATGCGGTCTAGCGTTTTACTGGCTGCCCATGTGACCAGCCATTGGATGATGATGAGTCGCCTGCAGTATAACATCCCGGTGGCTCCTCGGTACCAACAGCTGGGTGCACGTGCCGCCGCCATGCGTCTCCTGGCACACTCTATACAATCTGTCTCTGATCATAATAAAGTACGGAAATGATAATGCAGACCCAGGTCTCACAAGCTGGCCGTCAATCTTTACCACATGTTCAAAAGCAGCGCGTAAGGTATTATCACGCGCCTGCTCTAATGGAAAATCCTCAGCGGGACTGAACGCAGGCACTCCCGCTGCGTCTCGGCTGAGGCTGCAGTGAGCACTGCGCCTACATTATCATTTCTGGATGACCATGTACCAGTCCTGAGTAGTTTTCCAAAACCCGGCCAATCAGTTTCCAATACTACAGAGTGTGTGAGCCTGGAGCTCACCGCAAAACTGACGCGCCACTACTTCCTGGCACAGCGGATGGTAACAGCTGTAACCGGGTACTGGTGGACATCGCTGTGCACACATCTTACCTTCACCACGGCCTGTCTATCAAATGCCCCGGGTGGAATCAGGCTTGCATGGATCAGAGACTGCTGACAGCCTGAATCCAAGATTGCCTGATGTATACACCCTGGATCCTAACTGGAACGTTGTATGTCCCTCTGGATCGGGGGAGGGGCGCTGGGGTTAGAGAAGCTGCCAGACAACGAGGTACACCTGTGTGGTCACATGACCGGCAAGGGCGGGAAATGCCACCATCTGGTGGCCAAACATTGGGACTACCGGCAAGACATGACACAAAAGGGAAAGTTTAAATATATGAACAACAAAGATGTGGTACAAGAAGAACTGGAGAGGTTGTACAAAAACTATGTTGTGAACATTGTAAAGGATGTAGTCTAAGAGATTAAACGGTTACAGGTATCAAAGCAAGTGCAAACAGAAATGTCAGTGTAAAACAAAAGTATGTACATAATTGCAAGCAAAGTAAAATAAGAGACATCATTATAATACACAAATGTGCCTAAAGAGGCAGTGTGTTAAACCATTTTAAGGTGGCAAAGTGACTGCAAACAATTTTAAATATTGCAAAATTACTGAGGTAGCACGTCAATGTGGTAGCCCTTTGTGGGTCAGTCTTTGCGTGTGTATCCATGAGTGTTAGTCTGGTGTTGTGGAACTTGACTGAACTTTATTGCTTTTTGTGTTGCACGTGGCTTATTGCTGCTTGGAATGTTAGGGCGATTTCTCACCTTCTGCTCTGAGAGAGAGAGAGATAGGCTGATGGGGTCAGAGGCAGGAGAGAGTAACTGCAGGTCTGTGCTGGTGTTCCTGAACTGGGTAAAGATGCTATTTAGCTCCTCTGCCAGTAGAGAATGTCGAAGGTGTGGTAGGGGGCTCTGCAGTTTGTCAGGGCCTGTATTCCCCTCTACATCTGACGTGGTTTGTTGTCTGTCAAGTGTCCGTCTATTTTCCTTGGTGCCTCTCCTCACATTGGCTCTGGCATTGCTCTACAGAGCACTTTCTTCTGTTTAAAGGCTGAGTTTCAAGATTTGTTCAGGGTCTGGACTCTATTTGCCATTCAATGTTTATTTCTTACACTAAAAACACATTTTTTTAGATAAATCAACAAATAGTGTTGAATAAATGCCACCATAATAATTATAAATATCACAATTTAAAAATGTATAATAACCTCAACAGACTTTTAACGTATTGTAAGAGTTATGTAGTTTGTTGCAGCAGTAATAGGGTTAATGTTTCCACGTGGGGGTGGGCGTGGTTGAAGCTGTAACAAGCTTACTTACTAGTGAGACGTGAGCAGAATTCTCATCGTGTGCGGGTGTACTATCAGCGCCGAATCCTCCTGATAGTACAACCGCACATGATGAGAATTCTAGTCAGCTTTTTATGTATGGACCTAGTTGTATAATACCATCCGAGCAGATCGATATACAGTATTGAATGTAACCACCAGTTCAAGTGTGTAATACAGGAGTGATGAACCCGAAATCAGCGAGTTATAATCTTTACTAATCACACTATTTTGGAGCAACACAACATAGCTGAAGATTATTTTATATTTACTATTTTATTTTATTTTTTCCTTATCTTAAGACTAGAGTATTAAACAGACAGGGATGGTCTTGCCAAAGATCCATGAATTTGTCTTCTAATAAAGTTTCATTCAATAATTCGCTGCTGGTTGCCATCTTGTTACGTCATCGTAACGCATGCGCACAAATCATTTGTAGTGAGAAAGATGCTCACGTAGCCCATGTTACAATGTATGTGTTCTACCTGGTGCGGTTAGACAGGTGCACCAACGTGTAATGTATGCGCTTAAGTTTCCGGTAAAGCTGATGAACATACCTCTGTGTGCGAGTCTTCCTTTAAATATAATATCTAACATAAAACATGGTGGCAGCGGTATTAGCGAACTCATAGACGCTAACAGATGTCGAATGACGAAGGTGAGGTGAAAAAAGAAGCGGAGGAGAGCGTAAACGAACGAAAAAAGACAATGGATGCATTCGGTCTGAAACCTCCCGCCACTTTGGATTGGCATTCCGCCTGGCGAAAACATGGAAGACGTGGAAAGATGAGTTTTCATTGTATGTGGACATAACTTTAGCGGAGTCAGACGACAAGACAAAGGTAAAAGTGTTCAAATACTTGATTGGAGAAACCGGCAGGGAACTGGGGAAAACCTTGTGGACTACACTCACACCAGAAGAGCAAAGGGAGGAAACTTTAGCCAAGTTGATAGCGTTGTTCGACAAACACTGTAATCCTAAACCAAATGAAACTGTTGAGAGGTACAGGTTTTTCTCCAGAAACCAGAACGCTAATGAAATGATTGACAAGTACGTTACTGACTTAAGAGTACTTGAATGGGACCTCCATCAGCGGCAGTGGCCGCAGCGGCGCACGCGGAGTGGCGGGCGGGTTTACCATCTGGCACTCAGGGCACGACGCGCAGAAACGGCGCACATCCCTGTGAATACCCGGCCAGTAAAACCGATCAATAATGCGGTCTAGCGTTTTCTGGCTGCCCATGTGACCAGCCATTGAATGATGATGAGCCGCCTGCAGTATGACATCCCGGACATCCCGGTGGCTCCTCGGTACCAACAGCTGGGTGCACGTGCCGCCGCCACGCGTCTCCTGGCACACTCTATATAATCTATCCCTGATCATAATAAAGTACGGAAATGATAATGCAGACCCAGGTCTCACGAGCTGGCCGTCAATCTTTACCACCTGATCAAAAGCAGCGCGTAAGGTGTTATCACGCGCCTGCTCTAATGGAAAATCCTCAGCGAGACTGAACACAGGTGCGCGCCGAGCCGCTGCCACTGGCTCCACGCGCTCCTGCTACGCCTCCGCTGAGGTTGCAGTGAGCACTGCGTCTGCATTATTATTTCTGGATGACCGTGTACCAGTCCTGAGTAATTTTCCAAAACCCGGCCAATCAGTTCCCAATACTACAGAGTGTGAGAGCCTGGAGCTGACCGCAACACTGACGCGCCACTCCGTCCTGTCACAGCGGATGGTAACAGCTGTAACCGGGTACTGGTGGACATCGCCGTGCACACACCTTACCTTCACCACAGCCCGTCTATCAAAAGCCCCGGGAGGAATCAGACTTGAGTGGATCAGAGACTGCTGACAGCCTGAATCCAGGATTGCCTGATGTATACACCCCTGGATCCTTACCGGAACGCTGTATGTCCCTCTGGATCGGGGGAGGGGCGCTGGAGTTCCATCCACCTGGATCACCTGCCCAACCTCTAACGATGGACCACCTCGCCGCACGTGACCCAGCTGTCCGTCCCCCCAGCGCCCCTGCCCAGGCATTTGAGCGGCCCCCTGTGGGGCTGATACGGCACTGCTGGAGCCCGGAACCTGTAAACAACCAAAAGAGGAAATTTTAGCAGGTTTGTTCAGTTCGACCCGGGGCTGGAGATGTTCGGTGGTCACGTGAGAGGGCGCTGTCCTCCGTCGTGGCATTGGAGTGGGGCGGTCCCCTGGCGACGTGGTTTGCGCTCCTGGCTGTTGGAAATGCACAGCCATATGGTCCTCTGCCAGAGTGACCGCCTCCTGCAGGCTGCTCGGCCGATGGCACCTGACCCAGTCCATAGTTGGTTGTGGAAGCCCCCCGATGAACTGCTCCAGCGCCACACTCTCCAGCATCCGCGCCTTGCCTGCTGAGTCCCCCGGCTGCAGCCACCTGGTGGCTGAATCCCGCAACTGCTTGGCAAAGGTGAAGGGACGGTCCGCCTCTCCCATCCTCGCTCCTCGAAAACGGCGTCGGTGGTCTTCGGGGGAATAACCCAGGCGATCCAGAACTGCCCTCCTGACGTC
>JAFBJS010057645.1:15384-53164 GCA_016785265.1 Paraplagusia blochii
GCTCATCACTTGCAGAAGGGTTTTTTGAGGGGCTGGTACCTGTCTCTTATACACATCTTCTGTTACCACTGTTACAGGGGTCAAAACTCTTCGACCCTTCGTTCAACCCGGCTACACCGCAGCGCCGGGTCAGATGTGTATAAGAGACAGGGTTTGTTTGTTGGATGTTGGTTGGTTGGATGGATGGATGGATGGATGGGTGGTTATCGGTTGGTTGGTTGGATGGATGGATAAACGCTTGGAATGTGTCCATTTCAAAGACAAGTCAATCGTCCATTGTTTCCAGACAGATGTGTCCATGTGGACGTCACCTCAGGTTTGCAGGCGTTCTGACTCCTCCTCTCTGTGAATCCTCCTCCCACCTCCTCCTCAGTGTTTTCCTGCTCAGTCTCCTCCAGTCTCTGGTCTTCTAACCCTTTATTAGTCCAACTATAATAACATCCTGCTGCTGTGCTGCTTCCTGTCCTCAGTGTCCACCCACGGCCACACGTCCAAAATGGAAGTAGAAGTGGAAGAGGGGAAATAAAAAAAACGGGATTCATTCTGAGTCTGGTGTCAGTAACGATGTCCACACAACTGTGTCCACTGCGAGGCTGGGCTGGAAGTGGACACAGTAGGAGGAGAGGATTGGCTGGTAAACAAAGTACTTCACAGGAGAGATGATGATGATGATGATGATGATGATGAAGGACCTTCAGAACACGGTGCTTCAGTCCAGCTTCATGTCCTCCTACAACAGGACAGACAGTCCCAGCGTCTTGTCCTGAGTTTATCAAGACTGGAGAAACTGTTGTCTCAGTCTCAGAACCTGGAGGAAACAAACTGGAGGTAGAGGTTTGACAGAGGTGTTGAAGGACACCATCATCATCATCATCATCATCATCATCATCACCCCACCGTGATGGTACAGGAAGAAGACCTGAGGTCCTGTGTCCAACAGAGCCTGGTTATTATGTCAGTGTGTCTGATGTGGTGTTCGTCCTCCTCATCACTCAACAACCAGAGACCTGGACAGGACAGGGACGGGACAGGGGTGTGGGGCTGTTCCATCCAGGACCAGTAGCACCTCAGGCTGATGTTTCCATCCTCCAGTTCTTTCTGTCAGTTCTTCTTCTCTGGTGACACTGTGGGAGGAAAACCACAGAGACAGAAGGTGAGGACTGGACCAGACTGGACCAGACTGGACCAGACTGGACTCCTTGGACAGGTGAAACCTGATGAGCTGAAACAGCCCGTTCTTCTCACTCACAGGATGGAGTTCCTGTTGCTCCACCCTCACAGCTAGATGTGAAGAATCTTCTTGGACCTAATGTAACGAAACCTTTAACCTTGACCTTGACCTGGAGAATGAGAACCTTCATCTACACAATACTGTAGATGGTTGGAAGGTCGGGCTGTGGAGTTAGGAGAGGACTCTGTATGTCTATACACACACACACACATATATATATATATATATATAGGTATATACAATATATATATATACCGTATGTCAAATACTCGTAGCTCATAAAAACCAGACTCTGTGTGTGTGTGTGTGTGTGTGTGTGTGTGTGTGTGTGTGTGTGTGTGTGTGTGTGTGTAGATAATTGTAGCAGTGATTACCATGAAACCATAGAAAGTTGCTGGATCACTTCCTTCCTTCCTTCCTTCCTTCCTTCTCTGTTCCTGGAGACCAGGACCATAATGACTACCATTAACCCAGTCAATTACACACACACACACACACACACACACACACACACACACACACACACAGTACAGATGTGCATCAGTGGCAGCACCGAGGCAGGAAACTTGAGTTTTTCTGCTTCTCTGTTTTGTCTTCATGATCTTCTCCTCCTCGGCCTCCTCCTCCTCCTCCTCCTCCTCTTCCTTCTTCTCTCTGCTTTTTTCTGTTCCAATCTCACATGGTAGAATTTTCAGGGTTTTTTTTTTTCGATTTTTAATAAAAATCATTTAGTGAAAAACATTTTTGACCCTAAAACAAACACACGTTGGTTAAACACACACTTCCTTCTGGCCCCTCCCACCTCTGTTACCACTGTTACAGGGGTCAAAACTCTTCGACCCTTCGTTCAACCCGGCTACACCGCAGCGCCGGGTCAGGGGGATAAGGTGGCGCTGGAGCCGACGGCAGCGGTTCAACTTACACAGAGCTTTTCCGTCTGGTGCAGGTGGAGTTGATGGAGGCCACGTCAACCTGCTGTCGCCTCCTTTGTCTCGGTACTTGGGTCAAAGACAGGGGTGAAAGTGAGCTCTGCTTCAAGTCAGGCTTCATGACCGGTCTCCAAAACACGTAACGCTTCGTATCAACTGTCACAGGTGAAGATACAACTCTGTGGGTGGAGCCAACAATATGACGTGGTTCTCACTTCTCAGCCAGGTCTCTCCTAACACAGTCCATCCACCTGGTCTGCGGTCGTCCCCGTCTCCTCATGTCTGTTGTTCAGGGTCAAATCTCTGCTCCTTTGACCTTTGGCCTGTCTGACCCTGTGTTCTTGGGCAAGGCACTCGTTTCCCAAGTTAAGATCCTGTGTTGTTCAAATCCCAGTCCTGGAGTCTGGGCACAGATGGAGGAACAGGGAGGAGCCAGGAGTGAATCCACGTGGGCCCCGGGGCCCCACGTCTGTTTGCTCACTAATCCACTTCCTGGACCACTGGAGGGAAACAGAGCAGAGCTGTGGAGAACCTGGACCTTCACCTGTTCACGACGTCCAGGACTCACAGCCTCATCATCCCATACTTTCCTCCACCCTGTTTTCCACGCCATTAATACGGAGCAGGAGAACGACAGCTGCACTCAAACTGCCCCAGGAGGGGGCATGGAGTGGTGGAGACCCCCCAGAGAAGGGGGTTCATTAGGAACTGAGAAGGAATTCTTTTCAGTGAGGAGGAATGGGGGGCTGGGGGTGGGGGTGGGGAGGGAGTAGGTCACACCTCACCTGCGATGTCACCCCTCCCAAGCGAGAGAAGTGAGGATTAGACATTAATGACAGGGTGGAGGTTGGGGGGGTGGGGTCGAAGGGTTACTGTTGTTTTCTTCAGATCAACTTTACACAACAATCACTGAACTTCAGAACTTCTGCTCTTCCTCTGTCTGTCTGTCTGTCTGTCTGTCTGTCTGTCTGTCTGTCTGTCTGTCTGCCTGCCTGTCTGTCTGCCTGTCTGTCTGTCTGCCTGTCTGTCTGTCTGTCTGTCTGCCTGCCTGCCTGCCTGTCTGTCTGTCTGTCTGTCTGTCTGTCTGTCTGCCTGTCTGTCTGTGGTTCAAACCCTGTTAAAACCTGTTTTTTAGAAACACCTGAGGACATGACATTGTCCCACTGTTGTCCCTGTTGTTGTTTTGTCCAATAAGACGACAGAGTAAAAATAAAACTGTTGTCCTCTTTATTTAATCCATTCTGGACAGTGAAGACCTCCAGGTTGTCCTCTCATTTGGGACACCTTCTCCTCCACCCCCTCTTTTCTATATTGAACCCAAAAATCTTGCACCAGTGGGGGGTGTGTGGGTTGGGGGGGCTTCCTTCAGACCAGCCCTGTGCCATCCACTTGCACAAGGCCTTTGCCTTGTGGGGCCACGGGAGGGGGGACGGGGAGGGACGGGCGTGCAGGTTGGTGGGAGAATGGATGAAAGCGAGGAGGAAGGAAAAGTGAGCAGAGGCCCCCACCTCGATGAAAGCCCCGATGTCATGCTGTTTGAGGGCCACGGGGGGAGGGGGCAGAGGGGGCCACTCTGAGTGTGTCCTCCATGTTGTGTGAGTAACTGGAAGTGATGGACAGAGACTCTGGTGGGAGTCAAATGGTTTTTGTGTGAAGATTAACAGTGGGACAATGCAGGGCCAGTAATCCCTGTTCCCATGTCCCCTGTCCCCATGTCCCCTGCCAGGGTCTTTGTTTTTCCCTCCCCTGTTGGTTTTCCATGTTCAGCTGTGAGAGAAAGTGAAAATGTCAAACCACTCCAGACCTGTCCAAATTACTGTCTCCTTAATATTTCTGTCTGTCCCCTGTAGTTCCCACCTTTCCCCAGTAGATGGCATAGAAAATGGCTAAAAGTATTTTGGGGTTTTATCTGACTTCACCGTGTCATTTGGTTTAGTTGATGTAACATCTCCATCTCCGTCCTTCTGTAGGACTTTGTTAGTCCTGTAACAGGAGCAGAAAGCATCATGGTGGAACCAACCGTCCAACAGGAGCAACGTTCCACAGGGAGAAGAAGTTAGGAAGCATCACAGAAGTTAGGGATCAGTCCAACTGTAAGGAGCTCAACGAGAATTAGTTCATGGAGTTAAGAAGATAAGAAATGTGTGACTCCCCTTCCCACAGCGCCACCTTAAGGCTGTACCAGTGTTTTGACCTGGTTTACGTTCTCCCCAGAACATCTGCCCATAATGGAAAAGCAGACGATGGTCTGTGAACTCGTGCATGAAGATGCGCTCATACTGTTATAGTTTATATATATTTAATTTTACTCGGACCTGATGAGATCTTCCACCAATCTCTCGTACTTGAATGGACACGCTCACTGCCTGCAGCGTCATGTGACAATGAATCTTCTCCATCCTTGACAGTTGAAGAACAGTTGGAGGCTGTTGCTCATGGGACAAATGCAGAACAACGTCGACACGGACCGAGCTCAGTCGACTTTGTGAAGATGAGTCACGTCAGAGCGCCACCTGCTGTTTGATACGTGGAGCGTAGGATGGGTGGATGTCTAAGTCAAAGACACACACACACACACACACACACACACACACATCCAGGACCTGGCTGACCTGAGGTCAGGCCTGTGGTCTGGAGCAGCAGTGACCGGGGCCGTAATGAGCTCCGGCCTTTTCTCTTTTACTGCCCTGTTAGAGAGGAAGTCACTTAATGAGGCAGAGAAGGGGAGGGAGCAACACACTGGGCCGGGGCTATCAGGTCTTTACTGCCCCTCGTATAAAGACAAGAAAGACATGGACGCTTTATGAGACGGCAGTTGACCCAGGGCTGCACTAATGCGTCCTGTTCTGGAAACAGATGTCTGTCCTTTTATTGGACCTTTGTTTGCTGGTGTTTGACCCCCTCAGATCTTTCATATTTGAAGCTCATTGATCCTCATCGTACAGTCGACTCCTCTTATGTTCTTTTCTTGACAAAGGAAGGAGGAAAAGGGACGAGACGGAGACGGAGGTCATGACCTGCTGACATTCCCAGAATTCTCCAAACTACCGACTGTCATGACAGGGATGAAGAAAAACAGCTGTTATTTTCATTCACTTCAGAAATGTCCCTCATGTCCCTCCCTCAAGTGTCCCACAGTGTTTGACCGACTCCATGGACACTGATGCTGTTCAGCTCCACAATCTGAGGCCCGAGGACCACATTTGAGCCACAGTGTGACTATATGTGGTCCATGAGAGCAAACACACACACTGGTAAAATCAATTCAATCACATTAATCATTGATAAAAACAAACAAACAAACAAACAAACAAACCTTAAAGGAGCCTCGTTTACAAACTGTGTCTGTTTATATTGTAAATGTCACTGGTTAAATTTAACGTCCATGACTCCACAGAGGTGGGGTCATGTGATCAGGGAACACAAGGCTTCACTGATGCATGTGAGTCGCTGAAACACACACACACACACACACTGAGGCCTCCCATCAACTGGAGTCTGTTGACGTGTCACATCTGCCACTCCATTGGACGACGGAGGAATTTTGGGTTTTTTTTTCTATCGTAGTAGTTTTGACTGTGGAGGAGAAAACTTGGCTAATTTTGAGTTAATGTGATGTTGAAATAATGTCACTTTGACGGTGTTTCTTTTACTGTAATAATCTAATAATCTAATAATCTAATAATCTAATAACATCAGCCTCCTGGTCACTCTGGACCTCTTCTTCTTCTTCTTCTTCTCCTTCTTCTTCTTCTTCTTCTGTCTCCTCCTGAGCTCAGAACCTTTCCACAGACCTTGGTTTCCTCTTCAGGGTCGGCTTGTTGACACGTACGTACAGTGTCTACAGAGATGACGCAGAGAGAATCCAACTGTGGTTTTACAAGGTCCAGGATCAGATCGTAAATGAAACGGTCCACGACCCAGGGGTTGAGCACCACTGCTACTGCTATGACGTCAGCGTCGATGGTCGGACTGTCTGTGGGCTTCAGTGTGAGATCATTGACCAGGTCCTCTTCACACTGTGTCCAGTGTCCAGTGCTGCTCCATGGATGTGAATGTTGTTGTCATGTAAGACGTTGTTAATATTGTTGTTGTTTTGTTTGTGATGTTGTTGCTGCAGCTCAACAACAACAACAACTCACTCACTGCTGAAAAAACTCCTTCACAGCCGTTGTTTTCAGGATCGTTGTTTTCAGGATCGTTGTTTTCAGGATCGTTGTTTTCAGGATCGTTGTTTTCAGGATCGTTGTTTTCAGGATCGTTGTTTTCAGGTTCGTTTCCTTAAAGAAACCAAACCGTTGCACAGAGAAGGTTGTTTTTCCATCACCTCTCGCTGCCATAAACCTTTATTTACATGACCTCAACACGGGGGGGTGGGGGCTGGGGCCCCACGCTGGGACGTCCTCAGCTGAAGTGTGGACCATGTGTGGAATTCCCAGCAGTCCTTTCATGTCGTAAAAATTCCTGTGTGTCCTGGCAAAGATGTTTGACCTCGTCCAACAGGAAGTTGAAAAGGCCACAGTGGATTTAGGGGGTGGAGCCTTCAGCTGTCAGGTCCATGAAGGGTCACATGATCCCAGAACACTGAGTGGATGGATGGAGGTTCTTTATTTCTCGGTGCCAACACTTGACGTTTGGTTCCCACTGTGGAGTTGTCAGCGTCCTAACTTTGACTCTTCAGACACTTGTATTTCAGTGTCTTTGTCCTCAGGGTTTGACACAAAGAGTGAATCACTGCACACGGAGCTGTAAACGTGTCAACAGAGTCACTGCCTTAAAAGTCTGTCCGTCCGTCTGTCCGTCCGTCCGTCTGTCCGTCCGTCGGTCCGTCCGTCCATCTGTCTCTCTGTGTAATCACCCTCACCACAATGTAATGTTCTCCACTGCACCAGGCTGAGTCACAGCTCAGAGGCTGCACACATGGGTGGGCTGGTGTGTGTGTGTGTGTGACGTAACACACAGGAAGTCGGTGAAAGATGAATTAAAATCCAGCATAAAAACCAACTGAGTGTCACGTGTTTGAGACCCAGGAAGTTCATCCTGATGATCAACTGTTCTTCACTGATCACGTTACTCTGTCGCTCGTCCTGACCATCAACCATCAACCCTCTGACTGGGGTTTATTATAGGTTAGATTAGGTTAGATCGGATTAGATTAGATTAGATTAGATTAGTTGGCCTTTGTCTTCATTAGCAGTATCATGTTGTACTGTATCGTATACTGTAGTGTTTGTCTCCCTCTATACAGTAAGACAGCAGTAATAGGACAGAATAGACGATTGACTCTGGCGACCCCTGCACTGATTCATGCTGGTTCGTCCCAGTCCCCTCTCCTTATGTTGACAACCCTCCACAATAACATGAATGATTCAAGGATCTGAGAACGTGGCCGTTGATGATGGAGCGGCTTCACAGTAACGTCCAGTTCAGTGAGAGCGTCTCGTCTCGTCTCTTCTTGTCCTCGTCTTCGTCCCACATTTGTCTCGGCTTCAGTCAGAGCCGCTTTAAATAAGCGGCAGACGGAGGACAGTGAGGAGTCACCAATGGGGTGAGACAAGTGTAAATATGAGAGGGGGAGAAATGTCTCTGCCTCCTCTTGTCCTCTCTCTTCTCTCACAGCTTTGGACAAGTTTCTCCTTGATATGAATCAGCCATGTGTTTGATGTTCAACTCTTCTGCTCTGACCTTGGACGATGGTATCTTCAATGACAAACTGGTCTCCCAGCTGCTTCTTCTTCTTCTTCTTCTTCTTCTCCTGGGATACATGGATTCTTCTCACTGACAGTTAATGTGTGAAAATGATCATAAAATACCAACCAAGTTTTTATTCTTTTCAAGGAAAAGAATAAAAATAGAATAAAATAGAATACTAGTAAAAAGGGAGGACGAACAGAAGGGATGGGTGAGGAGGTGAGGAGGGGGGAGGGATGCTGGGAGAGCATCATCATGCAGCACTGATACAGGACTTAGGGGTTGGTTCAGGCTGAATCATCCATGTCTCCGTTGAGCTATTTTGGTTGGACAAAACAACAAAGTCCACGTGGGAAGTTGGGACGTTTCTGCTGGATGACGCAGGCAGAGCTGCTCCAGAGGGAAACTGTGACGGGAGGAGGATTCACTCCCAACATTATACAGAAGATCAATGCACAGAAGATCTCCAGCTCCACCTGAAGTAACCTCAAAATTCTCACACTCGGCTGCAGTGAGACGGATCGTCTTCTCCAAAGACCTGATCTTCAGGCTTGGGCTCCACTGATGAATTGGAAAACAAATGATTTTCTAGGGAGATTAGATTGGATTAGATCTTAATCCCAGAAAGGAGTTTCCTTTCTGTCAGTAAACACACAAACGTGGAGACAGGGTTCACTGAATATGACCACCAGCCTCCAGTCACTAGGTGGCAGCAACTCATACAAGGATTTTTGTTCAGATACACATCAACATGTTGTCAGCATTTTAGCATGCTGTTAGCTTGTTTACAGGGTATTGCAGAGGTGGACAAACTAAGGGCCGCGGGCTGGATGTGGGCGGGGGGCAGAGAGAGTGTTCCTCAGAGACAAATGTGGGGGGAGGACAACCAGGTCATGAAGTTGACCTTCCTGATTGGCTGGTTTGTTCATCTGTTTGTTTCCAGGTCCTCAGTGAGATTTCTAACCACAGGGTGGGAGGGAAAACAGGAAACGGAGCTGGAGCTGGAGCTGGAGCTGGAGCTGGGTTTCTCCCTTCCCTCTCCTCCTCAGCCTCCTTCACCTGACCTCCTCCTGCTCCTCAGCCCTCCCTCCACACTTGCTTACGTAAGAGTGTGTCCAGTGGTGTGAGCAGGACAGTGGGACAGTGTGAATGACGAGGGTGGGATGAATGGACATCCAGGACACTGTCAGAGTCTCTTTATGGACATTGTTCTGTCTGAGGGCATTCAACTGTCTCCCTCTCTGTCTCTCTCCCTTTGTCTCCCTTTCCCCTGTCTCACCCTCTGTCTTTTCTAGTCCTCTCATCAGCAGCTCAGCGCTGCTGCAGAGTCAGGGCGGTGCTGTGTGGATTAGGAATAATAATCCCAGGAACACGCGTCTGTATCCGGTACTTCCTTCCCTGGTTTGGACCACAGTTCTGTCCCGTCCTTTCGCCTCCACGTCCACATCTGCAGCAGCATCTCAGCTTCTTTCATCCTCATCCATCTGTTGACATTTTTTCCTCTTCTTGGGAGGGGTAGAGAGGGGGCGCTGCAGAGCCAACGATGAGGTCATGGTTTGGTTCCACAGCTCATTCAGGAAAACAGCAGCTGAATGGAGGAGAATGGGAGGAGTCAGCGAGGGCTGATCTGGGTGGAGACAGATGATGTCATCAGAGGCGGTGCAGTCATTCAGAAAAAGAGTCGAAAAAAAGAAAGAGTTCAAATCACAGACAGAGACACAGACTCTGGACCAAAGGCCTTTAGAACTGGTACCAATACAAGGTCGAGGCCTTGACTGGACCGGACCGGACTGGACCGGACCGGACCGGACTCTTAGGCAGGTCAATGTGTTGATGTCAATCAGTGAAAGTAAAAATCATCTTTTAAATAAATACAGTCACGGACACAGGAACCGGAAGTGTTCAGGAAGTGCTCGCAGATCGACTTCCTGTGACACTATATTTACTGCTTCATCTTCACCTCGAGTCACGTGAGTCTGGTCCACCGCTCTATTAAGACATGACTGTGGTCTCTACAGTGGGTTATGGTTCGGTCCCGGTTCGGTCCTTTAACTCGACGGCTCATAGAGTAAATGCCTGTTTTTGTCTTGTGCAATGGCGCCATCGTGTGGAGACATGGAATGCGCACGAGTCGAGAGTCTCGATCCCCATTCCACTGTTTTGTGCATAAAATATTTTTATTATATTTTTAGATAATCTTATTTTTCTATTTTTGAAATGTTCTTTATTTTCTTCTGTTGTGATTGAAATGTTTTTTCTTACGCAGAATGTTTAGTGATTATGACCACAATGTGATGTGATAATAGATCACAATAATATATTATTTAAAAAATAACAGAATAAATGTAGGACACAGATACAGCAGCTGGGTCCTGGGCCGTGTTCGACGGAAGCCGTCGCTGGACAATTTCCGCTCGGATTTCCATTTGTCTTAATTACAGTCAACGCTGCGGTGTCATCGGCGACTGTTGTTGTGAATTCTGGGACAAATATCGCGATCGTAGCCTCATGTGCGTGACCGTGCGTGACCGTGTGTGTTCGTGTGTGTTCGTGGCGGCGGAGACAAAGAGACGGTTAGGGCGCTGCACCATCACGGAGCCTCCAGCAGCGGCCGCTGCCCGTCGTTGGTTCTGACCGGCAGCTGGAGCGTCTCCGCCCGCCGCAGCTTCTCCTTCCCGCCCGTCATCAGTCAAACGTCAGACAGACTGGTGTTTCCACCAGAGCAGGAGGATGAGGAGCATCACGACCGCAGCAGGAGCAGCAGGAGCAGCAGGAGCAGCAGGAGCATCGTCATGTCTCCACCTGCAGCATCAAACCACCGCCTCCCGCTGACCAACTGGGCCAAGACACGGAGGAGGAGAGAGGTGAGAAAACAGACAGGGGGCAGGGAGGTGGGGGTGGGAGCGAGGTGCATCTTGAGGTGGAGATCAGGAGATCTCCACCTCAAGATGCTGGACGACCGACGGACAGACTGACGTCATCTGTTGGAGGACACTTGTGGACTTCTAACGAATAAATCCACTGTTAGCTAGAGGTGTCAGTGGGGACATCAGATGGACATCGATCATCTGGAATTATTAGAATATAATTAACAGGACAAAGCAACATCTAATAAAACCCAAAAGACAAACGTGTCCAAAGCTGAAGTCAACAGTTGGTTTAAACAACATGAGACTCTTGTCCCACGTCTTGATATAAAGTAACAGAAGGTTACAGTGACCACTTTCAGCCCGCGAACCACCCAGGCCACGTGAGACAGACTCTGTTGGGATGATCATGGTCCTGGATGATGGGCAAACTAAGGCACGGGGCCCAGATGCAGCCCTGTTAGCTCTTTAATCCGGCCTGGTGGACTTGTCCAAATGATATAATCTGTTTGTATTCAGATTCTGTTTCTGCCTTTGCCCTGTAATGTCCACTCATTCCCTACAGGGGGCGTAGAGAAGGCTAAAAGCTGTGTAGCTTTTCTGCCAGACTTGAGTCTTGTTCATATGAGCATTTGATCCATGTGTCCTGACCTGAGACCAGTTTGGTCCACGACCCACTCCTGTGGTCACCCAGAGGTCAGAAAAGTCCTAGGAGTTCTTGACACAACACTGTGTTTCCATCATCCATGACCTGAGATCTGAGAGTCCTGGGTTTGATTCCCAGAGGCAGTGGTAGTTGAGTCAGAGGTTGGCTTTGTCTCCACCCACCCAGATGTCCTCACCTCTGTCTCCTCGTCCTGCAGACTCTACTGTGGCTCCGTCATGCTGTGCTCCTGGAAATCCATGGTGCTTCTAGCATTGGCCTCCATAGCCATCCAGTACACCGCCATCCGCACCTTCTCCTCCAAACCTCTGAGCGTGCTCTGCTCTGTGGGCCTGATGCCTGCTGGGCAAACTGTGAACTGCAGCCTCAAGGTGCTGACAGCTGAGCAGGCAACGCGGAGCGGCAATGAGACCCTGGCGAACACCAGACCTTCTCCCCACATCTTGTCACCGTCCAAGGACGAGGCCCAGGAGAGAGTTCACGTCCTGATTCTGGCTACGACACGGAGTGGATCCTCTTTTGTGGGTCAACTCTTCAACCAACATCCAGAGGTTTGGAGAACAAGAACTGATCACACAGAGTTGGTCCTGTGTTCAGGAGAAGTCCACAGCAGACCACCAATCAAACACCTCACACACCTCCACCTGTAATGGACTCATGATGATGATGATGATGATAATAACAATTATAACTAAATGTTACAACTGATTAAAACAATGTGTTTTTAAATTTTCTAAAACTCCACTCCTGTTTAGTTGAAGGAATTGAAGAAAGACACAACAGATTCAAGATTCTTCTCCCTCTGCTGCCCCCTAGCAAGGAATATTTAATTGTCCTGCCACTGATGAACAAAGAGAAACTTAAGTTGTGATGTTTTTCATTCAGGACATCATTTTGTAACATAACATTTTTGCAACATTCGTGGAGAAAACTCAAACTGTGGGCAGCATCTGGACCACTCTGGCTGTGGTTGTGCTACAGGACAGACTGGGACAGGACAGACTGGGTCAGGACAGACTGGGTCAGGACAGACTGGGTCAGGACAGACTGGGTCAGGACAGACTGGGTCAGAGTGAACTTAGCGTTTATGATCCATTAGCGCTCACGTACATTGTGATAAGTGGTGGTTGTTGTTTCTGCTGACGGCAGATGTTTTCAGAGAGCGTCTCTAAAAAGACAGGTTGTAAATTGTCCATCTGGCGCCGGCACCACCCACTGGGACACAGCCAGAGTCGTGACTTCACACTGGACTGGACAAACTGACAGCTCGTCCTGTCCACTCCATGTCGCGGCCCAGCTGCAGCAGAACAAGGAGAGACGTCAGATGTCTGACACTGATGTCCATATTGTCCTGGTACCTGATTTCCAAATAGAGTGTAGACCTAACACTGTGAACCACTGCCTCTTTACAATTCCCAGATTAATAAGAAAAAGAGAAATGGGTTGCAATGCTGCCATCTAGCGGCTTTGACTTTAAAATTCAGTCATATCTCAGATTTGTGAAAGACATGTTTTTATCGGTGGAAAATTAAATACGTGTCTCATTCCTACATTTTCACTCGGTATCGATGGAACTGTGGTGAATTTAAAGAGTCCTTTCCACTTAATGAGTGTGTCCCTGCAGAAAGATGGGGATTCGAACCAACAAACCCTGTTCTCCTGGTCCCACCCTGTGCATTTCTAGACTCTGACAGTTGGCAGTAGAGGAGCCTCAGTGGAGTCAAGCTCTTTTTCATTTGTGTTCCAGCTCTTTTACCTCTTCGAGCCTCTGTATCACGTCCAGTCCACGTTGCTTCCTCGCCTGGCGCAGAGTCGCAACCTGGCAGAGCGGAGGTTGATGATGGGAGCGTCCAGAGACCTGCTGAGGTCCCTGTATCACTGTCACCTCAGCAGCCTGGAAAATTACATAAGACCCCGTCCTGCCAACCACTCCACCGACAAGCTGTTCAGGAGGGGAGCTAGTAAGGGACACGTCCTCTGGACCACACGCCCAGGCTGCACATGGACATATTTAACCCGTTCCTTTCCGTGTCCTTTGCCTGCAGGCCGCTCTCTGTGTTCCCCTCCAGTCTGCGAGGTTCCCCTTGGTCCCGAGGACCGAGGCCTGGTGCTGGCTGACGAGGGAGAGTGTGTGAAGAAATGCGGGCCGCTTAACGTGACGCTGGCTGCGGACGCCTGCAGAATGAAGCGCCACGCCGCCATCAAGACTGTTCGAATCCCTCAAGTCAGTGACCTGAAAGCTCTGATCCAGGATCCAAAACTCAACCTGAAGGTAAGGAACCAAGAGCTATTCTGATCATGTAACTCCACCTCTTGGACTACAGGGGGCAGAATTTGTTCAGCGGGCGGAACTAAATTTTGTCACGTTGACACCACATGTGGACATCATTGGTTTCCGGTCAGTGAGTCTGCGGCGAGTGTGTGTGGACGGGACGGTCCCAACAGTCGACTGACGATGGACTCTAATCAATGCATTTCTTAATTGATATTGAACAAACTCTTCCCTTCACAGAGCAGTTCCACTCACAGCAGAGAGGTGGTGCTGCAGCAGCAAGGGTTCCCCCACCGTGGCTGAGTGGTGGTGCGACTGTTGAGTTAAAAAGAGTGGAGCAGAAAGGAGATTTAGTGACTGCCGTCAAAGGGAACTTCTGAGGGACAAATCATGTTGTGTCTCTCTGTCTGCCCACCCACCTGTCTGTCTGCCTGTCTATCCTTTCACCCACTGTCCTCACCCTCGGTCCCAGGTGCTGCAGCTGGTTCGAGATCCTCGTGGCATCCTGGCTTCTCGTATTGAGACGTTTCGAGACACCTACCGTCTGTGGCGTCTGTGGAGAGCGACCGGGCGCAGACCCCATAACCTGGACCTGGGACAGATCAACACAGTTTGTGACGACTTTCTCAAGTCCGTCTCCACGGGTTTGTCCAAACCTGCGTGGCTCAGAGGGCGGTACATGCTGCTCAGGTGAGACTCGGGTCTAGACTGAAGTCATGACAGACACCGGTCAGAAAACAAAAGGGTTTTTCAGAGTCTCCTTCTTCTCTCACCTGCTCAGGTATGAAGACGTGGCCAGGTTCCCTCTGCAGAAAACCCAGGAGCTCTACAACTTCCTGGGTCTGGCTTTAGACCAGAGAGTCAAGGACTGGATCATCAACAACACACGGGCCAGCAGTGACCAGTCGTCCCGACACAAGTTCACCACGGTCCGCGACTCTGCCGCCAACGCTGAGAACTGGAGGGTGAAGCTGTCGTTGGACATGGTGACGTACACTCAGACGGCCTGTCAGCCTCTTCTGGATCTGCTGGGCTACAAGACCGTGTTCCACTCCAGAGAACTCAGAAACTTCTCTCGCTCTTTGGTGGAGGACAGGATGTTCCTCCCGTTTCTCTGAAGAACCGGGGACCGGGGAGGGCGACCTGGAGATGTTTGCTGCGACGGCAGTGAAACAATGGAAGGGAACGTCATGACCTGCTGCGGTCCTGTGGGCCGGACTTAGACAAGGTCCAGGTCATGACGGGTTCCATTTCGCTCCGAGCTGAAGTGTGAGTGTGTGTGATGCCCAGAACGTTTTCCTGGTCCTGGTGTTTTCTCTGTGACGTTGGTGGACGGTCAAGTCTCTTCTCCTTCTGTTCTGGTTCAAGTTACTGCACCTGCTTTTCTGACTCAATGAAAAAGTTTGATCCCAAGTTGATGAATTTTTCGTTGTTCCTGCCTGAGTTCTGAGTTGGTTCATTATGATCATTGTAGTTGTTGGAGTGGAAACACTTTGTCCGTTAGTCGTGTTTTAACAGTGTTCACTCACAGGCCGTGGTAGAAGGTGTTTTCGTTGCCTTTTCCAGATGTAGCGCAGCATGTGAGGTTTGTGATAACAGTATTTTCACTGCAGCTGTGACGTCATTCATAAAAAAATGTCCAACGACCAATCAGTGTTTGTTGGTGTTGTTTTTTGGGAAACGTCTCCCGTCCTCTCCAGAAAATAAGTTGCCCTGTTTTCACCCCTCATATTCAGGTGCGACCTGTATCTTTATATCATTTGTTTCAAAATGATTTTTACGCCACTAGAGGGCACAGAAGTGACTTATAGTCCAGAGATTAACTTGAATATTTTGAGGGACAATTACATGATGTCAGTAAACGTCATGTTGTTCTGATAATGAAGATCCAGAGACTTAACATGATTAGTATTAGTGTCATCATTTGTTAATATCAGAAAGAAATCCTTCATCTTTACGTGTCATTTTATTCATATATATTCAAATGGTGGATTTGTAGTCTTCAATACATCAGACACACAACTAATGATGATCAATTTATCAGTAAATCTTGATTTTCATTTATCCCCACTTTCACTAAATCTCCATAAAACTGTTCTTTTTGAACTCGGGTGCTTAAATCCTGGGTCGGGGACCAAAGTCAAACCCTGAGGTTGAAGTGATGAAAGTAAACGCTCAGACTTTCATAGCATTTTATTTGTTGTTTTTACAGTTGTTGCAAAAATAAGTCTCTGTTACATAAATTTGCTTCATGTGGAGGCGGGGCCAATGAGGATGGAAATAAATGACATCAACGGCCTTTTTATTCACAGGTTTCCAACACGGTCACGGAGCAGAAACCGTTTGGAAAAATACGGATTCACAGCAACAATGACATCACACACAAATAACAAGTAACAACTTTTACATCGTGGCTGATGCTTCAGTAACAAGAGCCTCAGGGGAAGGGGCGGAGTCTAGGAAAGGTCAGTGTCATTAGCCTCACCTGTGCCCTGTGCTTCTCTGTTAATCAGTCTCACCTGTGCCACCTGCTGACACAACATGGGCATCGACACATCTCGCTCTCATTCTGCACATAAACACAGACAGAACTTTATTATCTGTTCAGTAAAGACTCGTCCATTCCATCTGTGTGTGTCTGCCTGGACCCGCCCTCTCTGACTTCCTGTCTGACTTCCTGTCTGATCATGGACTGAACATGGAACTCAACCTGACGTTGGTCCCTGACCTTCGCCCTCACCTTGATAATCTGTGGGTAAGTCAAGAGCTTCATGACCAAAGTCCACAGCTTTGACAGAGTTTATTCTTAATTGTTATCGTGTGCGTCGTTCATGTCTGACGTGACCTCTTTGACCTTTTCATCCAATTGATACGATTATCGATGTCCTTTCCCTACGATTCCCCTGTTTCTCCAACAAAAGGTGAAAGCAAACATTTAACCTAAGTCAAAGTGAAAAGCTGAGCCACAGCGCCCCATACTGGTAAATGTACCAATGAGGACGTGTCAATTTCAAAGACCTTTATTTTCTGCCAACCTCTGATGAATTACCAGGTGTCTGGTTTCACCTGCAAACTCCTGTAAATTGTCTTTTGCGCTTGTGTTTGACTCACTGACTGAAGACACTGGACATGAACATTGTCAGAACAATCTCTGTAGATGCTGTGAGGTTGACGACGGTTGGAGCAGCCGCCGCAGTGACGCGGGCGCTTCACTCGGGAGGTGTTTGGGTCCTGTCCCTCTGGGAGGAGACCCGGAAGAAAAGGAAGAGTTGAGGGACAGCGAGAGTCTGGGTATCCCTGCTCTGACTCTTGTCAACACCAGCGGCCCTGGTGGAGCAGATGGGGATGGGTGGATGGATGGATGGATGGATGGATGGGTGGATGGCTGTCAACTGGAGGGAATCAGCAAAACCCGGTGTCAACAAGGAAGGTTTTTATCAGCCAATCAATGACATCGGAGACCTTCGCTCTAAATACCACCCTTGGACACCAACGTCTCCACCACCACTTCAGTCCGCTTTGTCCTTTTTCCTGGGTGTTACTTTACTGGCCACAGCAGATCCTACTGCGCCGACGCCTCCCGTTACCATGGAGACGCTGCCTTTGACCAGTCCCACACCAGCTGTTGGCACACTGGTCACAG
Source organism: Paraplagusia blochii (assembly GCA_016785265.1). Classification (NCBI taxonomy): domain Eukaryota; kingdom Metazoa; phylum Chordata; class Actinopteri; order Pleuronectiformes; family Cynoglossidae; genus Paraplagusia; species Paraplagusia blochii. The sequence continues at coordinate 32,682 of JAFBJS010057645.1, forward strand.
CCGTCTTGGTGAGCTCCAGACTTTTGGTTCCTACCCATGCAACACCCCCGAGCGTTGCACCGACAACGTTTCGTGTCATGCTAAAGAGGCCGCCACCCATTCGCCACATGACTCCGCCTTCTGGTCGAATATGGTCTTTGTCCGATTCTGTGGAGCACCACCAGGGGAGACGTTAGCGTTAAGAACAACATGTCATTGGAACTTACAGTCGGGCCGCGACCTACGAGTGCAGTCCATTCCACAGTTGGATTAAGGAGGAAAAGAGCACTTTCAGAGGAGGAGTCTTCTGGTCTCTTACATTAGAATAGTGGTTGGTCTGATAGCTAGCTCGTAGGTCGGAGCTCAACTGCAATGAACTGTGTTCACTTTCGTTAGCGGAATTTTTTTTTTGAATCAATGTTAGATAATCACACTTATATCTGTTGACCAATACTATCGGACATCTTAGGTCAGAGGTCAGTTAGCTCTAAGTCTGGGAGATACGGGACTTCTCACCTTGGAAGTCTTCTTCTTCTGGACATTCCTCCTGGATCTCCTGGTTAATTGTTTCAGGAGGGGAACAGCAGCTCTGCTCCTCCACATCCTGCTGGAGAGTCAGCACCTGGAGACACCATGTGTCAGGTTGGAGGAACATCATCTGACAGTTATAAGCATTTGTATCAGTTCCATAAAACTGATATTGATTCTCAAACTCTGCATCGGATGGACATCAGTCCCAAAGCTGCACTGGATGGACAGTGGTTGGATGGACGATGGATGGACAGAGGTTGGATGGATGATGGATGGACAGTGGTTGGATGGACGATGGATGGACAGAGGTTGGATGGATGGACAGTGGTTGGATGGACGATAGATGGGTGAATGATGGATGGAAGGTGGTTGGTTGGATGATGGATGGACGATGGATGGACAGTGGTTGGTTGGACGATGGATGGATGGTGTAGTTCGGAGCCTTGTTTTCCTCTGAGGTCTTTCTCCATAATTGAATGTTTTACTTCATTTTGAGGGAAAGTTCAACAAGAAGGTTAGAAACCAAACCCTCAGAGACTGAAGGAGACCAGAGCTTCCTGTCCACTTGGTCTTCTTCCTGTCCAGGCATTTACATAAATGGACATTATTCTACCGTCACTAAAGGTCCAAGTATCTTCATCCACCATCATCTCCGTCATCAACCAAACGGATCAAAACCTCGAGTTTCATCGTTGTTTTCTCGGACGCTTCCACAGAGACGTGAACACGGTTGACTGACGTTCATTTCAGATGTTTCTCCTCACATCCCGATGGAGACAAAGACCTTAGATGCTGTCTGTGTGTGTGAGGTGGAGAACCGAACCACGGCCACCCTCTGTCCCCCCCCGTCCCTCTGTCCCTCTGTCCCTCGGTCCTACCTTCATCCCGTCGCTGTGTTCGTCGCTCGGACCTTTTCTCTTCTGCTTCTCTTGTTGCGCTTCTGTCAACATTGGAGCGGAAGTGACGTCGAGTTGTTTACGGTGAGGGGCGCGCGCTGTCGTGACGGGGCTCGGCCACGCGATGTCAGCAGAGAGAAAAAAGGCAACGCTGGTCTGTAGTGAACTGACGTCCTTCAGGCTCGTGGTCAAACAGCGCCATCTTGTGAAAGAAAACAACCATGACTGGACTGTCTGCAGCTGTGGTTCTTCACCTTGTTGGAGCTACCGAACCGCACCGGCTCCATGTCCAAGGAGACAAACCCACGTCTGTGTTTGTCTCCTTACAGTTTCACACAACAACAACAACAACAACAACAACAACAACAACAACAACAACAACAACAACAACAACAACAACAACAACAACAACAACAACAACAACAACAACAACAACAACAACAAATGTGACGTAACGGACACAGAAAAGTCTATTTATCCCCGTGGGATCGGTAGTAAAGAGTGAGTTAGTTTTTACAGTGAAGGAAGGAAGGGAGGAAGGAGAAATAAATAGGAAAGTGCGTAAACAATAAGAGAATATTTACATTATTGCATTATTGTGTTGAAGTTTTACATGGACTGTGGTTATTGCACATTTATCAAAGATCAGTGGACGGTGGACAGTGGACAACTGAGCACGGACTACACCGGTCGTATTGACATGTTGTTGGCAGAGAATCTATACATGGATTGTGGACGACATGACCGGGTCAGGACAGGTGACATTGATGCGTGGGAGAATATTCACTGCATTGTTGGGGGGGGGGACAAAGGTGGACAAAGGTGGACAAAGGTGGACCTCCTCCTCACTTTTCTGCAGGCCGGTCATTCAAATAGTGGGAGTGTGAGGGGACCATCATGATCTTCATGATCTTCAAGGGGGGGGGGGGGGGGGGGGGGGGGGGGGGGGGGGGGGGGGGGGGGGGTCCTGTGCCTCAGTGGGCGTGAACATTTGAAGCATCTGCATGAACTCAGATAAAATGAACAAAGTCTAATTTCTAGGTTGTCTTTAAAAAGTGAAAAAGACTAAAATCTTCCTCCTCCACCCTGGTCCCCACTAGTCCAAACTGTCACCCTTCCTGTGGGTGGTGCCCCCACAGCGGTGAAGGTTCTGTGATCGGAGCAGCACTGATCACAAGTTTAAAGAAGACGAGTGGATGGAGGAAGTAGCAGAGATCCAGTCGGTCGGGTCTGACTTACGGGAATTCCGTGGGCTCCGTGACCTCCTTTCTGCAGCTTAGACTTAGACTTGACTTCATCTGCCACATGAACGCCACGTGATCTTCTTCTAACGTCTCATTCGTTTGATGGCTGCGGTGCCAGCCCTTGAAGATGACCCCGGGTCAGGTCAGTTTGATCGTCTTCAGGCTTCATCCGGGACAAGGCCGTAAACGTTGTCACTGCGGAAGAAAAGAGACGCGAGGCTTCTGTCCACAGAAAAGGGACAGATGGGGGACCCAGGCTGAACCACGTAGTGAAAGACAAACACGTGCACGGAGGTTCACGTGGAGATGTCACCGTGAGGCCGTGGAGCAGGTTGATCAGGTTGGACGGCTTGGCAGTGAGATCTTCCATTAGCTGATGTTGAGGGTCATTAATCATCTGTGTTTAACCACACAACAAAACTCTGACGTACGATGGCAAACGGAAGGAAAGGAAGAATTTAGTGCGAGACATATTGACACGTGTCTCTGTACTGTATATGAGGGGAGTCTGTCCCCATGAGGAGGACACAATGTCCCACAATGTCAAGCGGTTAAAAAAACAACAGTTGGTTCACTGGTTTTCTGTCATTCATACAATCCTCCTTTTCCGTCTCCCCGTCCTTGGTCATCCTGTCCCTTCACTCTTTGGACAGGGCTGGACACACCATGAGAAATAACACCAAAAAGAGCAGAACAACTTCAACAAAAAAAGTGGTGAATGAAAGAGACAACAGTGGAATGAGGAGGTGACGAGGAGCAGAGGAGGAGAAGGAGCAGGAGTTTAGATACTGAGGACCAACTGTTCAGAGCAGTGGAGACTGAGGAGGAGAAGAACAGAGTGGAGTCAGCTAAGGTGGAGGGACGGTGGAGACACCAGCCACGATGGATGGATTAGAGACACTAGGAATAGACAGAAGACAGGAGACAGAGCTGGAGGTGGAGGAGTTAAAGATGCTGCTGAGATTGTCTTTAGGAGAGACAAGGATGGACAGGAAGGTTTGGAGACAAAGAAGCAAAGAAGAGAAGACAGATTGAGATGGTTTGGACATGTTCAGAGGAGGGACAGTGGAGACATTGGTAGAAGAATGATCCTAGAGATGGAGCTACCAGGTAGGAGACAAAGAGGAGATTGATGGAGGACATGGAGGTAGTTGGAGTCAGAGTAGGAGAAGATGGAGAGGACAGTGGGAGATGGAGAAGAAGGAGGATTCACTGTGGAAACACCTGAAGTCGTCGGCATCAGTTTCTTGTTCTTTGTTTTTCCAGTTCCTTTTTAAGACCAACAATAAAAAGGACAAAATGTCTGAGCGACAACACAGACCATCATGTCTGTCCAGTCGACGTCCAACAGAACCAAACTCCTGTCTTTGACTGGATGATGTTTTATATGAGTTGTTTATCCTTGAACTGGTTTCATCAATTTGTCCATTTGTGCTGTTTGCTTTGTTCCACTGTCTTTGTCTGTTGTCAGGACGTTGTGGCCGAGACAGACAGCGTTGATGGACAGTGTTGTTCTCATAAGCTTCCATCATGAACATGTGTCAGTGGCTTCCAATCATTGTTGGCACCAAAGGAAGAATGAAATGAGATGAAAGAATGTTTGACGTCGTCTTTCCGTCAGTGTCAGAGCAGCCGTTCACGTCCACGCCATCCAAGATTCCACGCCATCCAAGATTCCACGCCATCGTAGATTCCACGCCATCCAAGATTCCACGCCATCCAAGATTCCACGCCATCCAACCTGGAGGTTCAGTTGAGAAGCAGAGAAAACCTTGAATGTCTTGTTTTTCTTCTCAACTGAAAAAACACAAGTCAGTGATTTGTAGAGTGAGAAGAGAAGAAAATAAAAAACATCATCAATTTCTGTTCAAAATATCAAAGAAGGAAGGTTGGACGTCAAACATCACTATTTGCTTTAAACAAACTGCTCCCGACGAGCGCCAACGCTGTGGCTCCTCGTGGAATTGGAACCCAGGACTCTCTGCTTTTGCTGTCTTGAAGGCAGGCGTCCTAACCACTGTGGAACCACCATGGAGTAGAAGCCAAACATCTGGAGTGGACAGGTGTCAACAGATGATCTGCAGCTCCAGGGTGGAGGTTTGAAGAGTCAAGATGGCTGCCGGGCGGAGGCAGCACTGCTGTGACTCTGCCTCCACCTTTGCCTTGTTGAGACACAAAAAGGCATTTCATAAGATCTTCTCACTGGACAAACAGCAGCTCCACCCTTGAAGCTACAACACCTGCTGGAGTCAGGATGATTTCGGATCCTTTCCTGATCCAGAATCCGGCCTCGCTGAATCAGACCTGCTGCCAGGAGGACAAAGGAACCGACCATAGAAGTTCCATCTGTTCCATCTAAGGTAGTTGGAAAACAATGAGCTACAAAAATGTGTGAAACTGTGGACTATGTTGACGTCTCATGGGAACAAAGACAAAAGACAAAAGACAGAGGCCTAAAAGTTGAGTGTGTTGACAAATAAACAAGTCCAGATGATTGGCTGTTGACACATTGACACCAAGGAGGTTCCAGTCCCATCAGAGACTGAACAGAGATCTGACCTGTTTGTCTTCATCATCATGAAGCTTGGGATGGAGATGATGATGATGATGAAACACTGGAGATGAAAACTCCATTCAAACTGTCCTGCTGTGGTGTGTGTGTGTGTGTGTGTGACTGTGTCCCTGAACACACACACACACACACAGAGGATGAGGATGAGGAGGGTGAACTCTAATGGTTTCTCTTCCTCCTCAGGAGACAGACAGACTGAGAGACAGACTGTAATAAAACTATTAGTGTGACATCAAGTTGGACATTTATCTCTATTTACTGAACAATTAACTCATTTGCAGCGACTGAAAAGCACTGACACTGTGACACGTTAATTACCTTCATTAAGGTCCAAACTCACTGCAGCACCAACTCTGCAACATGTCACTGTGTTTGAAACACCTCATCAACCATGATGTCCTGATGATGGTCCAGATCATCAGAGCTTTATTTTTGTCAACTCTTCTGGACTTGGTATCAGAAATATTTATTTTTCATCTTTATTGAAGAATTTATTCCAAAAATGAAGTAAAAAAATATATATTAAACATTGAGACCCAAAGAAACTGGTTCAGATCAAGTGTCCATCGTCTGTAGACTCTACTTCAAGGCCACTGAGTAATGAAAGGGTTTGATCACACGATTCTGAAAGAAGAAAGTTCATCTTTAATTAAATCAATTAAATGGAATTATATTAATGACATTCCACATGAAGACACTGATTGTTAATGATTAATCAATAATATTTTATTTCTTATTCACCTTTTCATTTCATTTTCAAACGATAACTTTCACCACATTTTGCGGGAAACCAGTTTTCATCAAATCATGAACTCTGCACCAAGTTTGTACGAATGATCCATTCTGTAATCCCTTCTGCCTTTAACTCACGGATCTTTTCTGTCCGTATTGTGCTGATGGTGGGAAGTTAACATGGTAACTTTTGTGTCTCCACCTTGTGCTGCTTTGTCGTCGCCACAGTCGCACCACAAATGAGACGCACGCTTTTCTTTCACATTAGTAAAAAATAATTCTTCCTCCCATTCAGTGTAAAAATAATACGTTTTCTTCCTTTTTTCCACCATGTTTCTGTGAGTAGAAATCACTTTCGTCTCCTTACCTTCGCAAAGATCAAGACCGAGGCTAAGTTTGTCATGTCCACTAGACTGACCTCTGCCCCGGTCTACGTCACAATTCTCATATTATACTTTACTTTTCATTTACTTTTTGTTTTTAATTGACATCACTGTAAATGAATGGCAACAAAATTGAATTAAATTTCAGACAGTGATGGTTCGTGATTAGGTCTTTTCTTAGAACTGGTCTGTGGACGACGCGGTGCCCTGCTGTAGACTGACCCTGGTCTGATTTCTGTGACTGATGTGGATTTCTCACCTCTTTGTTATATTGGCTCCTCCACCTTCACACTTTGTTTTGATATCAACACGTTCTACATCATCAGGGATCTGGAGAGAAGAGGAAACAGGAACAACTGAGACCTGGTCCCAGGTTTTCATCCTACCTTCAGAGACACTGAGACTGAGGTGATGGTGTGTGTGTTGTCGGCTGAGCTGAGTTTTCCTTCCTCGTCTTCTACACACACGATGGTTGGACTTGGTAGAAACAGAGTCTGTTCTGCTGCTCAGAGTCTTGACCTCGTCCTCGTCCTCTGTGGTGTGTGCTTCACTCTAAGGACAGCATGGTGACTGGTGTAATGGGGTTTTTATTTCTCATACACACTATAGTTATATTATGATTTAACTAGAAATATGTTCATTTTTTATCAATTACATCAAAATGGTGGATTTTTGGTCATGTGATCAGATGGGAAACACATGACTTAAACTAGAAGACGTCTCTTCCTCAAACTGTTTCCTTGGAGTCATATGAATGAACTGGTTGGTCTGGACACTGACCTCAGTCAAGTGTCCGACCCAGGCTCCAAATCACGTCATGATCCAAACGCCGTGGTCGGCAGCGTCGTCCGCTCACCGTGGTACGATTGGACCTGAGACTTTGGACCCAAGTCCATCTGTCCTCTGACGAGAGAGAACACCATGTTCAAATTATAAACAAGTAATTGTCTGATTACATAATTACATCTGACAAGACAATTTGCCCTGCGCCCAAAAAATACCACACTTAACTGCCTCTGAGCCTCAGGACTGGCACAGAATGAAAGACAGTGACGGACGGAGAGAAGCAGCTGCTGCACAGATGTATATACATATATATATACATATATATATACTCTACAGTATATGGCCCCCCAGCTCTGGAACTCTTTGCCCCCAGTCCTACAGAATATGGATTCTCCCACATTTCATCTGTTGCCAACTCCACCTGGAGTCCATATCCATACATCCATCAATCAATCAATCAATCAATCAATCAATCAATCAAATTTTATTTATGACCCACATTTACAAATCAGTCTTTACAGGGTTGGTAACATCCTCTGTCCTTAGACCCTCAGCCCCAGTAAGACTCCACCGAAAAACTACTGAGGGAAAAAACCCTTTTCACAGGGAAAACAAACCGGTAGAAACCTTAGGGAGAACCACAGGAGACGGGTCCACTCCCTGGACGGACAGACAGTGCAATGGACGTTACCAGAGCATAAAAACACAATAACAGAAAACAAGTACAAAGATACATCACAGAGTCAAATTGGAAAATCTTCCAGCAGCCGTTATGTCAGTGGGTGTATGAGGCTATGATCCTGCTGCTCCTTCTAGTCCTCGTTGTCCTAGTCGTGGCATCGGACCATTCGTGTCGTGGCATTTTCCCAGCCAGGGCAGAGAGGCTAAGATGGGAGTTATGTGCTCCTGTCTTTTGGTGCCAGTTAATATGTGGGCTGCTGCATCTTGGACCAGTTGAAGGTTCTTTATGGACCTGAAGGAAAGTGATTCAGCCTAGAGGTTATGAAGGCATGGATTAGTTAGGGATAGAATATTTCTAACTGCCTTAATATTACGTCAGTGGTAAACGACAATTCTGCAAATTTGCTTAATGTTCGTCAAAATTTAAGCTATTATCGACTAACACCCCCAGGTTCCTGACAGTAGAGCAGGAGGGTTGAATATTTCTGTCCAGGTTCAATCCCTGGATCAACACCAGTGGATCAGTGTGTTTTGGCCCTAATACTATAACATTGGTTTTTTTTTTCTGCATTTACAGGCAGAAAAGTTTGTGTCGTCCATGTCTGGACGCCTTTAAAACATGACTGATGCCTTGCAGATCAATACAACTGGGTATCATCTGCATAACAGTGGAAATCTATATCATGTTGTCTAATAATTTAGCCTAGAGGAAGTGTATACAATGAAGTAATAAAAAGGATTGGCCCAAGTACAGAGCCTTGTGGATGTAGCAGGATCTTATGGTCAATAGTATCCAATGTTGACCAGGTCCTTTTTCAGAGGCCGTGAGAATATTATTCTTTACTCTTAACAATGACACAACCACAACTTTCTCTAAGATCTTGGAGATAAATGGAAGATTAGAAATTGGTCTGTAGTTTGATAGAACGTTAGCATCAACGAAAGGTTCTTGAAGTAAGGGTTTAATTGCAGCTACTTTGACCACTTAGGTGTGAAATATACATTTTTATTTAATGTGACATCACCGAGCTGTGGCAGAGACAGTGGAGTTGGTATGGGGTCCAATTTATATGTAGTGGCTTTGGAAGAGGAAACCAGTGAGGACAACTCAGGGACGGTTATTGGACTGAATTCTTTTAAGGGAAAAATTGGGGCCACCACTGGTTTGTTATTATTTGTGGACGTACACTGTCAGTTTGAATGGGGAGAAGAAGGTTAATTCTATCTCTGATCTTTTTAATTTTATCATAAAAAAATTATTAATAAGTGTCTGAGGGCTTTTCTAGCTGTTCCTCCACATGACATAGTTGCCACCATTATGTGTTGAACGCCATAACCTTTCTGATCCATGAAACTAATTTCTTATTAGAAATGGTCCTCTTGTTGAGAGGGGCAACAGTGTTTGGCACTGTTTGTTGAGCTGAGTTCGTATTTTCAACTAAAGTATTAAACTGTGAGGGGGAAAAATTTTTACAATTTTCCTCTGAGTAACTGAGACATGACTGGAGGGCAGGTGGGGGCTGTTCTTTCAATCATGTGACCAAACTGTCTGACGTTTGATTTGATTTCAAATGTTAACTGTGGTCGGATATCAAATAATTCCAAATTCTGGATTTCAATTCCATACGCTAGGATAAGATCAAGCGCGTGGTTATGATGGTGGGTTGGTTTGTTGACCACTTGCTTAAGGCTAATGAGTCGAGGAGTGATGAGAAAGCTAAGCTAAGGTTATCGTTAGCAACATCTACATGAATATTAAAATCACCTACTATGATGATTTTATTGGAGCACAGAACCAACTCTGCTAGAAATTCTGAGTATGGGAAGGGGGGGCGAGGGGACGGTTTATTGATTATTTGTAGCTGGATTTAAAGAACTGAGAACAAGGTACTCAAAACATTCATAAGTTCCTGTTGGGTTAAGTGGGACACGCCCACCTCTGCCTTGTCCTCTAGGGATATGGGCATTTGAGTGGGTGGGGGTGTTGCTTCATCAATTGTAGAATAGATCAAAAGCATGATTATCGTTGATTAAATAATTTATTAGTAAGGATTTATTTTTTAAGGATCTTATATTTAACATACCACACCTAATCATTGTGTTGTGTACATATGTATATATTTATATATATGTATACCTACATATATACAGGTGTATGTATATATATATATATATATATATACACATGAACCCTTTAGCCACCCCTGTATGTCAGAGTAAATAATTCTACATTAACACCCTTAAAAACTTTATTCACTGCAAAATACAGAGAGAGAGAAATGATTGAACTCCAGTCAGACGTTGGTGGTGTTTTAAAGGATGTTTTGTCCTGGACAGGACGGATCAGTCTGCAGACCAGAAGAATTGTTGTTCATCTACTGACGTGGACACAGTCTGGACAAAATACAGACTTTTACATTTACAAGTGTAAATGTTTGTCAAAGAACTGAATGAATTTACATAATTGGATTTAAAATATTGAAAAAGAAATGTATATACATTTACATTACATAGAATGTACATTGATGTGACTATTTATGGGAGTCCTAGTGAAAAAACAAAGTAACATTTTAGTTTTTATGAGGAACTTTGTTAGAGACAATTGCAGATTTAAAAACAAGCTTTTTTCTACAAAAGCAAAGGGACAATTTTACAATAGAAAATCAATTTTTTCATGTCATGAAGTCATCTTATTCTAGTCATCATCAAAAAGTGTTTCAGATGGATAGGTCCTGATTTGGCTCAAACTAAAATATTTAAACCTTGTTTTAGACACAGATTTTTTTTGAAGGATTTAAAAAAAAAAGTGATCTGAGCTGCAGCTCAAGTCCAATCAAATGGAGAAATGAACAGTTTCTTCAACAGAACATGAAATTCACAAACCTTTGTTCCAGTATCACGAGATCAGGGTGTCAAGGTGACCTTTCTACTGTCACCAGATGTCAGTCCTTGTCAAGGACACAGTTTTTTTCTAAATACTTTTTGATTTCTAATAATATTTGTTTTCTCTCACAGCAGCAAACGGCCTCTTGTCCATTGAAGGACATTTGATTATTACAGAATTTCTTTTTTATCATTTCTTTCATCTTTGTTTCACGATTCTAAGTTGTTTTTTTTCTACAATGAATTTTAATTCCAAATCTACTTAGTGAGAGGTTCTTGCACACACTTCTCATGCATCTCTGGAGTTTCTGTTTTCTGATCCTGAAAGTCCATTAAGTTCATGATGGTAGAAACTGTCACCAAATGTCATTAGAAAAGAATGTGAGTGAAACAAAGAACTTGTCGAGTCTCGGAACATTCCATCCCACTAGACTCAGTAATGCACCCAGTAATGCTGTTGTTTGACCACGTAGAACCTGCTAAAGTCTGGATCTCAGCAGCTGCAGCACCATCAGCGTAGATGGTATCAGTGTTGGTCATCCAAAGTCCGTTAAGTCCTTTACTCACCAGTACACTTCAGTGCTTGAACCTCACCACGGGTAAATGAAAGGATGTTGATGGTGTTGATGGCGTTGATGCTTATTGGCAGGGCGCGGCCCAGCGCACTGCTGCCAGGTGGAACACAGTGACACAAACAGGCCAATTATTGTCCTCACCTGGGGCAAGTGTCAACAATTGAAATGATAAAACCTTGATCCCAGTGATCAGTGAGGGTTGAGTCCAGCTGTCCAGGTCAACAACGAGTTCATTTCCCGACTGGTCCAGGCGTTTCATTTGTTGAGTCAAAGTCACTCTGGCAAAAAGTCAATCAGCCATTAAATGAAGTTGTGGACGTTTGGACCGGGCAGTTCAGAACCAATGGAGAGATGAAACTTAACATAATCAATTATTTCTGAGCTCTTCAACAAGACGTTGAGATCAGTGAGGGACAGTTGGGTGGACATGTGTACTAAAGTTACATGTCTTCTTACCCCTTTTATTTTTTGACTCGTACAGTGGGAGCAGCTGAAGGAGAAAGTCACTCAAGTGTCAGTGGGAGTGAAATTGGAAGTGGATGCAAATGGAATTTTAAAGGCTAAATACATGTTACTAAATATAATGTCCCTTGATAAAATAATTGTACATAATTATCACAGAACAAGAGATGTAACGGTGTCAACAAAACATGATCTGATCCTTAGGACAAGTGCCCTGCTAATCAAAAGGTTCTTGATTATATATCAATGTTTACTCATGGGCGAGTCCCATACTTGTGAAATTGACAAGTGTGGTTGACAGTGATGAAGGTGGAATGTGGTTAATGATTCTTCTTCCTGTTTCACCTCAACAGAAGCTGCAAAAAGAGTTGAGAACATTTGTGCTCTTCAGGCAGGAAGTATTTATTGCAAGATTTACTTCTATACCCATGACCAGGGCATTGGTCACCATGATGGTGAAAGTGAATCAACCTCTGTAAGTCAAGAGATGATAAGATTCAAGATATTCCTCCATGTTCCTCAAACAGTAGGACTGTCCACAGAGTTCTGTTCTGTGTGGATCCAGTGAACTGGGCCTTAAAGGACTTCATTTTAGAGTTTTCCAACTGTGACCCAACCTGTCCATGTGACAAGACTTCTGTATTCATTCATTTGGTTAATTGTTTTCTTAAATCACTCAGTAATCATAATTGGACCAGTTGGTTTGATCAATTAAAGTTGGATCGTTATTAGAACATTACTTTTGTTCTTTCTTTGGGATTGACAAGTTGGAGTTTGCACCACAGAGGAACGATGGGAGAGTGAATAATGAATGCAGTTATTAAATCATGGGTGTGTGTGTGTGTGTGTGTGTGTGTGTGTGTGTGTGTGTGTGTGCAGCCACTCCAATCACAGAGCTCGTAGGCGTTAACCTGTTATTAGTGCTTTCCTTTAAGGGACATTTTTCCTCAGGTCACTGTTCACTTGTTTTCTGACGCTGCAACCTGACGAGTCCCTGTCTGAGGTAAGTCCCTTATCTTCTCTACCTTGGTGCATCTCAGGAACACAACCTTTAGAGAGACTTTATATACCTGTATATACCTGTAGACCTATATACTCATGTATGGGACACAGTGAGACATTTATCTACTCATAGTGAGATAAACAGTAACATCCAACGAGTAGAAGCCACTAACCTCCACTGTTCAGGACTCCCATTGTTGCTACCATGATGTTCTGCTCCTGGAGCCTGAACTTCCCAAATCAGTAACGTTCCTCTGTCTATCTGAGAACAGACGATGCAAAGTCACCAAGCAGGGTCAGCTCCTCTATCACAGTGGCACAGGTTTTTGATTGAACTCAAAAGTTGAAATGGATGGTTGACTCCATTTTCATGTGATCCCCATATGGGGGTCATACATTAGGCCATAAGAGGTCCTTTCGGACCATTTGGTCATGGACGTATGGACCAACGTCAGTTGTCCCCCTGGGCCCCTTCCAGCACGGTGCCCTAGGCTGTTGCCTAAGCCACACCCTCTCTATCTTTAATTTATTCATGTTATTTGCGTTTGGATGAGCACCAAGGGAATTTGCCATGTGTTTGGGGTTGTTTTGCTCACGATAACCAGCCTCAACCCTACTGGGTTGTATGATAGAAGGAATATGGATTATAAGATCATGGAACACAGCTCCATCAACCTTGAGGTTGTTCATTCCTTGCTAAGTGGGGGCTCAGAGTGACCTTGAAATGGTTGGGCTTTTCTGTGATTTTACTTTGATTTGCGTGTCGCTTCCCTGTGGTATCATCATATTTGCATGTGATTTATTGATTTCTGTTTTTCTTGTTCTCACAGACACTGAGATCCAATATACAACCGTAGCACAATGAGAAGGGTAAGTTTGACGGCTTTTAGAATGCAGTCTGGACAAAGTACAAAGACCAGTAAAATACATCAAAATATGTATTTCTTTTCCTTTGACAGGTACTTGTTACCCTGGTTGCTCTGCTGCTCCTAGGTAATCAGAAGTTGTAGAATGTTATACTCTCCAAGTTACATTTTTATGGGCGAAAAAATTCAATGTCACTTTCACGGTATCATCCATCCATCCATACAAAATGAGTTACTTCGAGAGCAACAGCATTATCAGTTCTGAACTGAAGAAGCCTCTTGGATGAGAGGTGAAACGTCTTCAAGAAACCTACTATGTCCAGTTGCTCTCGAAGTAACTCATTTTGGATTGACTTACCTGGATGACTTAGACTCTACACAGACTTCATCCATCCATCCATACGTTTCCTGCTTTCATTTTTGGGCACTAGAACTAATATGGCAAAGGGTGAGAGTGGAGTAGACAACAGAAGGTTGGCCAGTCTACTTAGAGCCAACATCAACCATTCACACTGACATTCCCACATATGATAAGATGGATTATAATAGGTGATAATGCAACTACGTGCGTACATGGTGGCATATGTTAACCGTTTGACAATGGAATGCTGAACGTAATTAAGATCCAGTGTATCTGATTGGAGCAATATGTGTCTCTGTGAGGGACATCAAGACTGTCTCACAACTGCTGAATACATGTTGGTTTGGTTCACACTGCAATTGCAAGAGCTGAAAAAGTACTATTCACAAAAGCAATTGGCCTCAGGAACCAGACACGCTCACAGACGTGTCTGTTGGTTTGTTCATGTGACACGTTTTTGTTGTATTTGTCAATTGTCAGTCAAACAGCACAACAATCTATAAAGTGTGTTCTCTGAGGCACAAATAAAATCTTAATAAGTTCATTGATCAAATCTAAAGGACAGGAAAGGAGTTAGCATTTTGATAATGAAGGGCTACAATTGTCCTATTCACCTCTTCAGCTTGACATCCAGCCCTGACAGCCCAACTAGCAGAAGTTTTGGGAGTTAAGAGTTTACGTCATTGTCATTAATTGTTTCAAGTCTTTAGTTTAAACCCTAACAGTACAATTGTATCCTCAGACACCTGCCAACCCGGATCAGCAACAGACAACGACGTTGGTGAGAGCCATTGACCGTCTGACACACTTTACTGGTCAAATATGTGTTTGTTCGTTGTGCTATAATAAAACACTTGTTATTCTATTTGGGAACTAGAGCAACAGAGCTAAGAGGGTTTAGTTTGGAAGCAACAGAAAGAAGTTTCAGCGTTAATTTACACCTTTTAGATAATACTCTCCCCCCACATATAATTAGGTATGACGCTAGTTTGAGTTGTGCACTAATGCATTCCTGCTCCTGAAGTCAAATGTCTAAAAGTCTAAAAGTTCTAATGTGCTCCACTTTTAATCCGTTTGCTGTGGTCATGCTTTCCAAAATGGTGTGTTTAAAGCTAGTGCAACATGTTGGACTCCCTGGTTTAATCGAGATGACCCATCTGGAGGTGGAGACTGGGAGACACTTCCAGAATTGTGCAGCGAATACCCAGATGAAGTCTGTCACAATCCAGTTGAAATCCAGATCAGAACAGTGACTGGAGCCAGCATGGACTCAACAGGAGATAGGATTTTTGCGTAAGTAGCTGACGTCCTGTCCTCTGTCCACCACAGAGATACACGTTATTAACAGCGGGTGAAAAACGCTCCATATATTGTGTGTATACCCTAGTATGAGTAGATGTATAGATCTTTAAGGATCATTTAAGGACACACATACAGTGGTGCCTCAGCCCTCAACCAACTTGACCCTCGACCAAAATTATTGAGAAAAATTTGCCTTCACTTTCGACCGAATTTCAACTTCGCCAAGAGAGCATTTGGGCAGCCGCGCTTGGCGACCAAATCAGACCTCGACCACCAACCTGGAACGGATAAGGTTCGAAAGCTGAGGCACCACTGTGCATATATATGTATATATATTGTCTTGCAGAGCTGACACGACGACTGGGCTTGTCTGCAAGAACACTGAACAAGAGAGAGGTCTTTGCTCTGACTACACAGTCCGTTTCCAGTGTCCAGAGAGTTTCTGCATTGACAGAGGTTAGTTTTTCTACAGTATGTTACAGTCAGTCAGTCACAACCTTCTGAGTTTCTGATTGGTTCTCCTCATGTTAAAATAAAGTAAACCTACTAAAAAGACGCATCTGCCCTAGTCTCACTCTTGACTCCAGTCTTTTTCCTTTTCAATTACACATAACATCAATTTGAATGTTATTGTCAACTGTATAGTCACTGTTTTGTTCAGAATTTTCGTGCTGGACTCCCTGGATCAATCGGGATGGCCCGTCTGGAATCGGTGACTGGGAAACGTTGGCAGAGATAAGCAGGGAAAATCCAGGGAAAATTTGCCACGATCCAATAGAAATCCAGGTCAAAACAGCCTCTGGACACAGCATGGCTTCCACGGGTGATGTCATTTTTGCGTATGTACCCAAAACCCATTTTAATTGGTTGAATATAGTTGACACACAAGTTTACATAGACTTATAGTAGCATTGTTCATGACCATGTATTTCCAAAATCCATTTTTTTGTTGCAGCGCGAATACAAACCATGGATTTATCTGTAGGAACACTGACCAGGAGGATGGGACATGTGAAGATTACACCGTCCGATTTAAGTGTCCCATCAATTTCTGTGTCAACAATGGTAAAATGCCTGCAACAATCTTTAGTTCTGTAACTTACAACCTATAAATTGAACTGATTTGTCATACGTATCAACACAAATCTCTTTCTTTCCCTGCATTTGCTACTTCTTACTAACGTTAGACTAACCCATGCTGATAAAACATAATGTTATTCCTCATCGGTCAGATGCCATATGCTGGACGCCCTGGTTTAATCGAGATGACCCGAATGGTAGTGGAGACTGGGAGACCATCACAGAGATTAGAAACGAGAATCCAGGAAGAATCTGTGACAGTCCACTTCAAATGGAGGTTCAAACTACATCTGGAAACAGCGTGGAATCAACAGGGGACACGATTGATGTGTAAGGAATGGAGATGATTTTTGGACTGAAAGTCTTGTATGAAGGAAAGGGAAAAGAAACCAAATCAAATGAAACCAACGTTTAACTAGAAGCAGTTTTACTTTTAAGTGTAGTAACCAACTGTAGCGTAGAAACATATGTTAATACTCTGTATAACAATGATAACATAGACGAAGATAAGGCTAAATATATTCTACACAAGGGAAATATGGCTGGTGAAGAACAACAGTAATACAATAGGTACTTGGTCCCATAGTGTAGTAGTGTGTCCAAAACAGACAGAGCAGAGGGTCCTGGGTTTGATTCCCAGAGGATCCACAAGATTGACGCTGGTCATAATTTCTAAAAAATTATTATCACTAAAGTAGAACTTTCTTTTCTCTCTTACTCAGTCATATAATAATAGCAACACGTTATACGTGACTGACATGAGAAAAGGAGACAATAAAGTTCTCCATTATGGCAAGTTAGCTCAGATAGGACAAGGTGATTAGGTCTAGAGCGTCTAGTTTTCCAGCACTAACAGAAAGCTGCGGTCAGTGACAATTGTTTCCTTGTGCAGAGCTGATGTAAACACTGGATTCGTGTGTAAGAACTCAGAACAGCCAAGTGGCCAATGTCAGGATTATAAAGTTCGTTTCCAGTGTCCCAACAATCGCTGCACCACCACAGGTGAACAAAGGAATGTGTCAATGCTGCTAAACAGCAGAGAAGTTCCATATATGCTGACCATGAAGTTTATCTGAATTATAGAATCAACATGCTGGACCAGTTGGTTCAATCGAGATGACCCGTCTGGTACTGGAGACTGGGAAACTTTTGAAGAACTTTCTAATGAAAACCCAGGAGAAATCTGCAGTCGTCCGCTTGAAATCCAGGTCCAAACAACATCTGGACTCAGTATGGCTTCAACTGGGGATACGATTTATGCGTAAGTACGGAAAAGTGGATTGAAATAACAATAATGTAAAAAAAGATTCTTGCAAAACATGTCAACCTCAAACAAAAGGTTTGTGAGGACAACTTATTCAAAGAAAGTTTCAAACTTTTCCACATAAAAAGAGTAGATTATTAAGTGTATGATAAATACCTTCTTCTACAGAGCTGATGCCAGAGTTGGACTCGTCTGTAGGAACTCAGACCAGGACAGTGGCAACTGTCAGGACTATAGAGTTCGTTTCCGGTGCCCTGACAGTTTCTGTCCTGACCTGGGTGAGTGTTCTTTCACTACTGTTAGAATATGAGGAAAGCACCGTCTTGTATCCTGTCTAAAAACCAATGAGTAAATAACCCATTTGAGGGGTTATTCATTTTATTGTTCTTAACTGGTATTGCTTTTGATATCTCAACCATCCACTGAAGGTCCAAATTGCTGGACAAATTGGTTCAATCGAGATGACCCATCTGGAAATGGAGACTCAGAGATGCTTTCAGATCTTCGCATAGAAAACCCTGGTGAAATCTGTGACAACCCACTTCAAATTCAGGTGAAAACAACATCTGGTGACAGTATGGAGTCAACAGGGGACAGAATTTCTGTGTAAGTACTGTAAATATTCTTTTGAATTGGACAAAGAAAAGGTGTTAGACTTTTAAAAAAATAATAATTGATTGTAGTTGATGTCTTGGAGTTATCAAAATGGTTAAAAACGTTGATTACTGTGGCTATCACCTGCAATCAACATGTTCCTAACAACTTTAAAAAAGCCCTAGGATATGAACTGGCATACGACTAACAGATTTTTGGAAGACAGAAAAATTGATCAACTTTGAAATTACTTTCTTCTGCCCACCATTCAATAGTGCATCAACAATGCAAGAACAAAGCAATTCAGAACCTTTCTAGTCTAAAAATAGCTGTTTTTGGCATTATACCCAAACCTTTCAGACTCTAGTTATATGAAAAAAACATGTGTAATATTTTTTCCTCGTAAAATATTTATTTTGCAGGGCTGACGCCACAAGCGGATTTACCTGCGAAAATGCAGATCAAGTCAGTGGCACGTGTCAAGACTACACTGTTCGTTTTCAGTGCCCTGACAGTTTCTGTGCTTCAGCCAGTAAGTGTTTTTCAGTGGTTACATGTGTTACTACTAGGAAAATAATGTAGTCAAAAATAAGAAGTATTCTAGAACTAAAACCTATCACACTCTTAGCAGCAATTTTACTATGGACCCTCATATGAATGAGAAACAGTAATAGAGTCTAGTTACAAACGTATGAAGACACACAGAGAGTAGTGATCAAAATAAAACAGAGAAAAAAGCCTGTAGGCACAAAGTAAAAGTCCTCATGGATGTTGGTGGTCCTCAATGAATGTCAGTGAAGCTTCCCAAAACAAATCAAACCTCAGTTCTTATCCCCTTCCATGACTTAGTGAACAAATACTCCTGGGCCATAGTGAAAAAAACTCCCGGCGCTGACTTCAAGGAGAGGCGATCTTAAAATACTTTATCATCCTGATGAGCAAATTAGTGGCAGGTAATTGCCCCATTCAGAATTAACGTTTTGTACTTGTGAATTATAGGTTCGAATTGCTGGACAAAGTGGATGGATCGGGACGACCCGACGGGGGCCGGAGACTCGGAGACACTGACAGATTTACGCACGGAAAATCCAGGAGAAATCTGCAACAGTCCATATAGCATCCAAGTAAAAACAGTATCAGGGGACAGCATGGAATCAACAGGGGATCATATTCATGTGTAAGTTTTACTAATGGCATAAAGACCCAAAAAATTAAATGTCTATGCATAGTACTTACATGTGGTAAATAAAATAAAACTAATCCATGATAAATGTTTTTTTTGTGCAGAGCAAATGTAAACACTGGATTTCTGTGCAAAAATGCTGATCAGACAAACGGAGACTGCCAAGACTATGCTGTTCGATTCCAGTGCCCTGACAGTTTCTGTAGGGACGCAGGTGGGTGTTTTTGGACCTATCGGTTGGACAGATCAATTGATGTTAAATGTTGTCCTCTTGTAGACTACCCTTCAATGTCTTTTTTTGCAAACTCAGGTTGACAATGCTCTAGAAAAACCAAACACAATAGCAATGAAATTAATGAATTATCACAGTCAATTTGCCTTCAAACACACTGTATATAAAGTATATATGGCAATGTTTTTGTCTAAAACCTATTTTATTCCAACTAAATGCAAAAAGGTTCAAAATGTTGGACACGTTGGTTTGATGGAGACGACCCCTCTGGAAATGGAGACTCAGAGATGCTTTCAGATCTTCGCAGAGAAAATCCTGGTGAAATCTGTGAAAATCCACTTCAAATTGAAGTCAAAACAACATCTGGTGACAGTATGGAATCGACAGGGGACAAAATTGTGGTGTAAGCATTGGAGTAATGTTTTAATTTGGTGAAAAAGTAGGTTACATTAAGAAAATAAATTCTTTGGCTTGTTTGCTTTAGTATATATACCTGTTAATTTAAAATAAAATTTGAATTACAAAGTAATAGTTCTAATGTTTCTCACTAAATAATGTTTTTTTAACAGAGCTGATACCACGAGTGGATTTACTTGCGAAAATGAGGATCAAGAAAATGGCATCTGTCAAGACTATACTGTTCGTTTCCAGTGCCCTGAAAATTTCTGTAGTCAAATAAGTGAGTGTTTTGTCCTTCCTGTTCTCTCCAGGAAATAGCCTTTAATAGCTCAATTTCCAAAATTGAAATAGAAAGTTAATAAAAACTGTTATTTGTTATTAAAACAATACTTTTAGTAACAAATATGGACACAATGATCCAGAAATGACCGATCTAGAATGATTCAATTTCTGTCATAAAATGTTTAAGACACCTT
>JAFBJS010057646.1:0-21179 GCA_016785265.1 Paraplagusia blochii
GTGAGATCTGCTGATGGGAGAACAAAAATATTACTTTCCTAGAAAGATAAATGTGTGTGGGTTGAAATACTACCAAACGTAGAATAGACTCTTTTAGTGGTTCAACAAAAATCACAGTGAACAGGGTGATACAAATCAAAACCAGTAAACGTCTTACAAAAGAAGATTGTGATTGTAAACTTTAATAGAATTTTTCATGTGCAGGGATGCTAAAAAAATTTGCTGACTCAAAGTGTGTCTGGAATTGACATTGGCATTTAGAGGGTCTATCCAAATGTAATATTGAGACTGTTTTTGCAAAAAAAAAAAAAAAATGCAAGGTTTGAGATTAATCAGCTGCGAAGGAAACTGGAAGGACAGCTGCCAGGATGGTTAAGAGTCTATTATTTTTCTGTGCATATCGCTAAATGATCTCACATTTTGTGTTCCTAACTAGTTCACTAATGTGTTTAATAATGTGTTGCAATGATGGAATGTTTACAGTAGATTTGTAAGTCATAATACTGTTAATTAAATCGAAATATATATTATGGAATTTATATTAATACGTTTTATTTGGGTCTGGGTTGAACTCATAACTTTATGTCAACTGTTTTTGTCACAGTACTTGTTTTTGCGTCGATAAAAACGTATTGATGAAACTGATGTAGTATATTATTATTTCATTCACGACTCTTTTTTTTTTTTTTTTTCATTCTTATGCTGACTTTGTTCTCTTCATATACCTGATGTAGGGTCAGTCAGTCAGAATTGAATTGATAAAGAAAAAGGAAATCATTGTCACATACAATGTGTGGCATTTACTAATCACTAAAGTGAACAGTGAGCTCCTGGGGAGCAGTGAGTGAGGACACTGCCATGCTCATTGGACCTCAGTGGTCACTTGGCAGCTGGTGGACTCAAACCTGAAACCCTCTGGACCAGGTCTGGGCAATTATTTTGACACATGGGCCACAGGTGGTTCTGAAATTTGAACCGAATGCCAGGTCTGGAGCAGATAGATGAAGCATTTGTGAATTTGGATGAATGACGAGTCAGGTCACAAATTAAGGCTAAAATAGTAAAATCCTTTTTGCCTCTTCTGTATTATACTATGGGAGAGTGAGGGCTTTGCAGGGGAAAGGGAGAAGGAGAATGACAGTCTGGCAGTTGGTGGACTTGACCCCAGACCCCAGTCTGGTTCCTTTACCACCAGGCCACCACAGTCCCATGCCTTTATATCTTAACCCAAACACAGAGTACAATCGCCTGTGAGTCAGTTAAGCAGACACTAGCAGACCCAGAACAGCAGCCCATCTTGTCCAGCTGTCATTGGTCCATGAATTGAGTTCTCATCCATGTTTATACATCATGAAAAAGCCTTATTTCCAAACGCTGCACAGAGGTGTTGACATCCTCCCTGCCTTTTAGTGGTAGAGAGTTTTTTTTTTTTTTTTTTCCTCCAACAGCTGTGAGTTATTCCTGTGTGCAGAGCTACAAGTGTTAATATCTTTTCTTCCCTGTAGCCCCATTTCACACCCTGACGTCCAACTATTCTCTACGCGGCAGCACAGACAGTTCCTGCTGGCTCTTCTCTCTCCTCCTCTCCTCCTCCTCTCTGTCTGCCTGTGATGTGCTGGCCAATTCTCAAACCTTCACCTTTTTTTTTTTTTTCTGAAAACTAGACAAGAAAATACACCCTGCCTCTGGCTCGCTATCAAGCTGCCAGCAGTTCAACTGATTTCACAGAGATTAAACAATGACAGCGGCAGACTGGGGAGAAAAGTCAAACTGAGATGCAGATAAAAAAGGGTTTGTTGTGTATATATAAATATATATAGCAACATCGAATTAAGCACCTTTTCCTGGCGAGTTGGACCTTAGATTCAAAGCAGATGTGATTACTCCTTAGAGCAGAGATTGGTGATCGGCCAAGAGAGGTGTAAATAAAGAGAGAGGTTTCCAGGGATTTGGACGACCCACAAAGTTATAAATTACAGAAGAGTGACTGACTTTTTTTTTTTTTTTTTTTCCTGCCAGTATTCATTTTCAACTTTCTCATCCAACTTTGAACATTCTCCGTGCGACTTCATGCCAGGAGAAAAGAGGAAAGTAAGACAAAGTCCACAGGGAGTCCCACATCTCCGTCTCCATCTCACTTCTAAGTGCCATATCCCTTTCCTCCTTTTCTATTTTTTTTTTTTTTTTTTTTGCACATTTTGCCTTAGACTCTTTGTAAAGTCTCCTTTGTCTGATTCTCTTCCAACTCCAACATTCTCTACACACTTTTCACCGCAAATTAACTTCTCACTTTCCCCCTCGCCACTTCCTGCTGCTCCACTTTCCTCGTCTTCTTTTTCGTTACCTTTCTTTCACCTTAAATTCTCCGTCTTTTTCCTATTTTCTCTCTCCATCTTCTCCCTTGCTTTATTTCTTGTTCTTTTGTTTTACTATCCTAACCCCATATAAATCACGAACTCTGTTCCTATAATTACAATTAACTTTTCATCATGTCATGGTGTGAAAGTCTTCACTTTACTGATCTGCAGCCAAAATAAAGGAAATTATTACACAAGGTAGGTTCCAATGCTCTTCCCGCTCCAACAAATGCTTTGTTCGGGGTCCCGTCCCATGAAATTAGGCTGGACCAAAAGTGATCTCACTTTTACAGTTATATTGAGTCCAGACACCAGTGTCCTAAATCAGTTACAGTTCTCCAAACGTCTGGGTAAAATAAGATGTTTAAACTAGTGATTCCCAACCACAGTACTGTGGCACCTTAAAGTGCCAAGAGAGTAAATAAAAAGTACTTTAAAAATGCTCAGCTGCTGTTTTCTCCAATTTCTTGATCATTTTAAAGCCTGGTGCAACAAAATGTACAATTGTCTGGACAAATGTAATGGTAATAATGAAAAATAGCTCATAAGAGGATAATTTAGGAGATATCAAGACATTTTCCATGCTTTTCTAGATAGTAGCCAAGACTACTTGGTGTCCTACATCAATAGCTATGCCATAACTCCTCCTTAAAACATGCTTTTAGGAATTCCATGTTTTGTGTTTTCTACAGTTAATATATCTCTAGTGGTACCAGGTACCAGGAAACTGAACCAACAAGGGCGGCATAATAATATTCTCTATGACTGCCTTTTGACAACAGCCATTTTTGATATCTTGCAAAAATATTTTAATGAAGCTCCCCTTAATTAATTAACCAGATAGATATCATAGATGAATATAACATAGTAATTTAACATCCATTTTTTTCATCTTCACTCTCTTATCTGTTGCTGGGACACAAGGGCCGCAGTCTCCATGACTGACACCCATATCACACTATACTCTCAGCCTTCCTGTGGTGAGCCCACTGAAAGTTATTTGGGTCGGGACGGTGCTATGCTCAGACCACCTCGGTGGGAACCTGGGAGCCGTTGGATTCAAACCTGAAGCCTTATGGACCCAAGTCTGCTTTTTTAACCACAGAGCCACCAGTGCCACCCTAAATTAAAATTAATAATAAATAATGAAATAATAGCTGAGCTAAAAATTGTGTAAGAATTTTGATGACCAAACCTCTTACCCAGTCAAAAATATATTTTACGTACATATGACTGAGTGTAGCAGCAACAACAATATTGTGAGCCTTCCTGTGGGTGGTGATCCCACAGAAAGTGATGTGGATTGGGACAATGCTATACTCAAAGCACCTCAGTGGCCTCCTGGCAGCTGGTGGATTAGAACCTGAATCCTTAACCATTAGATGATCACTGGTGACAAGTAATTAAACATTAATGTAATTATTGGAAACTAAGTATTTATGTAACCCTATATTTTAGACAACAGGAGAAGCAGTTGTCTGCCAGGTAATTTGTTTAGTGAATGTTGGTGTCTTCGGAAAAAAACGTTTAGACAATTCTGGAATTAACGAATAAGAAATCATCTAGTTGGTAGTTTTGAATGAAAAAAAGCTGTGTTTACAGGATTGCACATTAACAAAAAGCTTCTGTTCTTGGTTTTGTGATTCTGATTCACCTCTGTGTCACCTCAGCTCTGATCTTCTATTCTTTGCATCTGAAACTGTGATTCTTAGCAATTAGACCATCAGGTTAAATGAGGCAAAAAAAAAAAAAAGAAAAAAAACAAAAACTACTGACAAATAAAAAAATCACAGTTAAACATCCCACTAGGACTAATAAAAAAAAAAAAAAAAACTTTACTCTTCCTTAACTTGACAGGTAGGGCGGTTTTTACAGTGAGCCCCTGCTGTTAATCAGTATTAGTATTGATTATCAATAATGTCAGCAAAGTGGAGAGTGAAGTAAGCGTTTACCATGGTCGTTTCCTGGATGGAGCCGAAGCTGTTGATGAAAATGTTGACTCTGTCCTCCACAGGCATTCCTGGAGATCAGAATAGGGAAATAAACACATATTACACTCTGGATTGTGTTATAACATCAAATACGTTTTTCCATATAGTAAAATTGGATTAATAGTGACAAAAATAAAGATTCTCTATATAGTAAGGTATGGTAATAAAACACCCTCACAGGGGATTGTCATTTTTGTGAGATGTAAACATTTATAGAGACATCATTCTTCCTCTCCCGGGTCTGTCAGTTAGAAAAACTAACAACATTTTTAAAAGATGCAGACTCTCCACACTATGATGCATTTTACACCTCTTAGGTTTTACAGTTAAAGAGAAAAACGAAAAAAAAAAAAAAGAAAAAAAAAATCCAGTTTATATTACAGAATTAATAGCCGTCACACTTGCCGAGGCGCCACTCCATCGGCAATTAAAATCCAGGAAAGCCTTATGTTGCTGCTTAAAATTCCGCCGCTCACTACTTTATAAGTCTGGCCAGAGCCATTCAGGGGGCTCAGTTTAGATGTGCAATTTGGGAAATTATGACGTGGATGTTAATGGATTGGAGGCTCCCAGCCCACCCTGAAATCACCAGCAGATGTTTGTCTGCTGGACCGGGGAGAAGAGAATTCTCCTCAGATCTCATCAAATCCTGAGTCCAAGATAAGACCGGGGGTTCCAGAGGACTGAAATGATGTCAGGATCCACCTGGAGACTGATGCTAAAGTTAGTTTGTAGTTGCTTTAAATGGAATATGACCAGAAAGAAAAAAAAAAAAAAAAAAAACACTTCATAAGGATCCAAAAGAGTTTTTAACCATGTTTACATAGCAATATAAAGATAAAAAACTAAAAATGTTCTTAGTACAACCACTTTTATAATTGCGTGAAACAAAATGAATTTGCCTTACGTACTATTAAGATTTTTTTTTAATTATTTTTGCAATGCAAACGTCAATGTCTCTGTTGACCTCCATTGGGCTCTCCGCCTGAAGGTCCATGAGGGACTGATACAATGCAGTGATTGAGATGGATAGCTATCTTTTTTTTTATTATTATTATTTTTCATCTTGTCCCGTATTTGGGGGTTGCCACAGCAAATTAGCATTTTCCATTTCCCCCTGTCCTCTGTATCTTCTACTCTAACTCCAACCACCTCCATGTCCTCCCTCACTGCATCTATCAATCTTCTCCTTGGCCTTCTCTTTGTTAAATTAGTGGTTGGGCCGGGGACCATCACTGGTCCGTGGGAACATTGGTTCCGGGCTGCAGAGAAATAATGTTTCCTTTTGGCCCCATCTGGCTATTACTTCCACTTGATCCATACCCATATCAACAAAAGAACTGAACAATAGAATGGCTGGAATTCCATCATCAATAATGCATCTATATTTGATAGGAAATGTTTTTTTTAAAAAACAAAGACAACTACAATAAACTCAAAATGACATAGACAAATTGATGCAAGATTCTAACTTTTTATACTGGTTTGGTAGCAGGAAGTTATAGGCCCCATGCACATGAGAAATTGTCGTTGTGCCCATACACAATTAATTCAGGTAGATTTTATAAGTAGGAAAATATTTTAGAACAGCGTAAATCTAATTTTATTAAGGGGTATTTATCTGCCACCACTTAACAACCAGTCGATGAAAATAGTACGAGACATTTAATTGGTCCTTTTCTCCTTTCGGCTTATCCCATTTTTCGGGGGTTGCCACAGTGAGTCAACAATTTCACGACATTTAATTGGTACGTGGCGAAAAAAATGGTTGAGAAACACTGGTGTGGGGGGAAATCGTGGGCAAATCGGCAGGATACTAAACAAGTTTAATTTTCACATGACCGAACGTAATGATCACTTGTCATAACCCGGTGTGACTGAAAAATTGTGGCAAAATCACACTGGCCCTTAAAGCTAGGACATTTCTGATTTGTGTGTGTGGTACAGAGGCGTACACAACGGTCTCAAACACCACATGTCCCGGCGGTCGGCAGGAATCGAGTCAGTACCACATCATGATGTTTTTGTTTTCATAATAACAGTCAGAGAAATGTGGTAGAAATGTGACCATTAAAATGGACAGAGATGAATGAAGAGCGGGAAAGACACTCACCTTTGAAGTTGGGTCTTATCCTGGGATCATAGCTGATCAGTAACCTGTTCAAGATGTTACTGGTGGAATTGGCTGGGACTCGAGCCAGATCCTCAGATGACAGCTGTCTGCAAACAGAGAAGACGGAACGAGGCAAATGTGGGTACGTTTAGAATAGCAGGTCCAAGTCCTGGCAGATGAACAGCAGCCATTCTTAGCACAGCAGCTTCCAGCTCTGTTTATTCCCTGATTATACTGCAGCCAGAGTGAGCTACCATTCTGGGATTAAATTAGTGGTGAAGATTGGGACCACCCACACGTTCTTAGAGAGCAGGAGTGTTTACAAATGTCACGTTGTGTTAGGGTGAGAATTTTCAAGATTATTATCCCACAGTTTGAGAATCGCTTGTTGTAATGATTACATAAAGGCCTGGCTGTAGCAGACAGGTTTGGTAGGTACCCCATTATGAGGGTCAGACTAGGCAAGGCATGGGGCAAAGTAAGACTTGGGGGCTGGATGCAGCTCGTTCATCTTCAAAATTTCTGGTCAGTGAAATTTCCTGATTATGCAATGGGTTTGTACCAGGGTTATCATCGTTAACGAAAAAACGAAAACGATCACTGAAAAGAACTCTTCGTTAACTGAAACTAACTAAAACGATCATTAAATAAAAAAACAACTATAACTAACTAAAACGAAAATGTGTCCTAACTGAAACTAACAGAAATTAGAACTACCCTTCGTTTTCGTCTTTGTTCGAACCTCGCAAAAACTAAAACGAAAACTAAAACTAATTAAAACTAAAGTAAAAACTAAACAATTTGGACAAAACTAAAACTAACTAAGACTAAATTAGTTGCTTTTACGAAAAAGTAAAACTAACTAAAACAAAACTACACTGAAAAATCCAATACTATTATAACCCTGGATTGTACTAGGATTATAATTATGCCTTTTCCCTAGGTTCCTGCCCACATTTTTTCTCTATAGTGAAAAAAGGCTAAAATCATTTTAGATTTATACCCATTATACCTGATTTTTACATGTTTCATCTATCAGCTCCTTACCCGGCCCCCAAGTCCATTTTAGGACAATTGTGGCCCACAATTTTGCCTGAATTAGGCCATATGTATATTTGTGTTCCTGGACAAAACACTTGACCTCCATCAATCCATGGAATTATACTTGTCTCCTGGTGCAGTTACAGAAACTTGGTAAATTTAGAACATTTTTGATCACACAAAACCATTTTTTATGGAAATAGTTTTTACATGTTTTAAATGTTTTAGACTCATAATTGAATTGCACCTTGCATATTTTTGTGTACAATTCCCTTGACTATGAAATGGTCTGAACCAGAATTAAGAGATTTTTTCTCATATATTTCAAGTCAGATCAGAAGACTGAACAGAAATTAAACCAAGACACCAAACAAAAAGGGCTATGTTCAAATTCATACTTGTATTCATACTTTTAATGATATTATCTAACTCCTGAAACATTTAGCTACATAGTCTTAGTTTTACATATAGCATTGTACAGTATATACAGCCCAGAATCATCTATCATCACTAAGCATGTGTTAAAGACTGATCAATGCAAAGTAAAAAGACCAAAGTCTGGGCATCATTTGAGCCATTCCGCAAGGCAACACAAAAACAGCCATGGACAGCAAATAAACACCGCAAAATGTCACTGTGATATATAACAATGTTAAACTAAACATCTTTTGTTTGGACTGTTTGAAAAAAAAAATGGCACAAAGAGAAAGAGAGTGAAAGGGAAGAGTGAGGATGTGGGGAAGATGGAAAAAAGGAACCAGAAACAGTCCATGTGGGTGGCAATGAATTCTTCTGCCAAAGAATTTTGACTTCCTTTCATCCATATATGATAATGTAAACCTCATCATGTATTGAAGATGAGCTAAAAACCACTGTGTGTTGTGTCTTGTTCAATTCTTGAGACCAAAGTGAAAAACATATTTTCCCTGTTAACAGACTTCTTTGACAATATACGACTACAAGCGACTACATCCTGGGAAAGCAATGTATTTGACAATGATGTTGCTTTAGTTTTGACACACGGAGAACTGTGTGATGAATAATCTGCTAAATCCAACAGTTTGTTTCAATTTAAGAGAGGACACAAGGTTTATTAAATGCATGGAGACACAAGCCACTGTTTTTTTTTTTTGTTGTTGTTTTTTTTCCGTTAGGAGTCGATTGAATTTAACTTTTTATTCTGTAAGTTAGGGTTAAGGCTCAAAGCTCAGAATCATTCCGGCTAGTTAGTTTTGAAGAAGCGTAGTTCCATTAATGGCCTGAGGGGGCACAAATTGGTGGCTAAGGTTAACTCTCCAATAAACGAAAAAGGAGTGAAAAGGATTTTCTGTAAGAATTGTTAAAAAGACAAGTAATTAAGCTATATTATACTATATCATAATCGCTAAGAAACGGCCAGTTTAACATTGTTTTATTTGACAAACAACTATTTGGCCCCAGTAGCACTGGTGGTTTAGTGGTTAAGTAGGTGGACTTGGGTCAGAAAGGCATAGAATCTATCGGGTGCCAGAGAACCTCTCCTGTAGTCAGTTAGAACTGAAGACGCCTCTTGGATGAGAGGTGAAACATCTGTCCAAATGTCCTTGAAGTAACTATTTTTGGATTCAATGACCTGGATGACTGAGAAACTACACTGAATATAGCTAAGACAATAAATTTCTAATTCTCAAACAACTAAGAACAATTAAAAAAAAATATATATATGTGTCGACACTTGTTGTACTAAATATTTTTAAAACAGTTTCACAGACCAATGTAAGTCACTTGTTTGTTGACCTACATAAATAATCTGTCCATGGAATAACTGGGCTTTACATGATTTACTGCATTTTTCATGGGGAAGCAAAGTGGTAGCGATTTTTTTCAAATGCAAACGAACATTTCACCTGTGAATACTGGCCCATATTTTATTTTATTTATTTATTTTTAAACGGGCATGACTAGGAAAAGAAAAAATATATCTTTTGCATACTGTTTATGTTCTCTTTTTTACTAAAGGGTTCAACAGTAGAGAACTAATCTGTGTAAATTAAGACCATTTCACAGTGGTAGCCTCGCTTATATATATTGTTGAGCCCTGAAGCTTTTTTTGGTTGTTGAAGCTCTCATTCTCCTCAAGCAGTTTTGAAGGTCAGGCCCAGTGGATCTTTCACTGCTCTGGTCTGATTTAAAACTGAGGAGAGTACGTGACATTACTGCCACACACGGATGTACGTGCACAGCACTTTATCACAGAGCGGTCCTTGAAATGATGCTCACCACAAGGGGAGGAATATGAGGAAACGACAAGTCTTTGATGGAGAGAATACAGAGAAAAAAACAAACAAATGAAAAAAAGAAAAAAAAAAAATACCCCAACGGCAAAAAAGCACATTAGATTACTAAAAGACGGAAAATCTATGAAGCACTGTTGACTTGAATTTTAATCTGTAGCACGTTAATATTTTAAAGATGAACTCTTTTGGAGCCTTGAGATTAAAAAAAAAAAATCGAGCCTGGGTAGATGAGCTTTTTTTACACTTCTAAAATGTGATATGATTGAAAAAATAGTGTTTAAAATCAAATTTTAGATCAGTCAACCAATATCTCTAAAAGTCACATGAAGTAACAAGAATATTACATTGAGGTCTGTTTGCCCTTCACTCTCACTCTAGAGAGTAAGACTCTAGACTCTATTGATGTTTTTATAGATTATGACGATATCACAGTGTGTGCAAAGATGAGCACAAGAGGTGAGGAACTCTCTCAGACTGTCGCTCCGTGCAGGATGAATCCTATCTCCCAGCAGGACTTTATTCCGTACTGATCTTGGGTTAAAGGATAAGTCACGGATGTTTGGGTGGATCGCAAGAGAAGGATGACACACAGAATTGCAGATGTTTGCATTCACGGCAGCTCAAATATATCATACTTACGATGGACAGAAGACCTGCTTCCCTTTCTTTTTCCCCTTCCCCTTTCCCTTCTCCTTAGCAGAACCCTCGTCCAGACACAGGGAGAGAACCAGGAAGAAGAAAACAAGATTCTTTACTCCCATCCTGCTGCTAAGTGGCGTCTGCAAATGAGAAAACACAAATACAGAACAGTCATGGCAGTGATTACAATGCACGTGACAAAACACAAATGAAGTCAACTGTAAACTCATTATCATCTCATTGGGATTGAAGTTCTCCCTTTTGCTGCTTCTACCTCCCAGTGTCCTCTGCATACATGTCACATGCAGTGAACGTCCAGAAGTGGGAATTAATAAACCTGACAAGGTTTAATCGAGCACAGCAATTTCAGGTATAAATCAAATAAGAGCAGCATTGCACCTGAATACTGATGCACCTTTAAGACTCATCAGGTTGCTGTGACCTCAGAGAATGGATCTAGAGTAAAATATTATTCCCCCGTCCTTTATACGCCTGTATCAGTTTAATAGGGAGTTCCATTACATTATTTTGGACATAGATGTTAAATAAAATATTTCAAATTCCACAATTAAACAACCACAGTGTTAAAGGTCACAGAAAACCCACAGCACCTTTAGAAACACTGAGGTTTTGGCTTTTTAGGCTCTATGAATCAAACAGCCGCCTCTCTACTTCTGTGAGTCAGCCTCCATCTTCGAAATGGTGCGCCTTTTTAATGCATGGAGACCATGAGAACAAACAGCAAGGCTAAGCAACCACCACCCTCCCCCTCCGTCTCCATCGCCCTGCCAATAAAACATCACATTAACTAAACTGGTCCTTTATCTTGACAACAACTCTCCCCTTCTACCTCATTTCTCTCTGCCTTGTCCCATTGAAACCTTGGCCAGCTACAGGACAGCCCAGCTTATAGATCATCACCTTCCTTCACTGGAAACAGTTTATAATGCTCAGATCCAATGTAAATACATCACTATGGCTCCAACAAAGTTAATATCATTTATATTGGTATTAAATGTTAATGCCAGAAAGTATTTCGTGGGTTCCAAAATCCACCAAGGACAAAAGGTAGGGAAATATGCAGTAAATAATATCTTGCATTGTAAGTGCAAAATAGGCATATATTTGACAGGAAATTGTAAAAAAAAAAAGGCAAAACAACATTTAATCTAAATATAATATGTAAAATGTAAATCATCGTAATAATAATTTTTAAAAAAGCATAAAGTTAATATATATTACATTTATGCTTTTTTAAAAATTATTATTACAATCAGTTTATTTTTAAAAAGCAAAGCACTATCCAGACCCACATAATTTCCAGTGGATTCACCGCCTACAGAAAGGCTCACGGTATGGTGCAGTGTGATTTGGGTGACAGTCATGGAGACTGGAGACATGGAGCCATGCTGCTTCCTTGACCCGGCAATAGATAAGCAGACCCTAATGCTTTATGGAGTGTTGTGGCATGGAACAGATTTATGTGAGTCTCTTCCACTAACCTTTATCAACATGTTTTACATCATGAATGTAAAGCACTTCCATGTCGCAAAACTTAAAAAAAAAGAAGAAAAAAAAGCTTGACTTTTTTCTATTCTTTAATAATCCTGTGACTAAATACCAACACACAGCAGCGCTAACATAAAAAAAATAAACAAATAAGTAAAAAATGTTTGTGTGCTTCCAATCAGTTCTGCATTAGTCCTCACACTCTAGAGGCTGTTTTTGTTTGCATAGTTGTAATGGAGCTAAAAATGATCATTTAGGATATGAGCTGTGTAGTCCTGGCCTGTCCACATATGATAGACACATTGAGGTGTAGTAATTACAACACTATAAACTAGAAAGACAGAAGATGGATTACAGGGAAATCATCTACACATGGAAATTAAAATTGAAAAGATGGGGAAATGAGTGCTTAGTCCATATATATTAGGTATAACTGTCATAACAGAGCCATGATGGATGGATTAGAGACACTACCAAGAGGCAAGAGACAAGAGGCAGAGCTGGAGGTGGAGGAGTTAAAGATTCTGGGATTCTCTTTAGGGGAGACAAGGATGGACAGGATCAGGAATGAGGTCATTAGAGGGACTACACAGACAGGACTGTTTTGAGAAAATGCTAGAGATGTCAAACTGAGATTATTTGGACATGTTCAGAGGAGGGACAGTGGATACATTGCTAGAAGAATGGTCCTCGAGATGGAGCTTCCAGGTAGGACACAAAGAGGAGATTGATGAATGCGGTGAGGGAGGACATGGAGGTAGTTGGAGTCAGAGTAGAAGATACAGAGAACAGGGGGACATGGGGAATGTTGATTCAATATGGAATCCCTAAAAGAAGGACCAACAATAGGAAGAAGGGGAAGAAGAAGATCGAAGAAAGAATATGTTATTGATAACTGGATGATAGTTCAGAGGACATCTAACTGATAACAATTTGGTTAGGTAATCCAATCATCATCATCATATCTATCACTGTGTCACAGGGGCAGCAGTCTCCACGACTGGCACCCAAATCACACTGCTCCATACTGTGAGACTTCCTGTGGTTGGTGAGTCCACTGTAAGTTAAGTGGGTCAGGACGGTGCTATGATCAGAGTAACGCAACCTGGCAGCTGGTGGATTGGAACCTGAACCCACGTCTACTTTCTTAACCACAAGGCCACCACTGCTGTCAACATATAGATATAAAGTTAGCAGTTAGTTAAAAATGAAACTTAACATACTTCAGTGAGACGATCAAATATTGTTGTTTTAAGTTACCAAATATTGCAAAACAGGTGAGGACTTAACAGGACAACGTCTGCATTTTACGTACAATGCAAAATAAACATTTAGGAGTTGAAGTTATTCCATAAATCATAAGTCCAGGTCTCTGCTCGGTACCCAAGTACATGACCACTTAATGTCCAAACGATTTGCTGGAACGCTTGAGGACACAGAGGAGT
Organism: Paraplagusia blochii; assembly: GCA_016785265.1. Classification (NCBI taxonomy): domain Eukaryota; kingdom Metazoa; phylum Chordata; class Actinopteri; order Pleuronectiformes; family Cynoglossidae; genus Paraplagusia; species Paraplagusia blochii. The sequence goes on from JAFBJS010057646.1 coordinate 13,372, forward strand.
CCTAATTCACCTGAACCCATGCGTGTCCACCAATCAACCTTGGCACTGGCGGAGTCAAGTTGCGTGTCACAGGCCAGGGAACATTGTGCTTTACTGCTGAGCTCTGAATAAAAACTGCAAAGTGTTATTGCACTGGTGACTCATAGAGACCCATAGAAGGTGTGTAATGGTCTCTTATACACATCTAGATGTGTATAAGAGACAGGTTTTTGTTTGCATAGTTGTAATGGAGCTAAAAATGATCATTTAGGATTACACAGTATATCTTCTATAACAACAACTAACGACTCCTGATAACTGATGCTTCTGTGATGGGGCTCACTTCCCCATCGCCATGTTCTTGACTGTTCTAACAAATTGAATAATGATGAATGTAATGGCCGGCTTCTGATTTGTGGGACCAAAACACTCCAACGCGTTCCACTTGGAACCCATCAGCATCCTCACACGCAGACAGAATCACAACCTGTGGCTGCTCGTCGCATCTCCTCTTCCTAACGCACGAAGGGAAGTAAGTGCAAAGGAAGCTGAGCATCAGCCGAATAAGAAGACACAGGGAAAACAGCGACCACCATGACGGAGGGAGAGGAGGAGGGGGCTGCAGGAGAAGAAGGAGGAGGAGGAAGGAGGAGGAAGGGGATGCCAGCACATATGAAGGCGACCGTGCGTTCATTTCCACCCTCATCCAAACAGCGCACAAAAACACACGCACCAAAACACGCTCTTGGATTTTGAAGAACCCCAACCACAGGGGTCGCTACTCACCGTCCGCCTGTGTCACCTGTCAATTCCAGTCCAAACTAGAGCTGACTGTGGAAAATAGTCTCTAAGGCAGCCGTCCAGACCAGTCGCTATCATTCCTGTCCATGTTGGATCTCTGCGCACGCTCTCCTCCTCTTGTTGAATGTGTTGTCGGATTTTTTTTTTTTTTTTTTGTGCAAAAAATAAAAAGATTTCAAAAAGTTACATTTCGGCAGATTGCCAAATTCCGCCTGTTGTTATTTTTGCTGCTGTTGCTGCTGCTGCTGCTGCCCTTTTCGCCTCAGCTCGGGATGCCCAAGATGGAGGCTTTGCGTGTACCTGTCATGCAACATGCGCAGTAGCGGCTGCTCAGAGCCGGAGAGCATCAGTCCTCGCATCAGCACCACGGACAGCAGCCCGCTCCCCTCCCTTCCTCCCTGCTCTCCTCCCTCCCTCCCCCTCCTCTCTCTGACTCTCATGTGCGTCCACACAGCCGCTCCAGTGTCGTGACGTGAATGAAGCGCTCCCCCATCTGCTCACGTGACAGGAGCAAAACGCCTCAGTATTTATAATGGAAGGGAAGTGTCTGATTCCGTGAGTGCGTGTGTGCGGGGGGGGAGGGAGGTATTTAACTGCAGATTGACGTGGACACTCACGGGCTGCTCAGGCTGTAAAGCAGAGACGGAGCAAATTATGGATGTAATATAGTTCAGAGAGCAGCCACTGTAGGCACCAACGCTACAGCCATGGTGATATGTGTGTATATCATTGTTAAATGCCATTGATTTATGATTCAAGGGAGGTCTTTATTAAGAAAGGCTCTGTCTAAGCTCCTTCACTCTTTTATGATCGTGTCGCGATATAGTTTTCTGAGGCCTTAAAATTGATTCATAAAATATGTTAATTCATAAAAGAGTAGTCGTAAATGAAAAAAATTTAAAAAACACACCCAATCACATAATATCTCCCATGCATATCAGTATTGGACTCAATATCCGTGTTAAAAAGCAGAAATTGAACGGTCTGTATGTATGTTCCTCTTTTGTGCATTGGCTCAAGCTCATTCACTCACTTCACTCCACTTCATGAACCAGCGTGACACTGCCTTCCTGTCCATCATCAAAATAAAGCATCTTTACCATCTTTATATATCCATAAAAATAACTGATGGTTTTTAGATTAATAACATTTGAAGAAATTATTCATTGCCCAGGAGTATTGTACCCAACACAGTAAGCCACACCTTGGATAGTCTTGTTCTTCTTTTCCTTTCGGCTTGTCCTTTTTCTCAGGGGTTGCCACAGGAAGTCAACTATTCCCATCTCCCCCTGTCCTATATATCCTCAACTCTGACTCCAACTACCTCCATGTCCTCTCACTGCATCCATCAATCTCCTCTTTGTGTCCTACCTGGTGGCTCCATCTCTAAGATCATTCTTCTCCCAATGTATCCACTGTCCCTCCTATGAACATGTCCAAACCATCTCAATCTGTCTTCTCTAGCTTTTTCTCCAAACCTTCTGTATTCCCTCTTATCACCTCATTCCTGATCCTGTTCATCCTTGTCTCTCCTAAAGAGAACCTCAGCATCTTTATCTCCTCCACCTCCAGCTCTGTCTCCTGTCTTCTGCCTTTTTCCTAGTGTCTCTAATCCATCCATCATGGCTGGTCTCACAACTGTCCTGTAAACCTTTCCGTTCACCTTAGCTGACTCTCTTCTATCACAGATCACTCCTGACTCTTTTCCCCAGCCGTTCCATCCTGCCTGTACTCTATTCTTCACCTCTCTTCCACAGCTTAAGTATCTAAACTCCTGCACCACTGCTGCTCCTTGTAACCTCATCATTCCACTGTTCCCCCTGGAAAGTCACATACTGAAAAATGCAGTTATGTGTTAGTTCATTTACTTTGTGGGGTGTCCACACTTTTTGCTTGGGAGCTGCTTTTTCAAATGACCAGACCAAAGCAATCTGCATACTTTCATAAAAACGTCAATTTACTCATATTGAATAAATTTGCTTATATTTTTACCTGATATGTTGACTGATTGTATGTAGCTGTACGGCTCAGAATGAATCAGTGATGATTAATTTTTATCTGCTTATCCATTACTGTCACACTCTTTGTTTCATTGCAGCCATTTGTTAAAATCTTGACAGACAAAAAAAAAAACAGTAATGTAGATTTTTTTTTTTGCAAATTTGTAAAAAAAAAACCAAAAACTTAGATATTACACACTCATAATATTCAGACCCTTCCCTGTAACACTCATATTTCACTCACCATTTCTTCTGATCTTCTTTGAGATGGTTCTACTCCTTCATTGCAGTCCAGCTGTGTTTAATTCAACTGATTGGACTTGATTAGGGAAGTCACACACCTGTCTACATTAGACTTTACAGCTCGCGGTGCATGTCAGAGTAAATGAGAATCATGAAGTCGAAAGGAAGACTCAGACTCAAGAACTGGCAGAACTGAGGCGAGGCACAGAACTGGTCAAGGTTACAAAATGACTTCTGCAGGACTCGGGGTTCCTAAGAGCACAGTGGGCTCCATAATCCTTAAATGGAAGAAGTTTGGGACGACCAGAACTTTTCCTGGACCTGGCCATCTAGCCAAACTGTAGAAGAAGAGCCTATCACTGTAGCCCTTCACCAGTGGGGCTTTATGGCCAATGGAAGCCTCTCCTCAGTGCAAGACATATGAAAGCCTGCATAGAGTTTAACAAAATATATAGTCTATGAGTCTGGTCTGTTGAGACGACAGCTGGTGGGTTAGAACTTGAAGCCTTGAGAACCTAAGTACGTGTCTTTAACTGCTGAGCCACCACAATCAATAACTGTATCATATTATATTTGTTTTTTATTTTTTTTATTTTATTTGATCCCTCTCATATCATGGTAGATACGTTTAAGGATTGTGGGATTGGCATAACGGTGAATTGCAAAGTGAGAGAGTTCTTTATATTTTTTATGTACATATTTAAACTTACTAAACAGTTTGAGAGAATAAGGGACATATAGGACATGAATAAATATAGCTGAACTGAACTGATTGAGTGGCTGACAGAAAGGGGAGGGTGCTCAGAGGTTCCATAATGTATGAGCCAATCAGCAAGCGACCAGGTTTAATTAGACAATACAGACTATGCTTTTTACCAGACAAAGGACGGGCAAACTAAGGCCCGCAGTCCAGGTTTGGCCCATTCAGCTTTGCAATCAAACCTACCAAACTTGAGTATAAAATTATGTAATTGATTTGCACTGTGAATGTGGATTAAAGCTGCCCTTTGCCTGCATTACACATGTTTTCCCTATAGATGCCAGTAAGAAAGTTAAAAGCTTTTAGAATTTTTTGCCTTAAGGCATGACTTCCAAATGTCATTTGTCCTTTCTTGGCCCCTGTGTCCAGTTTATGGACCAATTGTGATCTACTGGCCAAGATGGCCTGCATTTGTATTAGCCAAAAGTATGCTGGGAACAATCTCTATCTAAGTAAACAAGGCCAATCGCTATCTACCTTGTATGATTGTTTGACCAGTACTCACCAACTATATACATATATGTCTGAGTGCCATCATTTATCTAGACAAAAGGGCCAAATTAGACAGTACAGTGGGCCAGATTCAGCCTGCTTACAGCAGGTTGAGAAACTACAATATTAAAATTTAAAGATGTATAATAAATTGAAATCCTCGTTTTTTGTTGTTGTTGTTTGTTTTGTTGTTTTTTCTCCCTATCATGACAGTTTTGCAATGAAGTCGTTGGTTAAATGTAGGCCCTGGTTCTATAAGACATGGGTTTTGTAGATATATGTTCTTTTCTTTTTTTAATGCAATATTAATAAATTACAGGACTTGACCTAAATTGGCTGAGTATCAATAATTCTCGCCTAAAGCCGAGTCGCTCCTTTAAACACAAGCTGTTTCTAATCGAATGCACTGGTCACTTGAGGTCTTTTTGTCTCTTTTTTTTTACACACCATGCAGAAAAAGTACGGTCCATTTAACCAGTCTCACATCCTGTCGTTACATAACAGCTGCACAGTTTCACCTCTCCTTGTGTTTTCTGTTAGAAACTTCCTGACGCTCCCTCAGATCTATTGCCATGTGTCATATTCAACCAACTTCATTCAGACAAAAGCTTCATATATTTGCCTTCCTACTTATTGTACACATTGAACCTGAAAAAAGGTTAAAACATTAAAAAAAAATATAACTTAATCTGTCTAATCTGTCAGATTTCTTTCTAAAAAGTAGTTACTGACCTTTACTTTTACATCTGCATTAACAGTATTCTTAGGTGTTAGATGTTTTGTTTTTTTTTTGTTTTTTTCATTTTCTATTGTTATAAATGCAGCTACTGTTTTGTTTTTTGTTTTTTTTTGTTTTTTGTTTTTGTTTCTGATACTTGCACCGGAATGTAAGACACATTATACAACACAAATGGGCGATATTTCTTCATCTTAATTCAAATAAATTTCAACACTGTTACGAATAAATTATACAAAACTAATCACCAACTTTTTCAGTTCGCTTCTCTTCCATCCAGTTCTTCATCTTCAGTGTCTAAGTTGTGAGATTCTAGCGCCGAGAACGGTCAGTTCTGTTTTACTTGCAAAATTAGAGTCAGTTTTGTTGATGTTACTTAACTGTTCAGTGACGTTTTCCGCTTTGTACGCACGTCAATGGCATTTTAGGGTTCTTACACATACCATAATATTACATTAAAGCCTAGTATGTATTACTCCACACTGTCCAAACACAGTACAGTGAAGTAATACACCCCAAGGCTCCTGACTGCAGTAGCCCTACTGCTCTATGTTGTACATATTTGACAGATTCTTGAGTGCTGTTTAAGGTCAGTAAACACAACAATAAGGTGCAATGTAACATACGGTAGTAACTTCATATGTTTCCTTTGGTTCTGCCACTCTGAGTGAAAGAATGTCCTCTCTGTGTTTTCCTTTTGTTTTAAGTACCTACCTATACTTAATACCGCAGTATGATATGATGTCATGTGTGACAGGATCTCTGGGAGAGTCAGCTTTCACTGTAAAAGCTGTTCATCTCTGGAACGCTCTCCCATCGGAATTAAATCACAAGAAAACATCAGACTTTCCTCCACAAAACTAAAAAACCTGGGTAAAAGAAGGTCTACACTGTGAACATTGAACTGTACAGGGAGAACAGATATTATTATGATGATGATGATGATGATGATGATGATGATGATGATGATGATGATTATTATTATTGTTATCATTATTATTATTATTATTATTACTATGTGTATGTATGCCTTCTTCTATCTCCTGTCTCTCTTATTTCTAACCTTAAAAGGCCAATCAGGGATGAGGGCTGCAAACTAGCCAATGGCTAAAAACCCTGTGTATAATGAAATCAGTGACCTTTAGTGACAATGTAAACTGTACTGTCAAGAACAGCAAGCCTAGGGATGATTTTTGAGGAAAGAAGTCGCCCTAATCATCAAAACATTTTGGTGCATTCATCAATTCCTTTATCTTCTTCTGCTTATCCGTTACAGAAGCAGCCGGCACCCCCCAAACCACAGTGCTCCATACTGTGAGCCTTCCTTTGCGTGGTGAGCCCACTGGAAGTTATGTTGGTTAGGGCAGAAAAAAACAATTTTGGCGCAGAAATGTCAAACATATTTATAATGTTGCATGTTAAAAGGTTCATAAACATTCTCTTTTCATTTATACATTCAATCATCCCCTTATTTGTCTACATCCTTATATTCGTTATTGGGTCTCAGACCCAACAATCTCCACGACTGCCACCCAAACCACAGTGCTCCATACTGTGAGCCTTCCTTTGGGTGGTGAGCCCACTGGAAGTTAAGTTATCTTGGATAGTGACATCTTTCTATTTTCACACATCGCAATTAATATGAAAAAAATCTCGCAAGAACCCATTGCCAATATTTGCCATGACTCTCTCTATACCACGACATGAACTTCGACGTGTGTACTTCAAATCTTTTCTAAATCACAATAAAAACTGTCTGCCCAACGTCTGAACAGTGTGTCACTTTATGCTTGACTGAAATCAAACAAGAAATCTTTCTCTCTCTCTTTTTTTTTTTTAATGAGTAAATTAAAAGCTGCTGCGTGAAGTAAGCAGATTTTTTTTTTTTTCCTCCCCGTACTATTTCAAATCGTATCTCATTCATCACTCCATGTCAAACAACCTGGGGGGCCTCTACATGCCGATCCCCATAGCATAATTTTGACTGACACGCCATGCCATTTCCCTACACACATTAATCGACACCACATGCACTGAGATTAATGATTTATGTCACGGGAGGGGGTGGAGGCGGGGTGGGGTTAGGTGTGTATGAGACGGTGTTACAATCAAGAGGCGGGCAATCAAGCACAAGGATCCTTTTGTGTTGGTGGTGAAAAATGTTTCAGTGGCTGGAAGTGAGCCAGGTGTGAAGGACATGCATGTGCCATTCCAGAAATATGTCAAGCTGCATTGAATCAATCTGCAGTGGTATTACACCTGGCACACAAAACGAATTCCTGCTACTGCTTCAGCCGGGATGAATTACGTCTGTTGTCATACTCCTGTTCAAATGAAAATCAAGCTCATGGCGGAGGGAGAGTTGCACAATTGTCGTCACGAAAATAGCTTGTTTATTTCTGCTTTGTGTGCGGGAGTGCAAAAACCTTTCCTCTTGCAGCTCAGTAGATCCAAAATAAGATGTAGTTGAAATGTGAAATGGAAACCTGTGGAAATAAACTCAGATTTCTGATATTTGTGGAATGATAGCTATGAGGGTGTCAGGGATTTTGGTGTGGTTGGCAGGAAGACGTTATCACCCAGATGCAGAAACTGTCAGCGCTTCTCTTCATTGGTGATGATGGTATTTATTAATAATAACTAGAGCAACAAAAACTCACTGGCAAAAGACCAGGCAGGTACTGAGCATGGACTTCTAAACAGGACTTCAAATGACAGACACCACAATGGACCAACCAACAGCAAATATATATATATATAGACGATGTGATCACACCGATGACAGACAGACAGGGCA
>JAFBJS010057646.1:21577-42139 GCA_016785265.1 Paraplagusia blochii
TATTGAGGAAAAAAAACTAGAGCAACAAAAACTCACTGGCAAAAGACCAGGCAGGTACTGAGCATGGACTTCTAAACAGGACTTCAAATGACAGACACCACAATGGACCAACCAACAGCATATATATATATATATATATATACTGTATATACTGTATATAGACGATGTGATCACACCGATGACAGACAGACCTGACAGAGAGGAGAAATAGTTTGGTCTGGTAGTCAACTACAATTGGTCATATGTCAGCAAATAATTTGCACAATGTATCAGACTGAGCATAGTTGGATAAATAGACAGATGGATGGATGGTTGATTGGATAGATAGATAGATAGATAGATAGATAGATAGATAGATAGATAGATAGATAGATAGATAGATAGATAGATAGATAGATAGATAGATAGATAGATAGAAAAAAAGAGATAAAAAGCATAATTTTAAGCAATATTTATTAAACTGGAAACATTGAGTCAGCTAAAAAAGCTATGGAAAAGACTATACCTATATTAGTAAACATATATTTATGTAAATAGTAACTTTTTTTTTTTACAAACAATGTCAGTCACATGACACTAGCAGTCAAGAACACACCTGGTAGACTGGACGTTAACTCACTCAGTCATAATCCTTTTTGCAGTTTTTACTAACTGTCTTATTTTTTGCCTGTGTTTTATGTCCTGTTGTTTATCTGAACCATCAGCACCTAAACCCTCTGTCTTCTATATGCTTTGAATTTACTGCGGAGTCTTCTCACAGCATCATCTGCCAACTATGCACACACACACACACACACACACACACACACACACACATTATAAATTCAGAGTAATTACACGCACAGGCTAGCAGACTTGCAGATGTTCACTGTCACCTAATCCAACAGTGTCAGGTTCCACTACTGTAATGTACTCATGGAATCTGGCGAGGCAGAGGATTCCGCCGCTGGATTATTAGTCTGATTTTTATGATGGAAACTGAGGCTCCATCATTAGCAGATGTCCAGAATGTGCTGCACCGACCGGGATTATGACGGAGGCACCGAGCCAGGAGGCTCTTCAGCAGGAGACAGACTCCACGGTGGGTTTTGGACCGGAGTCAAGAAGGGAAATCCTCGAGAAGGAAAGATTTTCTCTCCAGTTAGTAAATAATACTTTAACTGACAAACAGCGTATTACTGGTAGTTTCTGGATCTATTTGGTGATTTGGCCCAAACAGGCAAGAAGAGTAGTAAATAGTTTTTGTTACTAGTTTTACATACATATGTATATATCTTTATACTGTATATACATACACACAAAAAACACGTGCATTCACACCTGAAACCAGCCAACCTAAGACTCAAAATTGCTTCACTTTTCTAGATGTTTCCACCTGGCCACTAATATGAAGAAAAGATTTCCCTAAAGTGCTTTGCCCTCCACGTATTTTAGGTAAAATAATAATGTACAACACAAGGGAACAACAAAATAGACCTGGCAACAATTTTGGCCTAGATAGAGGAAAGATATTAGAAATGTTAGTGCTATTCCACCGGAGACTTTCTCTAAGCGTATTATCTGAGGATGGCAAGGCAGTTCCGTCAGCATTGGTAGGTGAAATTCAACTTCAAACTGTGAGCAAGCTTAGAAGAATATGGAACAATTTCAGTCATTTTTGGTTTAAATATGACATAATGTGACCAGACAGACAATGAATAGATAAAAGTGTAATAGTGAAAAGTTTGTTTGGAAAAAAAAAAAATGATATAGCAGCAACGGTGGCTCAGTGGTTTAGGCAGCGGACTCGGGTCTGCAAGGCTTCAGGTTCGAGTCCGCTGATAGGTTTCCACTGAGGTGCAAGGCAACATCTTGACCCCTATCACTTCTAGTGGCGTCACGACCTCTAGTGGCCTCTGTATGGAGCAGTGGGATTTGGGTGGCAGTTGTGGAGACTGCCAACTGGTAACAGATAAAAGGATGATGATTAATGAATATAATTATGTAAATAATTAGGTCACAATGTAATTATATTGTGACCTAAATATTGATGATTATTGGAAATTAATGAAGATATCTACTGTTGTGTTACAATTACAAGCCATATAGCAACTCAAATATTGACTGATACAAAGCGCCCCAAACAAATCTCTTTCAACACACCTGAGGGGTTGCAACCCAGTTCTTGGGAAACAAGCATATACAGTATATAATGATACAAACAGGAACTATTTTTGTGATCAATGCACCAAAGCTGTGATCAACAGTCAAGAGGATGAATTAAATTATACAAAAATGTGTGCTGACATATAGTATCTGTGTTATCAGGTTAATGATTTAGATTAGACATCTGCCTATTACACACACATTAAATCAATAAGAGTGAACCTCAGACGGAGGAGCCTCGTCACACAGAGGCCATTTCATTTGAACAACCTAATGCACAGCAGGAAATATTGATTCACTCCCCTGTATGGTGTTGGATGTGGGCAGATACAGAACCACCAACTCACTGCTGCTGCAAACAAAATAACAATTCAGAGAATGATTGACGGCTCAGTGTATGGTGTAGTAAAAAAAATATCATACTTTATGTGGATGTATAAAGATATACATCAAATATACTGATTTGTTCAGAGACTAAAACCAAGTCATTTAAACAACATGTGATAAACTGGGGCAAACCCTTGGTTGTAGCCCTGAGGGGCACCAGCAGGGGGCTCTGGTTTCAAGGCCAAGTGGAGTTTTGGGGCAAGTCAGCACTGTGGAACATATTGTATTTTAACATGGTATGTGACAAATAATTAGTAGTGCTGAGTGAAAAGGAGACAGCAGCTCATGTAAAAATGCTGGTAACTGGAAATAAAGTACTGATAAAACTGTAAATAAATACATATCACAACAAAATTTTACCTCTGCATTTTACACATCAACAAAGTAAACAGCAGGCAGCTTGGGGAGCAGTAAATGGGAGTGATGCCTTGCTCTGTTGACCTCATTGGTAACTTGGCAGCTGGTGGATTCAACCCTGAAACCCTGCAGACCTAAGTCTGCTTCCTTAACCACTAGGCCACCATGGCAGCAATAAGCCAAGCAACACGCTTTACAAAATATGTTATAAGATGAAAATTTGTTTATTTCAATATATTTTTAGGATAAATAATTCTTTAAAAGTATTGATATAAGAAACATTATAATGTTGCTTTCACTTTAGTTTACATTTTACTGAAACCTTTGTCTGATAATGACCTCCATTGCACCTACAATATGTCAAGGAGATCCTGAGAAAAAAAAGTATCTATGTCCAAATAAAAAAAAAAAAAATAACATTCAAACACCATGACTTTCCTAGGATTCTGTGTTTGGAATTCCCTAGACACTGACACATCAGAAGATTCCTGCTGAAGGTATAAATTAACTATCTGACACTTAAGATTTGGGAAATTGTGAGTTGTTTCCTCCTCAAATTCTCCTCTCAGTTTGAACCAAAACCACAGTCAAATTGGTTCAGGGTCCACACAGTGAAAGCCCCCGCTGCTGCTGCTGTTGTTACAGGAGGTTATTACCATATAAATGAAATCATCGCTAAGACCCTTCAGCGTGCTGTGATGAGGTTCAGTGTGGGTTTCAGCAAACACTTCGGACTCCCCTGTGATTCCATCTATTTCACCTGTAACAGAACCGGCATTTCGCAGCTGCCAGTGGGATGTAGACTGCATAGAACAGACTGTTAGGACGGAATAGGGCATTTGTTTGTTTGACAGTTTCTCTGCCAAAAAAACGCAGACAGGTCTGATGGGATTTTGGCTGCCAGGGAGCGACTGTGAGTTCGCTCATGTATACATTTCAATCACCCTGACTGCAGCTCAGCGGACACTGGCGGAGGAGCCCCACTGCATGCTGGTAGGTCCTCAGCCAATGTTAGCTACGACCCACAAGGTCTGCCGTCTTGTTTCTAACTTCCTCTGTTTATTTATTTGTTATTTTCGTACCAAAGACCTAAATGTTTCAGTGGACCACCTCAGAAGGGTCAATCAAAAATGAATAAGGAGCAAAACCTGGCTGTGTGTGCAGAAAATAGAGTGGGATTCCACATTGTGAAGTGCTGACATCTGCTGCAGGACCTCGCAGGGCTGGAATGTGATACTCTCCTTTACACAAAGGCCCATGGCCCCTGAAGAAGGCAGTAGAAGACCCCTATATGCCCTCCCGCCACCTCCTCCAGCCCGACCATCTCAAACCTTCCTCGGTGTCTCCTTTTCACCTAATTCTTCCAGCGATTAGCTGTGATTAAAACCATAGAACCCCCCCCAGGCCCCACCATACCTGCCGCCGCCGCTGCAGAGGAACGTTCGCCCTGCACTTTCTTTGAGGTGGTAGTTTCCGAGCTATTTGGGAGTGGGGGTAAATTGCTCCTGCATTGCGTCATGTGTCTGGCTGAATGATTTCAATATGTTTCCAGCTCTGCTTTGATTGTTGTGTCTGTGCTGCAGCGGACTCACCAGAGGGCTGGTGGACTGGACCCTGCCAACAATGGGATGGGAGGAACCACATGAAAGGCCGCCGGCTGATGAGGTACAACAGTGTGTCGGAGGGAGAGGGGAAATTGGGAACAGGAGGGAGTATTGTTCCAAGTAGTGTCTCTGCTCGGACATGACAAATTGAGAAGCCCTTTTAAAACATTTCCGTTACCCAGAAATATTTGGGGAGAAATTCACAGCGGCGTGTTTGAAAAGTTCTGCGTGGGAATGCATTAATCTTTCACCTCCCTATTGGCAGAGCCGAGCCAAAGTTTAAACAATCACTGTGTGGTTACAAACCAGCTTACCTCGGCACATTTTTAACAAAAAAAAAAAAAAAAACATCTCTGTTGAATCCTAAGGATCCCTGTCGTGTATATTCTGAGGATTCCTTTGTTGAACTATGTATAAATTTAATGGACCCTGATGCCCCCGGGTAAGAAAGAGTAAGTGACCACAAGGGCCGCAATGTTCCAGTCTAATAGAGTGAGTCAGGAGAAATGGTATTTATGAACATCAGCATCACAGTAGGAGAAACTCAGAGTGGATTCCATTGGATTTGGTTTTTATTTTCACTCCTTATAGACCAAACTGCTCTAAAGCCACACTGTGGAAAAAGCCAGGAATGGACAGAGAGGATTAACTATGAGGAAAACTATAATCATACGCTGACACTGGAAAAATGTTTACACATGATGAGTCGTGGAATCACATCTGTGGGGCTTTCTGTGATCAGAATTCACAAGAGATCGCTTTGGTATTTGTATTTGTGACATGCATTGTGGGTATTTTGAGACATTTTAGTTTTTTTTTTATTAAACTGTCTAACCTACTTTTTTTTTGATTACTTAATATTGAGTTTTTCAAACTATTTTATCTTTTTAAGCCAGGGATATGGCCTAAAAAGCCATTTTCAATGGCTTAAACATAACTTGGCTCTCCATAACTGACACCCAAATGGCAAACCACCCCACTGTACCTTGATGCAAGTTGTCTACTCACTAAAAGTCAACTAACTCTAACTGCAATAATAACATATTTACCTATAAATAACAATAAACCCTTCTTTCCCACAATTAAAAAAAAAAAAACAAACAAACAAAAAAAAAAACAATGCCAATATTGTTTCAAAATGTGCTAGGCAGGCCAGATTAAACACCCTAGTGGGCCAGTTTTGGCCCACAGGCCCTATGTTTGACACACCAGCTAAAATCCACATCAAGGATTTTCTGTGCATTTTTTTTAATCATTTCTATTGTTATCTCAGACTCTTTTGCTCAGAACATTGTGTTGTATAAATATTGAATTTGGAACAGCCTTACCATACAGTTAAACACATTGCACATTGTTTAAATTGTATGTAATATTGGCAGCACTGGCTGTGTTTCCTGGAGATATAAACAAACATATCCCTTTACATCTTTCTCACAGAATGCATTCCTGGTATTCCCTTAGTCTCATTCCAGTTTTTAAAACACCATACAGGATTTTTTTTTCCCAGAATAAATCAGCTTTATGAAACCATCTCTTCCACAACACCCCTTTTATTTCTTTCTTTCTTTCTTTTTTTTTTTCAATCTCTATATGTAGACCGTCCCAGGAAAAGTGTTTTCAACATGTGGAAAATTGCCAGTTGGTAACTTGTTGAGTGTGAAACGGCTCATTGGCCACGGCAGCAGCAGCAGCAGCAGCAGTGGAATAGTTAACGTCCCAGGGAGTTTCCTCAGCCCCGCAGTGAGGCTGTACTTCATGTACAGCACCTGTTGTGCTGTCAGTTGGCACTCTCCAAAAACCCAACCCCGGGCGCACGACGATATTTCATCCCAGTCTGCTCTAAGTTATGACTGGAGGAGTTCCTCAGCCCAGACAACACAGCCAGGACTTCAGACTGTATCATGTTGCCAGACTCTGTCGCCGCGTCTGCGTGTGAGGTGCGAGTGTAAAGCTGAAGATCTGTGGAGACCCTCAGACGGAGGAGAGCGCACCGGGGGGACGCACACTCTCCAGCCGCAGTTTCTTATCATCTCGCTCCATGACATGACCACAAAGGGACGTCTCTGCAGCTAAGACCGGGATTTAAAACGCATCCAGTCAACTTTCCACTGAACCAACAGGTGCGCACTGGCATTGCGCAGCAGCCGCAGATCTGGAGTCTGAAGAAGGAGGATTAGATCTAATTTAAAAGAAAAAAAAGAAAAGAACACACACTTTTCTCAGGACTGATGGTTCAGATTATGTGGATTCTACTCTGCTTTCACCACCTCCAAATGCGTCCCAAACAGCACTGGTGTCCCGTGAGTGACGCGCGCATGTGGTAGTCCAAACCATCCCGTCTACAGCGCTCTGTGATCGCCAGCCACCACTCACTCATCCAAATGATCCTTCCATTATTATTCCTCCTTGCATCGCTTCTCCAACACTATGGCTCGGAAGCGGAATCAAGTCGTGTCACCAAATTTCACCTTCCAAGTATAAAGGAGCAGAACGGTGAGTTTTTCCAGTGCTTTTTTTTTTTTTTTCCTCGCATGTCTGAACATGAACTTGGGGATTTGTGAGATGCTTTCTTTTCATACAGAAGATTAAACTCAGTTTTGAATATGGAGAAAAAAGAAAAAAAAAAGGAAATATCTTACAAGGCTCTGCTATGAATGAAAGTGTTTCATTCTATCCAGGGTAGGAAGTGAACCGTTCCCCCCTTATAACCTTTAATGCATACTTCTGTATGTTTAAGGGAAGGAACCCCCTTTGGAAAAATTCAGCTCTCCCAGGGAGAAGTTTTTTCCTGTGATCAGTAAAAAAAAAGGATTCCATTCATGTGGCTCTCATTCGAGCTGCTGTGGTTTTTCTTGACCCTGAGCTGCAACATCATTTTTTTTTTTCAAAGTCCTATAGATCTGCCATATATATATATAGATCTTTATTTACAGTATGAAGGAATTTTAAGTTAGTCCAGGTGATTATAACCAAGCGGATTTCCTTCCTAACCTCAAACCAGGATGTCCTGGTCACTGAGATGTGGTCATTTCCACAAGGAGACAAAAAAAAAGCAACTCACAACATCCCTGTCTCTCTCAGCCAGTCATCAAACTGTCTGAAGTACAAGACTGAGCATCACTGCTGAACATTTCTTCTGCTGACTTCTTCTTCAAGTTCCATCAACAGCTGTCATTTATTTTTTTCAGTCTTAGTTGTTTTCCAGATGTTACCATTTCCATTCAGATCCATTATGTCCACATGTAAGTGAAACAATAACAGAGAAAATGTAGACAGAGGGCAGCATTGTAGCGAGTTCAATGATATTGGGTTTTATTTGTATAATAGGATATATTTTTTTAGATAATCACTGCATTATCTTTGATCGAAAAGTCACTTAAGATTGTTTCAAGTAATCACACCCTTTTTTGTGAAGGAAGTGGGAGTTCCCCTTGTTAACTGACAGGAATGGAACCATGTGTAGTTCTATGCTGCATCTGCATCAGGGTTCAGCAAGTTGTGTAGACAGTGATCTTCTGAAAATCCCTTGTATCTCAGCTCTGACATTTAAGGTTGTGAGAAAGTTAACATTTCTTCTTAGCCCTGAAGCAGGGCCAGCACCGCAGGACTAGACAACCAGTGGACGACCAAGTCTTGCATGCCTGAGTTCAATGTCATGTGACCGCAACACTGAACTGTTGAACTGAATGCAGTTCAACAAGTGTCCCTAATGACATTGACTAGCTAGTGCACAAACCTGTCGGAACATATTGAATGTTTAAACTCACACTGTTAGAGTTTTACAGAAAAGCACGTAAGAGAGAGAGAGAGAGGCAGAGAGCTGGGGAGAGAGAGAGAGAGAAAACACAGGACCACACAGCGAATAGTTCAAAGTACCAACACGCCTGTACCCTGCAGATATTGCATCGGTCAGAGCTCATTCATTACTCAAGCCTTGTGTGCAGCAGCCGCCGGGTTCGACTGGCCTTGTGTGAGGACATGCAGGGCTGACTTCACTTCGGTTAACAGTCAGGGCTGGGGAAATCAGAGCCTCCCGCCGGGCTCTCTGAGTTTAATCAGTACGGCTGAGAAAGGAAAACAACAGGGGAGGAGAGGAATGAATGAGGTGGAGGAGGAGGAGGAGGAGGGGGGCGATGTTAAACTGTCAAAGAACCTTTTAAAGCGGGCGGTCATACGTTGGTCGAGTCCAGGGTCTGTCTGTAACCTTTGACTGGAGTGTCTGAGAGCTCACTGTTCTGGCACACTTGATTACTGATGCTTTGAGAGACAATGTGATATTGATCCCGAGTGGAGGAGAGGGGGGAACCAGGCCTGTCTGGCATATTTAGTAGTGCTCGCCTGAAGAGTTACAGTCCCTGGTGGTATTAAAACTCAGCCGGTGCCTGTTGATGACTCCATAAGATATCACAGTGGGCTGTTCTCCCATCTGTCACACTTTGTCCCAATCATCTCTGGAAAACACAATGTGTATGGGTTCTGAAATTTTGAGAATTTCTTTTAGTGCAATGAGGTCATGAATGACTGTGGACCTTTATTCCTTCTTTTTTAAGGGTTTTTGTTTCAATAACATGAAGCTCTGCTGGTCACATGGCTCTAAGGTCGTGTGGGTATTAAGGATATACTTCGGTTTAATGGCTTCTTCTATTGCATTGCTTCAATACCTTATGGACCTCTGAGGTTTAAAATATAGTTGATATAATATACATTTACCAGCTACATGCAAAAGTCACCGAAAAGTACAGTTTCCTTAAGTTTTAAGTTTAAAGATTGGCCGCTATAGAATCGCTACAGCAATAACAGCTTTTATCTCTATAAAGATTGAAACTATATGTAACCATTACATAATATATTGACGTTTGGCCCAGCTTCAATGTTTCCATCTTAGGTTTGGAACTCCAGGGTTTCCTGAGAAGGACTGAATCCCACTTTGGGCAGTTTGTATATTCCAATGGGCTCACCACCTGCAGAAAGGTCCATCAGGGGCTGGTATGGTGCAGTGTGATTTTGGTGGTGGTCGTGGAGACTGCCGACTTTGCAAGAGGTCCATTCATCTTCACTCGCTTATCTGTGGCAGAGCTGCAGGGGCGACTGGCATCCAAATCACATTGCACCACATTGTACCTTCCTGTGGGTGGAGAACATACTAGAAACCAACCGCCTCAAACGTGCTGCACCGATGTTCACGTACCTAACCTTCCAAAAGGGCCGAATAGGGGTCATATTTCTCTCTCTTAGTCATGCAACCCAAATTGCATATTTGGGTATATTTGGTCGAGTTGTGCAACTTTGGTTATTAGATCTTTCCACAATTTTCAACCAGTCCAATTCTGACTCACATTTGCACAATCTACTATGAATTGTCAAATTATCAAATCAATCGTCGTCATACATATTTGTCCCTTGACAAATATATATTTAGGTATTTCACTTTTATCTGTTAACTCGTAGATAAAAAAACAAGATTGACTGCATTACCACCTCAGAAAACGGGATGGTTTAACCACTGTTCAAACCTCCTGGGACAAGATGGGAAATGGTGTAAGTGATCCAGTTCCAAGAGTTAAATGTTATATATATTTACCAAAAAAATTATTTACCAAATCAAATATGTATTTTGGATTTAGTATAACAAATTCTAGAATCATCTGTTCAAGTTAAAATTGATCCTTATCAATGTTGAACTTTTTTAATAAGCATTTTTTCTGCTATTATTTCTGTCTTGTTTGTCATGTTTGTGCTGATAGAATTTTCTTGTTGGCTAATGCTCTGTTCCCTTTTTTAGTAACCAGGCTGGCAATATTTATTTCACAAGTATTTAACACATTTAAATATGATTGTAGTTGAGAACATATGAACGGGGTTGTCTCTTAAAAATAAATTCACAGAAAGAAGAGGAGAGGTGTACAGAAATAGAGAAAAGTTATTCTGGCAGTGCTAGACGCTCAATGTTTTCTGGGAAAAGGAAAAATAACTTCAAATTAAAAGTCCCCTACCTGCTTGTATCCCCACACATCTCCCCCTAAGGGCAATAACACAAGCTGCTGTTCCTCCAAAGATTACAAGGTTTTAGGGAAGGGAAGGTGTGAGAAGAGTGGCCGGTGGGTCACAGGGCCAAAGTCCCAACGTGCGCACTTCTCCGCACGTGCGTGCAGACATTAACGATACAGGGTTGAATTGTGCATTCATTCCAAGGTGAAGCAGACAAACAGGCAGTTTAAAGTGGGGATTTGGAAACAGGAAAGAGGCTGGGTGGCCTTGTTTTGAATCACGGCTGTTGCAGGTTTAATGAAAGTGAAGGGTACATCATCCATTTATTCAAAGGTGACTGGAAACAGCTCTAAATGGTCCACACAGGGAAATACGAGCAGCTTTGATCCTTTAAGGGCTCAGCGAGTAAAAGTTCCATTCATGCTGTTCTGAAAAGACCATTAGTTGGAACCTTTTTAAGCTTGTGTTTCTTTTGACATTAGATGAACAAATTGAGGATGCAAAAATGAACACGTACCAATTTTGTGTGTACCTTTTTTTTTCTGGCTTATTTGAGTAACATTTTATCTTTTTTAGTGTTATAATTTAGATTTCTTAATTAATCTTATCAGTTTACCATTAAATTACAAATAAAGTCAAACAAGCTACAAGCGTATCTCAAAGTTTTCTTTCATTCATCTTCATCTGCAAACTTTTTGACTCAAGGACCACAATGGGTCCCAGATATGAACACGGGGACAGAGCCAAGAGCTAAATTATGGAGCATTTGTTGAACTAAGATAAATGTCATTTAAAACCTAAAATGTACATTTCTAATAGCCTTTTTGACATAATTCACTGGGACACCACAGGCATTGCAAGGAAAAGGGGGAGGTATAATGATAATACAAATAAATAATTTATTTTGGACAAGGTTGGCATGCTGCATTAAGAAACTTAAAGGTCCACATCTGGGCCCCAGGCCTTATTTTGCACATGCCTGGCTTATCCATTATCAGATATCAGGGGCAGCAGTCTCCACAACTACAACACAAATCAATTAAATTAATTAAAAAAAAAAAAAAAAAAACTTTTCTTGAATATCCTTTGACCAAGTATGCAAAAAACAATTAAATGTCAGCAATATTCATCTGAACTCATTCAATCGTCAAATATTCTGTTGCAGGGTTACACTCTTACATGTTGAAAGGTTCAAAAATCCATCTCTTTTCATTCATTAATTCAGTCATTCACCTTCTTTCTCCTATCTGTTACTGGCTCAAAGGAGCCGCAGTCTCCACAAATGACACCCAAATCACACTGCACCATACTGTGAGCCTTCCTGTGGGTGGTGAGCCCACTGGGAGTTAGGTGGGTTGAAACAGTGCCGTGCTCAGAGCACTTCAGCAGCAACCTGACTGTCAGGAGTTTGGTGTAGGTGGCAGGAAGTAGCGAGGACCCAAATGTAGAAACCAGTGGCAGGTTATCAGGGTTTATTCACAAGGAAACAAAGACACACTGGCAAAAGACCAGGCAGGAACCAAGCAGAAAAACAGAGCTAGCCAAACATGACTTCAACCAAGAGCCAATTACCACCAGGGACCAACAAACAGCAAGCAAAGATCCAACAAGACTGAGCGAGGCAGAGGGGTATATATACTCAGGGTACCAGGTGACACGAGTGAAACTAATTGACAGAGACACAGGTGAGTGTGACCACACTGATGACCAGACAGCACGGAGAGGAGACAAAACCTTCCTTAACCTCTTGCCTGCCACTGCTGTCCTATATTATTATATTGTTTGAGCCCAAAAAAAAATCTCAAGGCTATACGAGAGAGTTACACAGTATAATGAAGACTCTGTATTTCGCAGACAAGTTTACCCAAGTAAAAAAAAAAAAAAAAAGCTCAGTCTCAGTAGAGTTGGTCAGTTCTTGGCTGGATCAAGCCCTTACATATGCAGGGATCAGCTCTGCCCTCAGCTCTGTCTGAAAGTGTTATTTTCCAAACAAAATGTCACCAGATCTCACGGGAAGTGTAGTATTTAGAGTTTAGCCCGAGCTAAAATCCCAACGTCACAACATTAGACTATTGTTTCCGTAAAGCAGATGTTTTTTTTTTTTTTTTTTTGAAAACCCAAAGGATGTCAGTGAGCTGAACTTAATCCCCAACTTTAACAGTTTGACATTTTTAGCTCTCAAGTGTTTGAAGATATTATTGTCTTCCCTGCAGCATTAAGTAATATTAAACTGTCTTAAATTATATATTTGTGCAAAGTTGAGAAGCCTCGAAATCCCCCCTTTTTTTTCCACCCCATCTCATTCCAATTGTTCCCAAATCTGCCCTGACTAGAACAAATATAGTGGTTTATACAAGTTTGGACTTTTTCAACTGGCAGCTGCGAGGCCTGCCAACAGGCACTGAAGTTTCCACTATGTTATTTTAAGAGGTTTCCACCGTGCTTAACCGTGCGCTTTAATTTCAAATTGCGATACAGCTCAGCACAGACCGATGAAACCAACCTCAGCGGATCTTGTGGAATTTTGGTTTAATACAGGTCAGATGTTCTTCTCTGGCTTGCCCGCCTCCCTGCGAGGGAACGCTTGTTTCCATCTTAGAGGAAGCTATATTTTGATCGATATGCTTGAATGAATGAATGCAACATGATGCATTTAATCATTGCAGGGGGGCAGCGCACCAGCCAAGAAGCCATCCAGCCACCAGGAATGCTCGGCTGTATTAAAACCACCACAGAGAATGGATGTCTGGAATGTCCAATGAACTCAGTGGGACGAAGAGGGAACAACAATTACACCCAAGAATATCACTATTATCTGATAAAACCGCATCTATAAAGACGGGGGTTTGGCAGCATAGTTGGGATTATTCCTTGTTTTCTTGGATGCAGCTCATGTTATGAACACAGGATGCAAGTTTTGCTTGATTTTCCGTAACGTTAGTGACACAGCATGTAAAAGTTCTCGAATGAACATTCGGGGAATGTAAGGGGAAAAACTTCATAAACCTGCAGTTATGATTTTTTTTTTTTTTTTTTTTTTTCCCCAACTATACCCTGGGACCAGCGAATACAGTCGGGTCTATGTGTCCTGGCAGAGTGAAGGTTTTCCCCTTGGTATCTCTTACCAGAGTTGGGGGACCCACGCAGGATAACAGATGTGTATAAGAAACAGGCTTAGCACTGTCCAACCCACATAACTGCCAGTGGGCTCAACATCCACAGGAAGGCTCACAGTATAGAGCAGTGTGATTTGGGTGGCAGTTGTGGAGACTGCTGCCCCTGAGACCTGGCAATGGATAAGAAGATGAAGACGAATTAAGTCCATGGTTCTAGGCTTCTGGTCATCGCAGTGTCCAGCCGGTTTATATATAGCGTATTTTCACAACTATAAGGCACACATAAAAGTAAAAGACTGTGCCTTTTAGTACAGAATGCCTTATGGTCGTGAAAATACAGTATTGGCCCAGCACCTTGGGAAGCAGGCTCGGGTCTGCAGGGTTTGAGGTTAGAATCCACCAGCTGTCCAGGCTGCCAGTGGGGTGCTGTGAGCGCAGTAATGCCCCTTACCCATATGGCTTCCTGTTGTCTCACCACACACAGGAAGACACATTATGGTGCTGTGCGATTTGGGTGGCAGTCGTGGAGACTGCTGCCCCTGCAGTTATGTGCTCATTATCTTGTATGTTAGTTGTAACAGAAATAACATTGTCATTGTGATCCACACAAAGAAATCTGACCGATGCATCTCACCGATCATCACAGTGAACAGTGTACCGTGAGTGGGAGTGGTGCCATGCTCTGTGGACCTGGCAGTGGGTTCAAACCTGGAACGCTCCAAACCCCTGTCCTGCTCCTTAACCACTAGGCCACCACTTCCTTCCTTTTGCGTTATGTTTATGCGATTGTGTGAAGCCATGATTAAAAAAAAACAAAAAAAAACAAAGCAAACTTCAAATTAATGACTAAAAAAAAAAAAAAGAATGTAATGTCATGTGAATTTCAACAGAAAATATGAAAGGTCTAGATAATTATCTGTTATTGACTGCATTGAATGGATGTTCTGCTTGTGAGAATTATTAATGATTTATGTAATTATTTCTTCGTGAGAATTCTCTCTATGAGAACATCCGAATTTAAGGTGGGTCGCAGATATTTCACCTGGCGTTTTAACCACAGGCTAAATATGCAGATGAGGAGTTCATTGTTAGTCTCGGGTGATTCAGAGCTGTTTGATGAACTTCCAAAGCACAGATCAGGTTTGTGGTTTTCCTTCGTTAGGAGTCATTTAGAAGATAAACCTCGACAATCTATTGTATTGTTGATTAGCTGTTACTACCTACAAAACAGCAGAATTTTTTTTTTTTTTTTTTGATAATTTGCACCTGTGTGGTTGTTGGTATTTCACGATTGTTGTAAAAGCCAAGAATTCAGCTTAGACTAAATGACTGAACTAGTGGAAGTGAATCGGAATCATAAAGTCCAGATGATGACATTAAAAACAGCTGCAGTTAATGAGCACTTCAGACAAATTCCTAAAAGTACTTCAGTCCAGGAGCAGATTAAAAATGACAGACTGTCAAATCCTGGAAGGGTTACCGCGGCAAGGCCTTCAAACCACATCGGAAAGTAATAGGATTACACTCAAAAGCAAGTAGGTCTAAGAGTTTGAAGAAATTCTCAAAAAACGAAAAAAAAAAAAAAAAAAAAAAGTAAAAAAAAAAAAGGTAAAGGTGCCCAGAGCAGTTTGAGATACTGAGCGTGGGCTTCTGAGGCGCCGGTGTCAGAAGTTCAGTGAGTACAGCCACAGCTCCTAGGTGTGTCTGCAACTGTCTGAATAGGAACCAGGATGTTGCTGAGGAAATGCATTCATGTCCAGCAGAGGAGATAACAGAAGAGGAGCATGTTCCAGTCATATCTGTGATGTGACAGTGTGCATTTTTGCACCATATTTCACCTTCTTATCAGTTCTGCATCTGTGTTGCTCTGCCTGTACTGGTTCAAGGCCCTGTAAAAAAAAAAAAAAGGCAACACTAACTGTTTGCAGATAAGGACATTCAGAGCTCACCAGTTTGCCAAGATCAGTCCCAAATATTTGGCTTCTCTCGTGTTGCATGGATATTCTCTGAAAGTAGCAGTTTTATAAGCAGCTAAACTGCTTTTCCATGCAGGAAAGACTAAATACAGATACAACTATGATTTATCCACTTACATAAATTGAATGATGAAAGTAAGTTGTTTTATTTGCTTATAAAAAAGGGAAAATAAATGATTCCATTGCAGCAGGCTTAACAATCAGCTGGCACTGAGAAGAGCAGCTCCGCACGAGGCCATCTAAATAAAACAAACCGAAATATTTCAGCAGAATTTAAACAACGGAGAATAAAAGAAGATGAAAAAAAAAAAAAAAGTCACAGTTTATAAATCTGGACTTATAAACAAGCTAGTGAAAGTGTGTTTCCAGTGATTGTGGCAGACAGGAGAATAGAGTCTGTCTGCTCCAGTCTAAACATGAAGGGTGGAGTAGATCTGCCCTAAGTCAGGGTTACTTGTTAGAGCAAATACCTGTCATTCACTACTGGAGGCACCGATGCTTCCTAACCTCCTTTACTTTTCTGCTCGGCTGATTTTTTTTTTTTTTTTTTTCGCTCCTGAGCCACTGTTCTAAAGAACGCGTTGACATATGATGCCATGGGTCAGAACATGTCCAATAAATGTCTTCAGTTTTTTTCTTTAAGCTGCTTAAAGGGGGGGAAATGTCTTCTTTCCTCTCCCTAAGATTGATACTTGATGTCAGTGTAGGAAATTTAAGCTTTTAAAAAGGGGATTTCTCCCTGTCAAATATCATCCCGGGGCATTTTAGTTCAGTTTCAGGACATTTTTATCAAATACGGCTCATTTGCTAACTTTTTATTTTCACAGTCAGTACATCCCTTGGTTATCTCTGCCTAAATTGAGTATGGAGGGAATATATTATTATCTATATCTACAACTAATATATGGAAAATGTGATTCTCCATCCTGGGATGGATGCTTACTTTTTTAGCAGTCTTTGAGGTTGAGGGCCACTGTGCCCACTGTGATGCCTCCAAAGGGCCGCATTAGCAATTAATGTTCAATAGCAAAGAAAAATGATTATTTTTTTTATATACAGAAGTGAAAATAAAATAATAAAATAATAATAATAATAATAATAAAAATCAGTTTTCCATTGTAATACAACATTTCAGACAAGTATTGTAATACTCACATTCATCCACAGCAGTGTCTAACACTGCGTGCATCCAACAAAACAATTTTTAGCATTGACTTGCAGTAGAATCATTTATAAATCTTGTGAGCCCTGCTAACATTCAACTTTCACATTAAGGTGTGGGCCACAAAATATTGCTCCACGGGCCACAAATTGCCCACAGGCCGCATGTTTGAGAACCCTGTTCTAGAGACTCATGTTTACCGCTATGTATACTCATAGTTTTGCTATGTATTAAGAAAACTGTTGTTTTTAACCATGATTCAGAAATCAAGTCATATCTTTAAATTTGGAAAAATGTTATGTAACGTTTATTGAGCCAAATTCTGTGATTGATGGTAAAATTGTAACGCCAAAAGGCTGGCATGAATGAACGATTACCTCGTTTGCTGTTGCAGATAAGACTTCCTCCTCAACAACACTGATTAAACATCTGTCTTGTGTTAATGGCTCTGAACCACAGCCAATGAGGATGGCAGTATTTTAGCACAGACCTCCGTTGCCTGTGTGAGCTGGATGGCAAGTGGATCTGGAATACCACTGAAGGCCTCGCCACTGACATGACTTGACCCTGGTTATACCATCTCTGAAGGGGCACGTCTGCTGAACTTGGCAGATGTCATCGCCTCCTATCAGAGAGGTTGCTCCTAGTGCCCCTTAATGACCTGTAATATCTTCCCTCTCCGTCTTCTCGCTGCGGTCAACCTGACTCACCTCACAGATGACTGACGGGGAGTTTGACCTTATGTAATTGCAGAATCTCTCAGCTGTGTCCTTCACCAGAGTAAGGCAAGTAACTGAGCAAGTGTCCAAGCTTGGATGGCACTCTCAAGACTGGTCTATATTGATTTTTTTTTTTTTTTTTTCCCTGTGGTTTGCGTTTTCACATCTGTCAGTGAAAGTTAGCTAAGGCTGCTTTCTTCATTATATAAATAAGGAACAACAGACCAGTGGATGTGCTCATGTGATTTCATCAATGTGTTGATTTCTCTTTCAGAGGATTCCTTTTCGTTATTTGCCACCATGCAAAAAGCGTTGATGAATCATCACATTTATTGCAGAAAAGATGCAAACATGGGAAGAAGTGCTGTTGCAATAATGACATGAAAACATCCTGATGTGACTGGATGTTTCCACAGAATCCCCATTACCACATTATTTTCCACCATAATGTGCACAGCAAGGATTAGGCAAAAGCAAACTCCAGTGGTTTCTCTTCAGCATTATGTCAGGGAGCTTCCTCATATCAGGGGCCGTGTGATTTACAGCAGAGCAGAGATTGTTTTAGATTCTCAGCAATACTAGAGAGGACAGAGTGTACCAGCCAGCAATGCAGAAGATGAAGAAGTGATGATAAAACTTTCTTTGTCACTGAATTTTTTTTTTTGTATTACCTACCCATTTTCACCTGCCTATCAGCTGCTTGGTTTGAGGGGCAGCCGTTTCCATGACTGCCATCCTAATCACATTGCACCACACCGTACTTACCTGCAGGTGGTGTTCCCAAAGGACCCCAAACCTGCCCATGAGGTGAACCTTGAAGTTAACAACATTTGTAGATGCATTGACTTTGGGCCAAAGTGAAGGCCAGGACGGATGGATGGATGGATGGATGGATGGATGGATGGATGAATGTATTATATAAAGTAGGAATCTCGTCCAAAGTGAAGGACTATATTGTTTCATTAAATTGTATAATAATCACCTATGGTCATGAACTTTGGGTCATGACTGAAAGAACACAATTCTGGATACAAGCGGCGCAAATTAGCTTTCTCGGCAGGATGCGGAGCTCTGTCACTCGGGAGGAGCCCGGAGTAGAGACATTGCTCCTTCACATCGAGAGGAGTCAGTTGAGGTGGCTTGGGCATTTACATCGGATGCCCTCCTTTAGGTCATGTCCAACTGACATACTGAAGCGACTATGTCGCCCTGCTGGCCTCGGAACGCCTTGGGATCCTCCCAGATATTTGGAGGAAGTGTCTGGGGAGAGGAAAGTCTGGGTATCTCTCCTCTGAATGTTGACCCCGCAACCCCGCTCCAGATAAGCGGATGAAGATGGATGCATGGATGGATAAAATGAATAAAAATAACAAAACAGGTTAGAGGGGCAGCTGTCTCCACCAAATCACATTGCACCATTCACATTGTGAGCCTTCCTGTGGGTGGTGAGCCCACAAGAAGGTATGTGGGTGGTGACAGTGCTATGCTCAGTGCACCTAAGTGGCAACCTTGCAGCTCATGGATTTGAATCTGAAGACCTGTGGACCCAAGTCTGCAACAATTCACCCACGGACCAGTACTGGTCCCTGGCCCTGTGGTTGGGGACCATTGCACTTGGCCACCGCTGCCGATTTTATCTTATGTATTTCTTAATTTAAGATCAATCGATCATGTTAATATCTGTTCCCAAACATAATCATTTCTAAATTTGTGTCATGGCTTTCAATCAAACTAATATATAAACATGTCTTGTCAACTAATGAATGTGAATCTTTGTTGATTCATTTTTATTCCTTGAATACAATGAAACGTAGATCTCGTGGTAATGGTCGTCATTCCCCTTGCTTAACAGCTATTCCCAGATAGTTTCAGTTCCCTTCAGAGGTGAACACTCCCAGAAGTCGCATATGTCTCTGGAAATCAAGCCACAACTGTGTCTTCTTTATGTGCCATTAAAGGGTTGAAAATTGAGAAGCTGCAGGTATTAAATGGAGATGTGAAATTTCACAGCTCTGAAGCGTTTAAGCGGCGTTCCATGCTGCCTGGATTATGTCACCTAACACATGGCAAGATGTGATATACGATGCTGCACCAGTGGCACACAGAGACAGTAACTCTATCACACATACTATTTTGAGAATGTACGTCTTTTCCCCAAAGCACAAATGGGTTTTTCGGTGAAGACGGGGTACAGAGCGCTGACACTCAGCACCCCCCCATGGGTGGAGGTATCCATTTCAGTGGCGCAAATGAAATGAAAATGCATATTGACTACACAATCTCATAGCTGACTGGAATGATTTTACCACGTGTGTGTATGTGTGTGTTTGTGTAGACAACTTTATCTAGAACGCAAATCATCATCTGATAAAATGATTTAAGGGAGACTGCTGTTGACTGGAATTACAGATTGATTTTTTTCTCAGTCATTCAAGTCTTTTCATTCAAAAAATAGTGACATCAACAGCAACTGGACTGGTTGGTTTCTTGCAGACGTTTAACCTCAAGGGTTTTCCATTGGTTAGTTAGTTGGTTTCCCTCCCATCAAGTATTTCTTACGATCTGTTTTGGCAACGTTTAAGTTTTTAATGGCATTCCAAAGTGACTAATGACATAAATTCCATGTTTAATGACACATTTGTACATTGCAATTCCTAATTTGGGTGTGGTTTGCTGTCATTTAAAGGAGTGACAGCTGCAGGGCAAGGGACACAAACATCGCTGCGGCCTACCCAGAGATGTTTGGTTGCTGGGCACATTACATAAATCACTGGCCTCACTGGCCTAGTGAGCACATTAAAGTTTTTTTTTTTTTTTTTTACACAAACATAACACATAGTAAAAAAAAAAAAAATAAATATTGTCCCCTGACACTGGGGGTAACAGAGAACACATGTAGATACCGGTCTAATTTGATTAAACAGGTTGCATGGTATGTGTAACACTGTGACACTTGGCCTGTTCTCTTCCTGTTCTGTTCACTGTTTGTCATCGTGACATAATTGGGAAGCGGGAACCTTTTTTTTTTTTTTTTTTTTCTTCTGACTCTCCTTTCCCCCGCTGTCCTCATCCTGTATGATGTCAAATGTAACTTGGCAGTGTGAACCC
>JAFBJS010057646.1:42266-56393 GCA_016785265.1 Paraplagusia blochii
ATTTAAAGGAGTGACAGCTGCAGGGCAAGGGACACAAACATCGCTGCGGCCTAACCAGAGATGTTTGGTTGCTGGGCACATTACATAAATCACTGGCCTCACTGGCCTAGTGAGCACATTAAAGTTTTTTTTTTTTTTTTTTCAAACACAACACATAGTAAAAAAAATAAATAAATATTGTCCCCTGACACTGGGGGTAACAGAGAACACATGTAGATACCGGTCTAATTTGATTAAACAGGTTGCATGGTATGTGTAACACTGTGACACTTGGCTTGTTCTCTTCCTGTTCTGTTCACTGTTTGTCATCGTGACATAATTGGGAAGCGGGAACCTTTTTTTTTTTTTTCTTCTGACTCTCCTTTCCCCCGCTGTCCTCATCCTGTATGATGTCAAATGTAACTTGGCAGTGTGAACCCAATCATTCACTGGAAAAGTTAACTTTCTTCCTCTGACGGCCTGATTCTCACACACAAACAGTCAGTCACAGTTGTTTTTCACATTCAGTGTAACTTGGACACGTCGCAGAACTCGCTCTGACCGTGCTGATGAATGGTACAGTGGCGTGGTAACTAATGAGTGTCTGGATTATTAAAGAGACATCAGACTGTGGTTTAGTCATTTTTTGGGGGCAGGAGGTGTGGAGAGAGAAGTTCTAAATGCCCAGATGTTGCCTGGTTTAAGACCATCCAGTGGAAACACCATATGAGCAAATCAGTCAAGTGCTGAAAACAGAGACCAGTTCAGAGCCAATCTGGAATCACACACACACACAGACACACACACACATACACACACACACAATAGTCTGGTGTAATGAGGGGATGTCAAACAACCCTCAGAGTGGAAGTGATACATCACTCTAGGTTTGTCTGATTGTTCCTTCTTGTGTTGTGCCAACAAAAATAAAACATATCATAATCCCATTTTAATGTTGGCTGCGCTTGATTACAGTTTGATCTTTAATAATTGGAAATAAAAAATAGTGGAAAAGAACCATAATCCTGATGGACTTGTTTACAGCTTGACTTGTGATGGAAGGAGAAGCACAGGTGAAACTAATAACATTATCCCTGGCTATTCTCCATTTAGGGCCGTGCCAGTGTTTGGTGCCAACAAGGCCAGAATGCCAGCACAGTATTTGAGTTGGCACAGCTACTGTTCGTCTAAGCAGTTTTTATTTGTGTTGTTGGTAGAACCGCTGGGCCAGAGGTTTACATCGGTGCCACATTGCAAGAAGGTTCCTGTCTATGATTCCGGTCCAAATAAGACATCTGGTTTTATGATTGAATATATGGTAGATTTCAAAAGTGACATGTGTGTGTGTTTACAAGTCAACATCTTGTACTTTTAATTTTTAACCAATGGTAAACTATCCATGACAATATCTTGTTATTTTGTACCTCACCTATGCTTACACACTGGTAACATAATCATTTTTGACATAAACAACATAAAAAAAATTTTCTTAAGCCTGGGAGCCACAGCAAAGGGCAAAATGTTACACAAAAAAACACAAACAAACTAAAGGATGTTTGTTTTCAAGCAAACAAACTAGATTTAACACAGTGAGTCAGAATGATTGAACAAGACTTCCTTATAAAGTCATGGGGGACAGGGATGTGACTCTGAAACACTGAAGGATGTCATAAACCATGGACTCCCTTTATTTTTCTTTTTGCTATCTATTTAAAGCATCTTTTACCAATATTTTCAGTAACTTTGAACCATTTCAGCCCTTTTTGACAATGTTTTCATAAGTTTATATATATTTTCATAAGTTTTTATATATGTATTTTATATGTTTCTTGCGGTACTGAAGTCCGTTGTTTCTATAAAAGGTGAGTCTTGTTTTTTTTAGAAAGATAATTTAGGAGACAGGTGTTTAAGCTATGTATAAACCACAAGAATTTGAAATTGGTGTTTAGCATTTATATAATAAAAAACTTATGTTAGATTCCAGGTTCCCTTTCTTCAGAAGAAGAATGGTTTAATGGTCGGTTCACACCTTCTGCATGAGTAATACCGTGAAAAAGACAAGTTGTATGAGACACGTCTGACAGGTCCACTATCAGTTAGCAGATAAAGGTGTGAACCACTGTCTTTCTTCTTCTCCTCCTCCATTTCCCTTCACATTTTACATCTGTTTTGCAGCCTCTAATTAAGGCTTTTACAGGCGACAGGCCTTGAAATGGCCCGGAACCACAACAGCTAATGAGATGCCAGTGACAAGGCGAGTCCCTCATGCACAGAGAAAAAAAAAAAAAGTCTAAATCTGTCTTTCATTTTCTCCGCTGACAGCAGAGTTTGTACAACACTTTGTTTTCCTTTCCACCTGTTGACAGGCCTTATCTGAGATTTGAAGTGGGTTCAGTGAGTTGCCTGGTGTTTGGCACGAGTCTGCAGGATCGGATGCTGGTGGTGAAGGATTTCGGAGGCAGATTGTTGACACATTCACATGGACTTTTTTCACCACTGAGTCACTGACAATGTCGAACTTGTCTTGTGCTGAGATAGAGCTACATGTGCGTTAACGATGTTAATACAAGTAAAAATGAATGAGAGACCAAACATAAATCAAGATTTGTCCTCCATTCATCTGTTACTAATACAGGTATTGGGTGCAGCTAACCAAATATTTCTGGTTCATTGGCTGATGCATTAATGTCAATCAATCAGATTTTATTTATATAGCCCACATTTACAAAACACAGTCTGTCTCACAGGACTTCACAGGGCTGGTAAAATCCTCTGTCCTTAGACCGTCATCCAGGAAAAGCTTCAAAAAAAAAAAAAAAATCCTTGTAGCAGGAAAACAAGAAAAAGGTAGAACCACAGGTGAGGGATCCACTCCCTGGACAGACAGGCATGCAGTAGATGTCGCATGCCTGTCCAAAACCTGCAGGTCCACAAGCAGATACACAAAACAATTCAAAAGATAAAAGTTTAAATATATAAAATGATAAAATGTCCAAGTGCCAGTGTCCATCTGGGACTGGGTTGGTCACAGTCTTTAGCTGAGGCATTTGAGTACTTGCTTCCATCCTGGGCTCGTCCAGCTCGTCCAAAACTGTAAAAGATGTCATAAGTCATAGGACATTGGGTAGTGGATGTAACAGTGATAATAACATCCTAGATAATCCAGATATTAGATATATGATAAATTACATTCCATACCATGGGTTAATGCAGACTCAATGAGAAATCGCTACATCATCAGTTAAGAGATGAATCCTCAAATGAACCGGATTCGTTTGATTTGATGCTCTAAGACTCTGAGACCAGAGATGTGGGTGCAACCTGCTCGACCCTCAGCTTGGTAAGCTCTGAATGGAAATTCATGGATGAAGAGATGTGCTTCTAACTAACTCTCAACCCTCAGACTGGGTTAGGAGTTGGTCAGAGATGCAACAACCAAATACGGGTAAATGATGAAGGTCTAAGAGGAGATTGATGGATGCAGTGAGGGAGGACATGGAGGCTGGTGGAGAGTTGAGGAGAACAACCCCTGTGGCAACCCCTGAAAAAGGGACGAGGCCAAAGGCCTGAAAGTTAGTCTGTTCTTTGGTTCAGTCAGATAATTACTACGGTTCTGACTAGTTCTGTCTGAGACCCATGTAGCCCCAACCCCAACTCACATGGGTCGCACATGGGCACGTTGGTCGACTGGATGCTAATAAATCATAATCTCATTCTCTCTCAACATGAGCAGGGTTTTCATGGACTGGCTGATGTTTGATTATATTAAAGCAGTCTGTTACAAATGAGAGTCACTCAAGTTTGCCCTGCATGAAATTGACCCAGGAGAAAAGACCAAGATTGAGTCAGAGCCCTCGTCTGGTGATTGATATCACATTATAACACATTACAGCACATTAAAATCACATTATCTCATCTGCTGGTTTATATCAGACCCTTGATTTCATATATAGGTTCAGACCAAGTGTGAAATTAATTACGATTATGAGAAAAATGGAAACGTTCTCAAGAACATTTGCACAGAATTTCTGGTCCGTGTTGTTTGAAGCTGTTTTGTAGCTCTTTAAATCATCAATTCAAACACTATTTGTGGACATCAAATCCATGCAAACAACCCAAAGGTTTGGCAATGTTTTTTGTTTGTAGGTTTGGGATAAAGACGTTCTAGCAATGTTTGTGTCCCTTGCCCTGCAGCTGTCACTCCTTTAAATGACAGCAAACCACACCCAAATTAGGACGTTCTAGACGTATTAACTTGGAAAATTTTAATAAATACCAAAAAGTAATTGTGATTTTAATTTGTGTTAATGTTGAAAATATCTGAAAGATAATTAAACTTGCAAAAAAGTGACACTTGGTCACAGAAAGTGTCTGGCTTCTTAAGTATAATATGAATATTTGTAACTTTTTTCTTTTTTGCAATATTTTATACAGAACACATTCACATTTCAGAACAGAAATTATTATACATATAAATTAAACATATAGAAATTATTATTATACATATATTCTTTATTTGCCAATATTATGTTTCACTTGTTTTAAATTTCTGTTTTTTTTTTTTGTTTTTTTTGTATTATGATGGTGCATTGTGGCTTTCTCCCTCAAGGTGCAATGACAAAAAACTATTTTACTATTCTACTATATTATATCCTAAAGTTCATTTCCTAAAGGTCCTACATTGGACTGGCCAAGTTGCACCCAAAATTTCTTCCACAGAGTAAGACGGGCAAGAAAATCCAAAAAATCTCTTGGAAATCTCTCCTTGTAATTATTAATTGCTACCTAAGCTTGGGTTGAACCACTACCTTTTGAACTGAGTAGTGTATTGTCATAACTTATGGACTATTTTTATAACTTCTTACTGCTTGCGTCCAGTAAAAGGTGGCACTTTGTTTCAGTGCTTCTTTTATCTGTCTGATCCGAGACGGATTGTCATACAGAATCACTGCTGCCATAATGATTGAAATGCAAATCCTTGGATGAATGGATTCATAGAGGGTTGTTCAGAGAGAGGCATTGTAATTATGCAATTATTTTATCCCCCTCTTAGGGGAATTAACCTGCAGACACTAAGTCACTGCCCTCATCCTTAGCCATTTCCCTCGGAAACATCAATTTTCCCAATGTTTATAATCCTCAAATTGCTACTCTTGAGAAATCTTAAAATAATGATCCAGGGACCGAGAAAAAAAAAAGATCCTTTGGCAAGTCAAGACGTTGTGATATTTGAGGATATTCTCCTTATTTCTCATGGATGTAAATCCATCTGATTTTGCAGCATCGCCGCTAGGAAAGAGTGGTGGGTGGTTTTTGGTAGCAAAATCGTTATTGCCGAAGTAAGCTTATGACCAGTGGGGCGCCAGGTTAAATCCCGTGAGAATTCGCAGGAAGATGGATTAGACACAGTGCTAACATTTTTCACCAACTGTCGTCACGGTGTTTTTGACCAGACTAAGACAGCATGGCTGCTGTCTGTGGGCAGTAACAAGCTTGTGTGTGTGTGTGTGAGAGAGAGAGAGCCAGTGTGGGATGTTACAGGAAAAGAGCAGTTGTGCTCAGGAAACCCTCCCTTGGTAAATAGAGGTTGAAAGGAATAGACTTTCATTACCTCTGAGTTCCTTCGCTGCTGCTCCTCCTTCTACAGACAGCTGGGCAAAGTTTAGTTTACCGTCTTTAAAGAGGCTTGTTGAGCTGAATGATAAATATAGACTCTGGAAAACCCTCTCACAGAAACCACTCATTCTGAAGCCTCTACTGTTACAGACCTGATGGTGCAGATCATATTTTTTTTATAATATTGTTGACCGATTTTTGAATAGAATTATCTATTTTCATACATATTGTTTATGTGGTTGAGAATTACAACTGACAGGGTCTCCCAAAATATAGGTAAGTTAGCATATATATATTTTTTAGCTAAAAGGTTGTTTTAAATGTTAAATGTTACAAGAAACGCTGGCTTATTTTGTTAAACACCATTCTCACGTAGTCACAGGAATTGAAGAAAGAAACTTACAGTATGTAATCATATTACCCTGATTATATTTTTATTCTGCTGCCACCTAGGGGAAGAGTTTTTATCATTCTTGCCTGTCACTGATGAATGAAGACACTATTTGTTTTTAAACAATAGTGTAAAGTCCCATTAGGTTCAATTGAATAATTCTTTTACCACATCTTATATCTCTTACAATGTAGCAGACAGTGGTTGGGAATCAATCGTTTGCCTTAGGGAGAGTCGGCCTAACTTATAAAAACGACCACAAATGAGTTATTAAGTTAATAAGTTATTTTATGTTGCCCTGATGACGTGCAAAAATAAGTGAGAGATACTGTAAGTCAAAGTGGCCAGAAATTAAGCTCAATTTGACAAATGAAAATGCATTTGCAAGAAAATACAGAGCTTTAATTTTTTTTTTTTTTTAACATTGTGAATAGAAACAATTTGGGTTCCACTATGAACTTGATGTTCCTGAACTGGTTAGAACAAATGTCCATTCATTTTGGTTTCACATCCCAAGACATTGCATTTAGACTTGTTTTCCATATTGACAGACTCCAATATTGATCTCTTATTGTTATCTTTGAGATGTGACAGTAGTTGGTAGTCAGTCCTCCCCATATAGTCTGATGGTCCACCCACTCTCCCCATCATCACTTAGTCAGTGAACGTCACAGGAAGTCAACCTCATTGGGTCGTTGAAGGCTACCATAGACTAGACTAGGAGACCAATGACTTTGCTTGTAGGACACACGGCATTTTTGAAGAACAAAAACAATTATAATGTTTTTGTTCCCAAACAGAAATGCTTTTTTTCCCCAAACACACCTATGGTCATGACCTTTGGGCCATTACCGAAAGAACACGATCCCGAATACAAGCGGCGGAAATGAGCTTTCTTCGCAGGGTGACAGGGCGCTCCCTTAGAGATAAGGTGAGGAGCTCTGTCACCCGGGAGGAGCTTGGAGTAGAGCCATTGCTTCTCCACATCGAAAGGAGTCAGTTGATGTGGCTTGGGCATTTACATCGAATGCCCCCTGGACGCCTGGACTGGGTCATGTCCTACTAGGAGGAGACCCAGAGGAAGACTTAGGACACGCTGGAGCGACTATGTTGCCCGGCTGGCCTGGGAACGCCTTGGGATCCCCCCAGATGAGCTGGAGGAAGTGTCTAGGGAGAGGGAAGTTTGGATATCCCTCCTCTGAATGTTGCCCCCGCGACCTGGCTCTGGATAAGCGGGTGAAGATGGATGGACAATTATATTGTTTCTTGTTTCATTTCTTTTCCAAGCAAAATTCCCAAATGTTCTCTTTTTTTGTTGTTTGTTTTTTGTTCCACGAATCAATTTAAACCCCAGAGGAAAAAAAAAAAAATACCCAGTTAAATGATACATTAGAATTAAGGTGACAATATTGTAATTCAACACCGTCAGATAGATCAGGTGGAGATTACTTAGAGTTCAATCTGCTCGTCTATGTTTCAGAGCTCCAGGGGGATTCATCTCTGGGACTTTAAATGGTCATTACTTAAGATCACATTTTAATAATGGGACAAAAGGGCAGAGGATGTGTGGAGACAAACTAACATAATGTCTCGATTTGGCTGCTGCCCGAGCTAATACCTTGGCTTTAACTGAACACCTGACGCAGACTTATACAGCCCTGGATCAATCTAGAAATCATTAGCGGAGGGCATTATTGAGCCTCCTCCAGGCTGATCATTGAAGATTCGAACTGCCTCTGTCTCAGAGCCAGGGAATTACAAAGTAGGCCGTGATCACACATCAATCCTGTCAGCAGTGTTCATTACAAAAAAAAAACAGCAAATCTCTGACCGGGATGTATAGCTATGGTGTCTGGATTTGTAGCAGCAAGTGCCCAATCTCGGGCTGTCAGAGATCAAACTGTAATTTTCCTCCTAACATCCAGCTGTCCAGCTCACAGATGTGACTACAAAGTGGGCTGCAGCTGTAGCTGCCATCCACAGCTGCAGAAAGGAGTAAGATATGGTTTATCTGTCAGCGCCTGGTTTCCAGACAGAAGAGGAGGATTATTCTGTCGCATGATGTTTGTAGAAAATATTTCACCACATTTTTTTTTGTTTATTTCGTTTGGTTTTCCTGTTAAATTATCACATTTTTATTGAACTAAGCAGGTTTGGAAATGTGAGAGAAAAATTCGTTGGTTGAGTAGGTAAATTAAGCATAACATATAACTTGTAGCGTACTAGTGAGAGAATGTTAAAATGACTAAAAAAAAAAACGAGGCTTTATGGGTCAAATCCCTACTTTTGTTCTGATAATTGCCGCTGGTGTCTCGTCTGTCGGTGCGCAGACACAATTCATGAAGGATAACACAACAGCTGTGCTTTGGCTGCGAATAGCGAAACCCAATCTGCCACGTTTTGAATTCTAAACTGAAGTCTATGCTCTAATTTGTGGGTTCAAGAATTTCATTCAGAGGTGGGCAGGGGACTGTAATATGAGAAGAGGCTGTTATGTGGAGGACGGCTAGGATTTTCCAACTTGAAATCTCAAATCCTTAACTGATTCGCTTTTTTGATTTTTTTTTTTTCTACTTGAAGCCGAAGTGTATTAAATCCACTCTTAATTTGATGAAAATATCATTACAAGTGTTCTACAACATGAAACATGTATTACTTTGTAACTACTGCACTCATTGGCACTAAAGTTGTAGACGTCATGAGGTAAAATAATGTGTATATGTATGTATATATATATATATATATATATATATATATATATATATATANNNNCACACACACATAATTTTACATCTATATATATATATATATATATATATATACTGACATTATTTTACCTCATGACGTCTACAACTTTAGTGCCATAGAGTGCATATATGTATGTATATATATACTTATATAGTGGTAGCCCAGTAGATAAGAAAGCACAATTGGTTCTACAAGTGTGCAATAACACTATACTTTTACAATAGCACTATTAAATATTCAATTTATTTGACATATAGCTATATCTATATACACTATATCAATATATATATAATTTGATCATTACAAATAAATTCCCAAAGGATTTTGAGGGCTTAAGTTATATCTATTGCTATCAATCTAAATACCATTACATTTTTTGTTTTTCTTTTAATTCAAGTTGTGTATGGTTTCTACCCTTAGTGCTTCTTGTCTGGGAGGGGCCGACACACACATTCTGGTGGTGTCAGGTTGGGCCATCTGATATGACATGCAGATGTTTAGCTTTGCTCCTGCAGCAGGTGTCAACAGATGCTGCTCTGACCTACTTGGCCACACTGACCTTTGTGAAAGCGAGAGTTGCTCTCCCCAGTCTGGGTGTCAGACCCTTCCTGGAAGTCGGCTGCAGTGTTTTAACAGCTGATTATTCTCACCCTGACCCTTAGGTGTCACTCACTCTGAACTTTCTGGACATACAGGTTCATAAAAAACTAAGCATGTCACTTCAGGGAATCAATAAACTATGATGTCATTTTGTTACCACTCAGCCACGCTTGACTTGCTTTTAGAGTCCAGGGAGAGATACTGTGGGACCATTAGACCCTTGCACTTAGAGAACTTTCACAGGTCATAATTGTCCAGCAGTGGGTAAATTAGACGTGACAGAAACAGCTGCTTCTCATATTTGAGAAGACAACATGAAGATAAACCAGCTTTATGTAAACATGCATTCAGGTTAGGTGAAATAACTGAACCCTAGAGGATTAAGACTGAACTGCAATTACCCACAAATCAAACACACCTCAATTTTACTATTAACAGTTCAGTCTTTTGGCCACCCAAATGTGGAAGTGTGGACTGATGAGCCCATAGGACAATCTGCAGGAAGCTGCTCTGCTTAGAGCACCGTATTGGCAACCTGGCAGCAAGTGGATTAGAAAATAAAATTTGCTTCCTTAACTGCTAAACCACCGCTGCCATGACTTCAAATATTATATTAAATATTTGTAGGGATAAATGAAGTGTCCAGAATTTTACGTTAGAGAAAAAAAGGAATAGGTAAAAGTAGAACTCAACCTATTTGGCTCAGGCTACTCTATTGCAGTCCATACCCACTACGTTGGATCAATATCATTGGTGACAGTTGTGGCGTGAGCTGCAGTCTAATCCTCGGGCCAGTGATGTGAGGATAAAAAAAGGCTTTGCTAATGTTGTCGTGCTGTCAGTCAAACACACTGGATCTTCAAAATCATTATGTACATGGAGAGAGGTTTGATAGAGAAAAAAAAGACTGCAGATCATGTTAACAATACTATTTTAAAATTATGTTTACAACAACATAGCAAAAGCTGCTTCTTAATATGCAGCATGCATTCATCAAACAGGTCCAAACTGTGGCTCTGGGTCCACAAATGGTTTTAAAATTATCTACCTAAAAAACCCTCCCATGTCATGTAAACTTTGTCATCGTTTCCAGTAAGAAGGAAGAAGGAAAGCAAACTCCCTATTATTGTGACATTGTGAAACACACAACAAAATGTGACTTCTGCATTTAACCAATCACAACAGTGAACAGTGAGATAGTTTCAAGCATCTTGGGAGCAGTTGGGTGGGGGCGGTACCGTACTCAGTACATCTCAGCTAGTGGATTCAAACCTGGAACCCTGTGGACCAAAGTCTGGTTCCTCACCAATAGGGCACCACTGTCACTGTAAAGTAAGCTGATTGACAGTTTCTTGTAGTTTCCCGAGAAACTAGGAATTGCTGTGTCTATGGATCTCTTTACCTAATCAGTCACTTCTACAGGGACTGTTGATCCTTAACTGTTTCCTCCTTAGTCCAACACACAGGAATATATGTCCTGCTGATTGAGCCTCTGCAGAAGGCTCCCACACAGCCAAATTATATTTTAATGGTATGAAAGATTTCTATGTTGCAGTTCCCTCGTTTTACCCCCACCAACTGTAAACCCAGGGCAATAAATATCCAAAGCAGGGCTGGGAATTTACTGCACCTGTGGTAACGGCTCAGCACTGTCCTAATAAGACACAGATGTGGCAGTGATTGCAGTGAACCTGAAACACATGCCAGTGAAAAAAGGGAGTTCTTTGTTAGGTACAGTTTCATCACCTGCTCAGAGCTGCTCTGGCTCCTCACATTATTTTTTGATCAGCAGGTAGTGACAATGAAATGAAAAACAATTTGGATCGGATGTCACAGTGACCCGGTTGTTGATTAAAGTGCAGGAAATTGCTGTCAGGGCTGGTCAACTGTAGTGCTCTTTGGTGAGTGCTGAGTTAATGATAAGTCTTAAAGGACTTATCATAAAACTCATCTTCGTCTGAAACTGATGAAGTTCCTCAGATGAAGAATAAAACAGCTTTCAACTCCAAGGTGTTGAGTTGCTTACAATTAAACCTATTTTCATAAAAAGCTAAAATTTCAATTAAATTACTCTTCCTTTTTTAAAGAATTTGTTTTTCCACTTAAGTGTAAAAAAATTAATTTGTTCAATATATAAAGGTCATATGACCAGTAGATGATGTGCCATTGTATTGCAAAATTACTGACCTCTTAGCATTGTTTGAGAACAGTGCAGGAAATCGCTGTCAAGACCCATTCACTGTAGCACTCATTGGTCAGCAATTCTGAGTTTAATGAAAAAGTAAAAAAAAAAAAAAAAATTACGTAATCTACTGGTCTGGAGATGGTCAGTATAATTGTTGGTTGATAATGGAATGTGGGCACTCGGTTTGGTGTCATCAACAGTGTTGAGCAAGTTATTTAAAAAAAGTAACTTATTTTACTAGTTACAGCTCTGAAAAAGTAACTAGTTACATTACTAGTTACTAAATTCTACAAGTAACTAATAACTAGTTACTTTACTTTAAAAACATTTAAAAAAATCCGTGTTGTGTTCGGTAGAAACTATCATAATGAAATGTAGTGGTACACTAAAAACAAAATAGATGTTTAGACATTTTGACAGGCATCTTTATTGTAACCTCAACTTGCCACTTGCCGTCGTCTTGCTTGTGGGTGTGTGTTGCTGTACTGCATCACACAGCAGCCCAGGTCTCTTTCTGATTGGCTTAGCCTGAAATGTTAACCAATCAACGCTCCTTTTCAACACACGGGTGTAGTTAGTGTGCACTGCCGTCTTTCACTCATGACTGTGTGAGTAACCACACACACTGTGCGGAAGCAGACAGACTCCGCGGCCACACAGTCCTTTCTCCGTGGCTGGGAGAAACCGTCCATTTCGACCACAGATAGTAACGAGTAACGAGCCCCTTTACACGATAGTAACAACGGCATTACTGAATGGGAAAAGTAATGCATTACGTTATTAGTTACTGAGAACAAGGGAGAGTTTTTTTTCCCTTTCTCTTCCCTGTGTGGTTTTTTGGGAGTTGTTCCTCTGCCAGTGTGTGGGTCTATAACAGCAGGGGGCATTTCCCATTTTCCTGTTTTGTTAACTGTATCTTGTTTATTTTATATAATTGTTTGTAAAGTGCCTTGGGACAACGGTTGTTGTGATTTGGCACTTTAAACAAATAAAGTTGAAGTTGCAGAAAAGTAATTTTACTATGTAACAGCGTTACAAGTAACGCGCTAATCCTAACACTGGTCTTCGACAACATGGTTGTACCCAAAGGCAGCACAGAGAGGCTATTTTCCAGCATTCAAAATGCAATTAACGTAAAACGTCAAAAAAAAAAAAAAGACATTGACTTCATCACAATAACTTCTTAAAGGTTTGGTTTCTTCTGCCCAAAACCCTTGACGCAGCAAAACATACACACCACAACGCTAAACAACTCCAAATACCATTCACCACCACCATTCAATGACCCCACAAAGACTGAGTGAAGGACAGGGGTATATATATACTGAGGGGACCAGGTGACACGAGGTAGACTAATGACCAAGACACAGGTGACTGTGATCACACTGATTAACCCAACACCAGGGAGAGGGATGGACAAACCTCACTCTGAGGATTCTCCCCAAAAAGCCAACTTTTTTTTATATACTGCTGCCCTTGCCACCAAGTAACATACACACAGCTGAAGCTGATTAAAATAATATTGTAGGCTAAAACTATATAGTAGTAATTCTATATGATGCCCTTGACTGTGAGCAGGCCTCAAAGAAAGAAACCAGAAGTCAGTTTCACACACAGTAGCCGATGCCTCAATGAAGCAATTTCGTATACTTACTTGTGCTAACATAACGGCGTGCACGTGGTCGTCGCGGTTCCGTACGTACACGCAGCTTTCCGCTGGCAGTGGAAAGGTTAATGTTTAACAGCATGAATGGTTCACCAGCTAATGTGTGAACAAAGCACAATGGCTTCACTGTATAGGCTCCTATTTATTCAGAGTCACTTCCTCTCCTAATAGTCAGCTCCGCTTTCCACACGGAGGGGGAAAAAGTGGGTCAAGGAAAAGTCATGTTTGAGGTAATTCACTCCGGGGGATCGCTTCTCTGATCATTTAAGTCGACGCTGGTTAACCCGGGGAGTGAGGTCATTCTGGAGTCACAGCTACTCCCAGGAACAGACCCGCTGCTCGGTTGGGGTTTCCTGCAGTAACAAGACAAGACAGTAACTTCTGAGAACAAGGATATCGATTGAGTGTTCAGGTGTTTTTACAGATTTTGTAAAGCACACAGCATGACAGTCTTTCTTCATCCTTGGGCTATAGGGGGTGCTATAAACGCAATTTAGCGCTGGTCAGGTGAAGTGATATTTAACTATTCGAATTATCTTAAAGCGTCAAGTCTGGTTAGTTTATCAGCAGTGAAGTTATTTTTGCAATAATAATGTCTTTCCCGGAAATATTTAATGTCAAAACAGATGTATTGCACACAGGTTTGGGAAAAAAAAAAATATATAAGGCACTAGAAGTGAATTTAAGGCGACTCTCATTTAACTTTCTCCATTGTTAGTAGCTGTTTTGTCCTTAGATTCTACTCATCTGACACATTTCTTTAATTTACCAATTCCCATAATGGTGTGTGCAGAACTATATTTTTATTCCTTGGAATAAGCATACTGCCTTATTTTCTGTTAAAAAGAAAAGAAAAACCACACCAATAGTAGCAACTTCAGCACATTTCCTCCTGGGGATTTTTTTTTTTTTTTTTCTCTAATAAATGTTTTTCTCTGTGGC
>JAFBJS010057646.1:58418-115215 GCA_016785265.1 Paraplagusia blochii
GTACTATATAGTGTCATCGTGTGCACATATATCCGTATAAGTCCCTTGACATGGGGACAAAAATGAACCCATAATTTACTATATATAAAAGTGTATGAT
The DNA here is from genome assembly GCA_016785265.1 of Paraplagusia blochii. NCBI lineage: Eukaryota > Metazoa > Chordata > Actinopteri > Pleuronectiformes > Cynoglossidae > Paraplagusia > Paraplagusia blochii. The sequence goes on from JAFBJS010057646.1 coordinate 58,518, forward strand.
AGTTCAAGTCTTTTTCCTCTATAAGATTGTCCATTTTTTCAGGGGTTGCCACAGCGCATCATCGTTCTCCATCTACCCCTGTAATCTGTATCTTCAACACTGTCTCCAACTACCTCCACGTCTGTGTCTTCCTCATCATTCTTCTACCAATGTATCCACTGTCCCTCCTCTGAACATGTCCAAATCATCTCAATCTGGCTTTTCTAACTTTTTTCTCCAAACCTCCATGTCTGTGTTGTCCCTCTAATCACCTCATTCCTGGTCCTGTCCATCCTTGTCTCCCCTAAAGAGAATCTCAGCATCTTTAACATCTCAACAACTCCAACTCCATCCATCATGAATACTCTTCTATAACTCTAGACACTTTCCTCCAGTTGGTTTATTCTGTCTGTATTCTTTTGTCACCTCTCTGCCTCAGTCGCCACTTATCTGAACAGTTAGGATGATACAAATATATATATATATATTTATATATATATATTGTATTGTTTTTCCATTATATCTTATATGGTATTATGTTTTTATCCTACGTGAGTCAAGGACAGAGCTAAAGGTTAATTAGTCTTTATGCAGTGTCGTAGAGTGTCAATTGAATTGAATTGTCCACTGTGAATGCTGTAGTGCTATAACAAAAATCATCGCTTAAAGCGTTTCATACTCTGAATACAGAAGTTCCTTTGGTATTTTTATTCTCTGCCTGGGAGCAACACGCGTGTGTGATCTTACAAACCCGGTTAACGTGCCAGGATAGAGTGTTATGATACTGAGTACCTCGGGTCAGACTCAGTGAGTTTATGAAAGAGTCTCTTCATTCATCAGTCATGCATGAGCTGTGCTTTCCTTCGCATTTGGCTGTTTCCCCCCTGGCTCAGCAGCACCAACACCCAGAAAACACTTCAAAAATAAGCTGCAACCTGAAGTCATTCCAACTAAACATACCAGTTGTGTAGGATCAGCCCACTCTGCTGACAGACAGCATCAATCTGGAGACCTGTGAAAGACGTCCAAATGACATAAATGGTCAAACAAAAAGACAGGTGTTCACATCTCGCGGGTAGTTAATACACCCTCAAAATAGGAAATATTTTCAATTCTCAGTGGTAACCCGGCAGCTGGTGGATTTGAACCTGGAACCTTTAGAATCCAAAAAAAAAAAAAACATAACCCTAAGTCACTGTGTTACAGAAAAACAAATAAATAATATAAATAATCAATCAATTAATCTTCATCTACTATAGGGTTCCAGGGGCAACAGTCTCCACGGCTGACACCCAAATCTCACTGCACCATACTGTCAGCCTTCCTGTGGGCTATGCACCTGAGTGGCAAACTGGCACCTGGTGGTGTCAAACCTGAAGAAAAAAAAAAAAAATCCAAATATTAGCAAAATAAAGTGAAGATTGCATAGAATAAAACAAAAAAAAAAGTCAAAAACTGAAATAAATTGAGCCAGAAGAAATGTAGCCAATAGCCATTTGTCAATGTCATTTTCTAATATCAAACAAATCGGAAATGTTTGACCAGAGGTTAATTATCCTTTGGTTATTGCCCTGAAAAGTCTAAATATAAGTCAGTATCTGTCTGTTCATTTCCCCCTGCTTGTTTTCAGCGACCAGTCATTCGGATTTGTATTTATTGCCTTTGGAAACGCAGAGAACGGAAGAAGCGTCATCCCCATAAACATACACACGTCTGTTTCTCTTTCTACTCCAAGGAAATCACCTCCTTCTGATGTACTACACGCCCTAGGACATGATTCATCTTCTTCATTTTAAATTTATGGCAAAAATAATGAGTAATGACATCCGAAATGTGCTTTAAATACAAATGTGTCAATGCAAGATGCAGTGCAGCTTGTGTAACTTCATTCACTTCATCCTGGAAAGAATAACTTTCCGCAGCACGCTCCCCCTGAGTGAATTAAAGCCCCTGTTGGTCTAAGGAGAGTGAATATTGAGGTGGTTTGTGCATCCTAAAACACCATCAGTCGTACAAATATGAATAAATCTCAAACAAATTCAGGGCAGACTGAGGACAGAATAAATTGGAGTTTGATATGTGGGGAAATAAAAACCCACCCTGATCATTAGACTAACTGTTTTCTAAGACACTGCTGAGATTAACCACAAATACGGAATATGTTGTGGTGCTAGAATTCATATGCAAAACAGAAACAGTTTCCCTTAGTTTTCCCAGTTCATCGCTATATTTTTAGCTTTTTTCCTTAGTCAACCTTTAGAATTTTGGAGACCATGAAAGGAGGTGAAAAATAGAGTTCTGGCAGGATGATAAAGCTGGAGAAAAGTGTCCAGAGTAATCTGTGACAGAAGAGAGACAGCTAAGGTGAAGGAAGATGTTTACAGGACGGTTGTGAGACCAGCCATGATGGATGGACTAGAGACACTAGGAACAGGTAGAAGACAGGAGGCAGAGTTAAAGATGCTGAGATTCTCATTAGAGGAGGAAAGAACAGAGAGGATCAGGAATAAAGAAATTAGAGGGAAAACACAGACAGGAAGGTTTGGAGAACAAGCTAGAGAAGCCAGATTGAGATGGTTTGGACATGTTCAGAGGAGGGACAGTGGATCCCTTAGTTGAAGAAAGAGCTACCAGGTAGAAGACAAAGACTGAGACCAAAGAGGACATTGATTGATGCAATGAGCGAGGACATAGATGTAGTTGGGTTCAAAGTAAAAGATACAGAGAGCAGACGAGGTGGAAAACAATGATTTTCTTCCACAACCACTGAAAAAGGGACAAGGTGAGAGGACAAGAAGAACATTATACCTAACAAAAAAGTCAGCATAACCAACCTGTTGCTCTTCATTTTTAACTTTCTAACAGGATACGTTATGTGTTGAGACTTATTCTTCAATTACTAATTAGTTACTTTAGCATTCTAAAGATAAAATCTGGTTTCCAAGGAGAACAATTTGTTTACAAAAAGATAGACAATAATGACACATCTGGATGTATTTAAAACTACATATGGATTGCACATGTAAAAAAAAAAGAAAACCACACATTTTATTAAGCTGTTGCATCTTGAAGCCATTTCCTCTGAGGTTTCAGCACTTCTTCCTCCAAATTTGACCATTTTCCCACACTTTGATAATTTTGCGCAGAGAAAAAAAAAAAAAAGTTGGCACTGGCGTGCACATAGACAATATTATTCAAATGTTTCTCCCAATCCAATATACGAGCACAGAGTTTGAATTACACACTATCCTGTTGAGAATGAAACCAAGTGTTGTTAATAACATCGATTAGTTGTATCACCTTTATCAGTGTAGCTTGACCGGACAGTATATATTGACCTTGGGAGTAAAAAAAAAAATGGGAGTGTGACTGGTTGTTTATCCCTATATGTTGCCTGGCGTAGGACTGAAGACTGTCCCGAGCAGACATGGGCAAGCTAAGGCCCAGGGGCCAGATGGGACCCATTGAGCTCTTTAATGCGGCCCTCCAACCTTGTCCAAATTAAATAATCTATTTATATTCAACGTAATTTCTTACCATTTCCCCGATAAATGGTCTCAGAAAGGCTTAGAGTAGGCATGGGCAAACTAAGGCCAATGGGCTGGATGCGGCCCGTCAAGCTCTTCAATGTGGCCCGCCCACCTTGTCTAAATTAAATAATCCATTTATATAATCAATAAACTTGTGCCTTTTTTCTGCAATAATGCATTTCCCCAGCATGCCATTTATCATAGTTTGAACGAATGATCCATCTTTCTGCTCTGGACTCAGCCCCACTTCTTCTATGGTGTTTAATGGTGTTTAGCAGAAAAAATGCATACATTACCCGCATGTCTGCATAAGCCACAGGGTTGAAATTGTGTGACAAAAGTTGTGGCTTATAGTCAAAAGTCGGAAATTACGGTAGTCAATATACATCTGTGTTATTTTCTGCCATAATATATTTCTCCAGTAGATGACGTCACAGGTTTTATACTTGACTTTAACATTCCATTTGTCATAGTTCGAACGAATAATCCATCTTGCTGCCCTGGACTCGGCCCCAAAGTCCAACGTTAGGACTAAATGTGACTCGCGAGTCATTTGCCCATCCCTGGTCCACGGTGTCTCGTTCAGCAATGTTATAATCCTCAACCCCTAACAGCCATTAAGTTATAATCACTTTTGACATAGTTCACCTTCAACAATCAGGGCTTCAGGTATAGAAAAGGGTTAAATCACTCAACTTTTTCAACGTTTCACATGTTGCATATAAATAAAGTTTTCTTTCCTTCTCTTCTATCCTGCATCTGACCCTGAACTGTATTATTTAATGACACTCCCTCCGTTTTAGGGGTGCAAGATTCCCACCAGGAGAAGATCATAACAGTGTCTGGAGAGGGGATGGTTCAGAGCCCAGACTTCCCACGTCGCTACCCCAGGAATATTGTGCTGGCCTGGAGACTTGTGGCCCCAAACAACAGGAGGATCAACCTGAACTTTGACCAGAGGTTTGGTCTGGAGGATCCTGAAGATGGCATATGCAAGTAAGAACTAGTTTAAATGCAAATGGTGTCAGCTGTCAAGGTCATTTAGCTGTCCTTCAGGGCAATTTTTGGAATTTCATTTCTGTTACTCTGAGATAAATATAATCTAGGATATAACTGTAGGTGTCCTTCTTATCAAATAGCAATATATCTAATGCAGTCCCTCACGTAATTTGTCCAACGATGTTTATCATACGTTCCGTGGCCTCACGTGATCGCCTCTAGTATTTTCATTGTCTACGCTTCCTTCACTCCACGGAGGAGCTGGATTTCCATTCCAGCCTGGGGTTGCCTCTGTTACCATTCTATATAAATGGGAATTCCTAGGAAAGATCAATATAGCCCCAGTACATTATGCTCAGTGCCCTTCTGTCTGTATATCACTCCTGACTGATGAGCATGGAGGAGCCCTAACAGGAAGAGGTGGACATTATGTTAATACAAAGCAGGGGTGACCTCTCTTATCATGCTTAGAGAGCCCCCTAAAGGCTGATAAAGCAAATGACAGCAACCGTCAGGTGGTGCACATAATAATTTCAGATCCAAAGGGAAAAAAAAAAATCAACAGTGGTTGTGATTCTTACAAGTGCCTTGGTTTATGCACTCTTGAGTGTGGAAAATTCCAATTTAAATTTTTACTGTTACCATAGAATTGCTGTTACCATAGAAACAACCCAGAATCAAAAACCTGTAATATTCCCATTAAAACATTCCATATTAAAATGTACTTAAACTGTTGTTAAGCTCTCACAACTGGTGCTGCAGAGTTGCCAATTTTCTCCGGAAACATTCCTGCAGCTTAAAATTGACCTTGAAAAAGGTGTATGAACTCGACACATTGTTCTTATTGGTCGTCGTGTGTTTAAGAAAGCAGCAGTTATTGTCAGTACAGGTAATCTGAGCCCTTAAGCTCAGCTCAGAGGTGGGCCCGGGTTCCTGTTGAAGAATGAGGTTATTTTTGTTGTCAAAACCCTGTGAGGGAAAGTTCCAGAGAGGGGCAGGGTGAAGATTGACAACGTATGTGCCTTCCTCCCTTCACAAGACCGCACTAGTCAGTGTCCTACGAGAGAAGAGGAAAAAGACAATGGAAAAAAAAAAAAAAAAAGAAAGAACTTCCTGTTTCAGGGTCACAGAAGACACTGCCATGTCTGCAGCTCAGGTCTTACATATTTCACTACTTCTGCTGCTGCTGCCCCCTCCACCTCTGCACACACCGCACATCAGACAGGGTCCAGTTAGTTTTGATCAGACGTGGAGATACAGACTCTTGGCAGTGGGTGTAGACAAAGGAGTGTAGTATGAAGACATAAGCAGAAACAGATACTTACCAGTTCCTTTCATTGAAATACACACTGACATTGGACATGGGAAGGCAAACTGGTTGGTTGTAGTGTGTCTTATTATCCGTCCATCCATATATTGCCATCCATCTGTTGCACCATACCACACCATCCTGCAGATGGTAAGCCCATTGTCATCAGCCAATAGTTGTTTTCTTCTCTGTTAGAAGTCTATTATTGTCTTTCAGTGACTGTTTCCGTCCACATTTCATGTCATTTTAAACATAAACTCAAATATTTCCCATCATTCCATGGGTTTACTGCAGAAGCAGTGGAGGTCTCAGTGAGTGACTGAGAAGTTCATCTTTTAATCTAACGTGTCTAACGTGTGTCCATTGATGGAGCAGCAGCATATTAGAAAAAAAGATTCAGTCTGTCTGCTGTTGGCATGGCAGCCGATACGATGCCGCTCAGAAATCGCTCGACTCATCTCTGCCCCCTGTCTTTATGCAGAGGGAATGAAAGAAGCCTGAAAAAGACCGAGCGAACATTGCTGCTCTGCGTCATCTCCACAGTGGATATTGTTTTATTAATAATTCATTAGAAAAAAATCTGGGTGAATACTTAACCGCGGGTCCCCTGAAGTGTGTAAAAGTGTGCAGCTTATATGCTTGTGCTCTTCTCCCACTTTGCAGCATACAGTGTGCTATGTATGTCAGTGCTTTGGTTAATCTCTGAGCTGCTGTCGACCTGGTGATTGTGAACACATGGTGCGTTACGATCAGAAGGAGCTGCATCATTGATGAGCCATCTGTGGAACCTCTGAGGAAGCTCTAAAGGCTGGTTGTGATGGGGAAAAGAGTGTTCAGAATCCAACCTTTACATGAAAAAAAAAAAATAATAACCATGCTTCCATTATACTAGTTTAAATCTAATGAACCTTTGGTTTACCGTAATTTCCGGACTAGAAGCCGCAACTTTTGTCACACCATTTCAACCCTGCAGAGATGCGGCTAATGTATGCATTTTTTTTCTAATTGCGCGAGCAGGAAAAGGTAAGAGTGATACAGGTTGTGTCGAGGAAGACGCAAGTCACAACCGTCAATAAACACCAATAATAACGTGCTTTGTACATGAATAAAATGAGCATAAACTGACCCCCATCATGGAAAATGCAAAAATAATGCGGCACATGCGGCTTATAGTCGAGAAATTACTGTAATACCCTTTTGTGCAAAATCTAGTACTTTTAGTGAAAATTATAGTTCCATTCTAATTTTTAGATTCAAATTTTGCAATTTTCAGTGATTCTGGATAATCTTTTGGATCTGTTTTTTGATGACTTTGAAGGACTCTAGACACTGATTTCATTTTCAACCTTTTAGCTGCGGTTTAAAAACACCAGGACTACATAAATGACTCCATAGATTTATCCCAAATAACAGCAAGGCTTTCAGAACTCTCTGTATCACAAATAGCCATTATATTCTTTATGATCAGAACCACTTTGTTACTAATTTTCCAAATCATAGGAATATATTTTTCTGTTATCTTACCACTACCACCCACTTCCCTTCCTGTTTATTTAACATAAAACAAACCCGGTTCTAGTCTGGCCTTTGTCATTTTACGTCAGTTTATTAAATCCAGCTTAACTAGATCCTTCAAGCCTTTGCTAAGTGAAAACAATGACCCCCCAAATCCAAATATCCGAATTGGCAGCACTGAAGAAGAAGTTAGCAGGGCCTCCTGATGCAAACGGCAAAATGATTAATCCCAGACTGTGAGGAGAGGCTAGAACAAGGCTGTATTGAAACCTACACCACCACCACCACCACCATCGCCGCCGCCGCCGCTGCTGCTGCTGCTAACACAGGCCCAAACGCACTCACACCCAGGTATAAATAATGAAGGCTGAACTCCTGAACTGTGTATCTTAAGTGCTGAGGTTGGTCAGTGTTAGCCCTGGCACAGATCCGCAGTGTGACCATGTGCTTCTAATGTTTGCTGGTATTATGGGTCAGAAGGGTGGTCAGTGGGCAGACTGTCAGGAGGAGTGATTACAGGTTCGCCGACACAACGTGCACCACTGTGTGTTTGTTTCTGATGCGAGTCGAACAAACACGTTGGCCATGTTCTTGGGCTTGTGGGAGGAAAACCCACCCACATATGGGGACACATTGAAGCTCTATAAAGAAACGTTTAACCATTTGGAAAGATACCACCCAAAGCACACTGCTCCATACTGTGAGCCTTCCTGTGGTTGGTGAGGCCACTGAAAGTTGGGACGCTGCTTTGATCAGAGCACCTCAGTGGCAACCTGACAGCTGGTGTATTAGAACCTTGTCGACCCAAGTCCACTTCCTCAACCACTGAGCAGCCACTCATGCTCTGATGTAATTAAACTATGGAAAAATGTCCATGCACCCGTCAATTTTCATCTGCTTATCCATTACCGGGTCGCAGGGGCAGCAGTCTCCACAACTGCCACCCAAATCACATTGCACCGCACTGTACGTTCCTGCAGATGATGAGCCCACTGGAAGCCAACTGCCATAACTGGGATTACAACTTGCCCAGTCCCTGGAGTTTTACCTCAATGACAGAGACATGTGGCTCAAAGTGAAGGCCTATGGAAAAATGTAAAATAGAAAATAATTGTAGAAAAGTAAAAATCAGTATGAGCTGGATTTCAGATATTGGAATTGAACTTCAGAGATTAATTAATCTAACCTAACCTCATTAGGGGCGTTACATTCACTTTTAATCTAATCTAACATTTTGGGTGTGATGGTTAATTTCAGTGTATGTTTTTCTTGTTTTTTTTTTTTGTTTTTTTTTTGCTTACATTAGTATTGTTATACTCCCAATGCAGAAACAAACGAGAGCTTTCTAACTGGTTGTGAATTGTAATTTTTTTCATAATAATGGGTATTATCGGTGTGGAACTCCAGGTTTCACTTTCTGGGCGAGATGAAATCCAGGTTAATGTGTTTGGCTCCTTCCTTGGTGGTCATGGAGGCTTCTGCCCCTGGTGTCTGGTCACAGATAAACAGACAAAACAGCCTGGGTAGAAAACTCCAATCGACCAAGGTACTCCCAAGGGAGTACCCCTCACAAAATTAAGGAGCTTCTTTATTTGCTGTATCTTTTGGTTACTAACCAGCTCTTGCACCGTGTCTCCTGCACGCAGGTACGACTTTGTGGAGATAGAAGACATCACTGAAAAGACAATCCTGGGTCGTTGGTGCGGTTCGCAGTCTGTACCAAACAGCCTGACATCCAAAAGCAGTCAGATCAGGATCCGATTTATCTCTGATGAATACTTTCCCTCCGAGCCCGGATTCAGCATTCGTTTCTCCCTCCTGCCTGTGGTGAGTACAATATCAATGCTTGGGAAATTAGAATCATAAAAACAAAAGACGTCACCATTGGTCAATATGTGTATGATTACCCCTTTACATGGCCTGGCGGGTCTCTACACAATGTGCTGTTATGAGATTCATCTTGTGAAGGTCCAGGCATCTGGATGCGGAGGAATAGATGAAACATCTGTACAGTCTGCAGATTATTAAGGATGATAACATTTTACAGGAAGCTGAAACTCTGTGTCTCTGTGTCTTTCACCTTATGTAACCAATATATTTTCTGGTTCCCCTCTATATAAAAGCTGTGGATTGCCTCATAACTGTCTGTTATATGAGAAACGCAGAGGTCTTTGTGTCAGTATGTTTTTATTTTTTTCTTTAAAGAAAATGGAGAAAATAAATAGCTTCACAATGAGAAGTGTCCTGTTCCTCAATGGTGGTCATCCATTGACCCTGAGATTAGAACAGGAACAAAGACAAAGATTCATCTTTCATATATATATATATATATATATATATATATATATATATATATATAAAGCCTGGTTCCATTTGTTTTCTTTGAGCATTTCATCTTTTTGTTTGTGTTTTTGTGCCATTAAAAGGTTTTTATTCATGCTAGCCAAATTTCAATGCTTAATTTGAATTGCATAAGTACAAAGTCATTACTAAAAAATGCATTTAGCAGACATTTTCATCCAAAGTGACTTACAGGAATAGGATTAACTACAACTGCAAGTAGCTGTCCATTTTTTAACTGCTCTTCTAAAAAGTAACTCTTGGATCCTGGTCATTAGACCACATGGTCTGTCACTCTCTCTCACAGACACACACACACACACTCACACACAGACACCCTGGTTTCCTTCCATCTTTGTTCTCCACACCTACTAAAGCCCAGAGATAAATTGAAGAGACAACAGCCATGTTTTAACCTGTCATGTTTTAGTTCTGTTCCCTTGCTTTGAGTAAACATCTCTTCTCCTCATTAATCCCCAATGGCCTGCAGCACTGTGAAACCTGACATGCACAAAATCACAGCTGAGGTTTCTGATAATGATTTCTATCCTGTCTGAAACATTTGATTTCTTCCTGTCTGAGATTCCAAGGCTTTTATTCACCTTCTATCTATTTTTTTTTTTTATCAATAAATAATTTCATCACCTCTTGCAAAAGCAAAATTACATATAATTGACAGCAGCGCAAACCAAAACAAATCGAGTAAAAGTGTGTTATGAAAAAATATCAATAAAATTGAAAGTGCACTTTGAATAAACAGCCTCAATCCTAGTCATTCACATTTTCTATCTCTGAACAAGTAGGATTAATTATTTTACTTTTACTTACTTAGACTCTAGCTCACTCTAACTTATATGGCATAACTTTTTGCTGTTTTGACCACAATTAGTCCTTAAAATTGGACATCTGGGCTAGTTTGGGGGCAGATAGTTGGAGTGTGCATGTGGACTACAATATATCATGTAGTGAGTAAAATAAATAGTTGCTAAAACATTTTTGTTCTGTTTTTTTTTTTGTTTGTTTGTTTGCTTGTTTAATTATTTAGCTTTGCTCTCAAATTTACATGGTAAATAAATTCTTATTATTTTCTTAATTCTAATTGGTCTGTTTGTCTGTCCAGGGTGAATTAGTGTCATCAGCCTTGTCCCTGTTGCCTTGTCTGTGTTTCAACCTGGCCTTTTCTTTAGTGTTTCAAGACTGGACAACTGTTTCGATTATTGGTTAACCTAGTAAATACACTTTTTGCACCTCATAGCTCTTCTCCCCAGTACAACAGTTACCTCTTGTCCTTGATTTCTCACCCTCTAATTTCCCAATGCCAATCCAAAGCCTTGTCAATAAACCATTTTAGGATTAAGCCTTTTCCTTCCAATCTCCTCCACTTCTTTTTTTGATTAACTGTATCTCCACAGAATTTTTAGTAATCCAGGTCACAAAGCAAACCCCAGGAGGTTAATTGGATTCACTTGTCTAAGTGTGAAACCTATCTTCAGCGCAGCGGTGTGCTCAAAGAATTAGGAGCAACACTTCTTAAAAGGTGGGGATTAGTTTGTTCTCAGTAGTCTCTGGTACTCATCCTTAATAAAGGTACCAAGATATCCCAACAGGTGGCACTTTGGCCCAGAGTCAATGTCTGACATTCGTCTAGAACATGGGTGTCAAACTGTTAGTCAAAGGGCCATTGTGGCTGCAGGTTTCGGCTCCAACCTATTCAGGAAACACCCACTGACCAATCAGCTGTCTGGCGAGGGAGATCACTTGATTAAAAGAGCCAAATCAGGTATGCTGATTTGGTTGACGCCAAACTCTGCAGCCACACCGGCCCTTTGTGGATCTGGTTTGACACCCCGGTCTAGAACCTCTTGGGCAAGATTGCGTTCCAGTTAGGGAACTTTGTGTCGTCCAGTAGATCTACCTGCAGGGAGGTTCATGAGGGGCTGATACAGCGCAGCCTGACTTTGGTGGCAGCTGTGGTAAACGGATAAGCCGACAAAAATAAATTTGTAAATGACCCTAACGATATAAAATGTTGATCTTTATCAGGTTGTATCCACATATACAATCTAGATTCAATTAAAGTAAAGAGAACAAATTTGGTCTTGCAGACATTTAGTTTTCCAATTCCGTATGTATTAAGAGAGAAATGTTCCATCACATATAAATGTTGTTCTTTGTTGGGTGGTAAATAACTACCCCACAAATGTTTACCGAAGCAAGTATCCAAGTGTGCTTGTAATACCCTCTCGCTACTTCTCTTAAGGTTGCGGAAACTATGAGGCAGAGGGGGTGAAAGGAGAGGAAGCATTAGCCCTCTCACATGCAGCTTGGCTTTACTTTGAACCTCCCCTCTATTATAGGAGGAGCAGTGCAAGAACAGCAGCACTGTGTTTCCTTAATGGTCGATCCACAGCTACTGAAATCTTGTGCATTTTAGGTCATATTTAAAGGGGCAATAATTCCTGCTCCATAGAATGTAATGGAATTGCATATAATTGACAGGAAGAGATGTTGGGTCTTGCTGGGTTTGATGGTGCAAGTGTGAAGGGTGTTGAATGGGGGCTGTTGTGGGAAAGTAGTCGATGAGGCGTAGATGGTTGTTCCTGTGAGAATCCTGATTAAACTGTACCGGTTGGCAGAGGGAGCACTTCCATTCAGCTCTGTTCAGTTTATTGGATTGAAGAGAGTTTTACACTTGCGTGATATAAATCACTTGTGTTGTGTTATGAATGGATGTGTGGCAGCACAAACTAGGGGGGGAGGGTGAGGTTAAGACCTGGAGCTTTACTCAAAGCAAATGTTAATGACTGGAAAAGCCACGGAGGAACCTCACTGCTGGCCCCATGAAAGTGAGGTCTGTTATTACAGCAACCTCAATTGCAGCACGAGGTGCAGAGTGAAAAGAAGAAAAAAAAAAAAATAATAACACTTCTTTCACGCACTACCGTTCCTGGTGCTCATTCACTAGCACTCCCGCAAAAGGAAGTGGTTTTGAAGTTTCATGCGAAGACGAAACAATATTGTTTTCTAGAGCTCTCCCATGAAGCTATTTCTGAAGTTTCATCTCAACATAGTTCGCTTAACCTGTCATTTTAGGCCCCAGAAATAAAATCATGTGGTGGAGCTTTATGAGAACAAACAGGGTTGGAAGAGAGGTGATCAGAGTTGAAAAACAAAGTTTTATTTTGTTGAAAAAAAAACACTTTGAGAAATGTGTTTTGGTCAAGTCAGGTCTATTTTCAAAAATTGAGAGGAACTTTATTGTAACTTGAATGCAAATACAAACAATTCTTCCACTTGGCTTAGTTAATAAATAAGACTAAGTCACACAGTAGCATTTAGCTCATAAATTGCTAATTGTTAGCTAGTAGGCTAAAAGGTCCTTGGGGAAAGTGATAATACCATATACTCTGACCCTGGCTGATAGGCATAGGTGTGTTTATTCACACATAGTGTCTAGCTGCTTATTTTATTCTAAAAAAAAAAAACATGGGAAAAAATACTGCTCTAAAATATCCATTAGAGCAGTAGTTCTCAACTGGTCTCACTCTGGGACCCACATTTTCCTGTGGTCATTAATTCACGTCCACTCTCAAAATTCAAACCAAGCAAAAAAACAAACAAACAAAAAAAAAACAACTTATTTTAACATATTTATTTTATTCACCAGAGTGTGCCTTTCAAAATAAGAAATGTTATAAACTAAAACACATGATCAACAGCTGATTGACATTATTTTCATTTTGGACCAGCTGTAGAGAATATAATTAAAACCATTGACATCGCAATGATAATGCAACAAAAAACATTTGTTCTAGGGTAAATTAAGGTTCTGTATCTGATCTCCATTTAGTTTATTTTTTTCATTTATCCATGAATGAATTAATATTCTATAACTAATAATATTTTACATTTTTAAATGTTATACTATACATGTTTATTGGACAACAAAAACATTTTCCATCACAGAAATTCTCAGGGAAAGCCAGACGTAGCAAACATAATTGGACACCTTAGTCCCTTCAGTTCTTTAAATCCTTCATTCCAAGAAGGGTCATAGTTTAGGATTAAAGACACAAACAAACAAATCTAAAACCAAAATGGTAGGATTTCTGAACTCACACATCAATACTGTGCCATGGGATAAAGGATACAAATAAATCAAAATAGATTGAAAAAAAAAACACCAAGCTCACACATATAGTGAAAGGACAGTAGTGAAAAACACAAACACAAGTGCTAAAATGTATTTAAAGGAAGAGACTGGTTACCAAAGACCAAGTGTACTATTTGATGCAATGTTAACTTTTCCCGACCAGTGGTACTCAACACATTGGCAGATATCTGAATCCATTGTAAGTGTGATACCTACCTTTAGTACTGCGGTGTTCTCAAAGAATTAGAAGCAACCCTTCAAGGCGAGGATTCGTTTGTTCTTACTAGACTCTGGTATTCATGCTAATACCTTAATAAAGGTACCAATAGATCTCAACAATGGATATTTAAAGTTGCGAGAAAGAATCTCTTGACTTCAATCAATCTGCGTCTAAGTAGCTAATTTTGATTAAATAAGAATAAAACATTGTCTCAACCCAGAATCCTAAGGAAATGACAATGAAGTCCTGCTATTTGAAGACTGCAATGCACGACTGATGGTTTTGACCACACCTTGTTTTTAGGCAGAAGATTCTACTATGAGGAGAAAACCCTTGTGTCAACAATTGCTACCATTTACAAATCTAAAGGGATTAGGAACAGCTTTCCATTGTTTTATATAGATTCTTCAAAATATCAATGTGTCATTGTCAATCACTTTTTTTGTTTATGGAATAGATTATCCAAAAAGTACTACTAATACCATGTGATACTGTCCACTGGGAATTGTACATGGACCAAAACCAGTCCATAGTTTGCCAACCTGAATACCTACACATCCCCTAAAATCCAAACCACTTTAGGACTTTGTTCCTGTCCGACAGTCTAATTCACCACATCTTGATTCGTCTCTGAAGGATTTGTTTGACTCCACCAACTAAGGCGGTGCTTGCAGACACGTCACTAATTGGGGGGAGAGTTGCACCATCAACATTCACAAGCTGTTAATGGCTGCAGCTCTGGGAAAGCACTCTTTGATTTTTCACCTTTACGTGCACTTTTGAGGTGCTTTACGAGCACTCCTGTCTGGATGGAGTTTTTTTTTTTTTTTTTTTCCTTTCACATTTGTGTCTGTTTATCCCAGTAGGTGCCAAATAGACCAAAGATGTGCCCAGAGTGGTTTTACAAGCTGCCTCATTGGAAAGAAAAGTCAGATGTGTGGCATGAGCACAGCTGTGAATCAGCTGTAAAGGAGCCAAGTCAAACTGTTTATCATTTGTCTGTGTATAGACTGGTACGCCAACCAGGGTTCGCTCTGACCTCGCTGGTCAACAATAAGCTAGTGCATATTGTTGTCCAGTGAGGTCAACAATAAGTGGATCAGCTTATCTGTTCCTCATCTGGTTGATGAAGCATAAACATGTTCCGAAAGGCACATTTTATCAGGTTATCAAGAGTTAAGGCCCCCAAGAATGTTTCACTAACATATTCAGAATCTTTTAGGGTAATCCAGTGACACTGACTTGTTTTTGCTTCCCGAGCCTTAGATGTACCAGTATCTTAAAGTGGATCCTACAACTTGTAGTTCCATATACTCAGGCAGTGGGGTGGTATTTTAAATAGTGAGATAATCATATCTGGATTATAACTTCTGTATGGTGTGTTTATTCATCTCTACGCTACAAAATCCTAGGAAGTTTGTTTAAATCGGTGGTTATTAACCTTGTTGGAGCAACCGAACCCCATCAGTTTCATATGCGCATTCACCAAACCCTACTTTAGTAGAGTGAGCCGGTGTGTCTTGACTTCCGCTGTGTCTTGACCTCCGCGGCAGAGGCTACACCAAACCCCTGAGACCAACTCATCAAACCCCTAGGGTTCGATCGAACCCAGGTTAAGAACCATTGGTTTAAATACTTGCTCTTTGCTAGAATATCCCTTGTGAAGTATATCAATTTGACACAAGGTGTTACTGAAATAACATTATTTCCATTACTGCTTTAGCGCAAGCTGTATGAACTTTTTGTCTTTTTGCCAATGTTACAGTGCTACCTTTTGCTCGTCAGTCACAAAAATATTAGAGAGATCAGAGAGTTGACATAATGGACAAATGCAGCTTTGTACTGTAGAAGTGAAAGGTTCAACAGTTTGAGGCTCTTCACTCATGGGAACCCAGCGCTTCCAGCATCACTCACTCTTTATGGCGTGCTGTCACCTGCAGACATGGGAGCTCCACAAACAATTTATGTTGCATTCTGTTCCTTTCTGTTCGTTTCGAGCACCTATACGACCAAAATCGTTACAGCATGAGAACTGCAAGAATATATGTTTAGTGCACTGTCACAGCACAGCATTGTATATGTCAGAGCAGAACTTGACAAGGATCAAAATATCAAAAATATTTAGAATGTAAAAATGTTTAGAAGAAGTGTGCTGGTTATGTCCTACTTGCTGGACCATAAAAGGCTTGAACTAGAAACTTCAATTAAGGTGAGATATCTGGTGTGATAATAGGTGCTATAAAGTTTTTTTTGTTTGTTTGTTTTTGTTTTTTATTGGTCCCAATTTGGAAAATTATTGTGTTAACAGCTGCAGATGCTTTTACTGCTGGTGGTTTTCTTTGGGAATGGAACACAGGAATCTTTGCTCTTTCTGTTTTTGAAATATTAAATGAAAGAGGACATTAAAGATTTTGGATTGGAGAAGGAATAGGAAGAGATCCATTGTGAGGATTTATGAAGAAACCAAAGAAAATTGAAATCAGTTAAATCAAGTTTGTAGAATCCGTAAACATCTGCAAGAAGGTTCATGAGTGGCTGATATGGTATGGTGTGATTTGGGCTGCGTTTGTGGCGACTCTTGTTGCCACAAACAGCGTTTTGCTGTCGTTGAGAATATGAGGGGACTCCAATGCAGCACTGGGAGGCTTTGTTTGCTGTAGATGGTTTTAATCTTCTAAGAAAATAACAAACATCTAGGGGCGTTTGATGGCCTAGTGGTTAAGGAACTGCAGACCTAAGTCCGGAAGTGCCCGGGTTCGAATCCCCCTTCTGACAATACCATGCTCAGGTGGCCTGAGCATGGTATTGTCCCTACACACTCTCTGGTTGCCCAGAGACTTAATACATCTCTTCATTAACATGTACGCCTCACAAAAATTGCTGGCTTCTTCAACCCAAACCTCTTAACCTGCAGCTTAATACAACAAACCACAACAGGACATCTCAAGACAAGTCAACACCAGGCAACAATCTCGCAAGGACTGAGAGAGGGGAGTATATGTACTAGGGGCACCAGGTGACTTGAGTGAGACTAATTACAGAGACACAGGTGGCTGTGATGACATTGATTAACCCACACCAGCAAACAGCAGGGAGAGGGATAGACAGACGTCACAGCTGCTTCAATGGAATGGAATAAATCTGTCCCATGGAAAGTTGTTGCGTGCCCACCGTGTCCTTGGGTTGTACTTGATTTTAAGAAGCCTGTCATACCGAACCAAGATGAAATCAAATCTGTGTCCTCGTGAAGCTGGTTCAGACTTCCCAAATATGGCTAAACATCAACGGATGTGACAGCTGTGGCTGAACAAACAACGAACAAACAAGAAGCAGCTTAAAATTCCAGGAAACCTGCCAAAAACACAGGTGCTTGGATGTTTGCGTGCCTGAAAGCAAGGTCCAACAAACTTACTTAAATTATAAAAAAAAAAAAAAAACTTGTTTTCAGGTAATATATCTAAATCAAATTTTCCAATTTGAAAGGTTCTTTGGTTCTGATTCCAGAATGAAACGGCCAGGTTTTCATGCAGCCCAGGCAACAGCATGGCAGAGCTTTTGCATTAGCTGTAGCTGTGATCAGACACAGTCCAGCAGGTCTAACTGAAAAGGTTTCAATTGGGCCCTTGTTGCTCTGGGGCATCAGTGTTTCTGTTTAATTCAGCTTCCATCCAAACTGCTGCAGTGTTTAATGAGCCTCAAACCATTTACAGCAGCCTTTTTTGTTTAACTCTGACTTGAACCTCACTAGAGCAGAGCCACTTTTCCCCCGGTCTGCGTTCTTTCACACAGAACACAACATGTCACTTGTTGATGTTGTAATTTTCCTGTTTGTGAAATCGCAGTTTGGTGTTTGTGGGAGAAGTATTCCAAGGTTAACAGTTGTTGTTTGGTTACGATATTGCAAATATTTTATTTAACTGTATTTAAGCCATGTAGAAATTCATGTGATATCAATTTGTCATGTCATAAATGCTAATACTATCTCACAACTCTTAAGAGTATTTTGCTTTATCTGAAATAACAGTCTTACTCTAAGTTTTTAAATGATTAAATATGTCTAAATGTTTCCACTCTGTTTAAGCCCCATGTGTCAAACTCCGACCCGTGGGCCAAATGTGGCCCGCCAGGTCATTTTAGTTGGCCCTTGGAAGCTTAACATTTTGACTTAGAGTAGAGTCCTGAAGTGATACAGAATATTTTAACCTGATATTTTCTTTATTTTTATGACACAGCAATGCAACTTTGAACCATTTATCAAAACACCAGTAGTTACATGCATGAAGTTTGTTCATTTACAAATGGCCCTTGAAGGTAAACTGGATTGCTAATCTGGTCCCTGGTGAATATGAGTTTGAAAACATTGGATTAACGTATTACTAACATACCTTGAAGGTAACTTTATTTGTGATTTTTAATTTGAGTTTTTTTTAAACATAACTGTGTTATAATTTTTGCTGCTTTTTTTAAAAATGTAAAATGTTTACTGATTTTCTTTTTTCCTTTTGTATTGCATTCTTGCAGAGGTTTTTCCACCTTCTGACCAAAGGTTTTAGGATGTGAAGACATAGTTTAAACCTACAGTAGTCTTCAAATTATGGCCACTGCAAATCAAAGACAGTGAAGGCAACATGATATTGTTGATTTCTATTAAAAAAATCTTCTTTTTTTTCACACTGTATTGACTTTGTCTTGACAGACTCAGACCTGGCTGACTGAGAACCTACACTATCATCATTCAAATCACCCACTTTATTGTTTTTTTCTTTGACTGGCTTTTCTGCAGAGTGCATCCATTCCTGCCCCGCCTGCACCTCCTGCTCCATCACAGCAGGGTGTTGAGGAGCTGTCAGAGGTTGTGGCATCACTGAACACACTGGAGGAGGTCATGAAATATCTGGAGCCTGAGAGATGGCAGCTGGATATGGAGGAGCTGTATAAACCTACATGGCACTTGCTTGGAAAATCCTTTATTCACACCAGAAAAGCCAGAGGTAATGCATTTGTTTCGTTGTTTGTTCGTTTTCTTTTTTCTTGCAGGCCAGCTGAGAGTTATTGTGATGATTGGTTTCTCTTTGCTCTTTGAAGGCGGAGCTGATCTCACTCAGTTAAGGGAGGATGTTCGGCTCTACAGCTGCACCCCGCGCAACTTCTCTGTGACCTTGCGTGAGGAGCTGAAGAGGACAGATGCCATTTTCTGGCCGAGCTGTCTCCTGGTGAAGCGCTGCGGTGGAAACTGTGCCTGCTGCTCCCATCGCTGCTTTGACTGTCAGTGTGTTCCTGCCAAAACCACCAAAAAATACCACGAGGTAAAAAAGCAAAGCACCAATAGAATAGTACTAACCCAACAAAGAACCTATCTGAAGTACTTGTATGGCATTTTGTACCAATACCAATTGCACTTTGTTGACCCATAAAATGAAAAAAAAAAAAACATCCACTAGAACAAGGGCTGTCATTTGTCTATACCAGTGGTGTCAAAGTAATTTTTATTTTATTCACCAACACAATTTTACTTAAAGGGTCGGTGGTAAATAGACGATTATAAACATAACTACAACATAACATAATCATACATCTTACTTCAGTTTGTTATTATTTATTTACGTAACTTATATTGTCCATTGATATGTTATTAAATCATTTTCAAATCATCAAGTTAAGGAACTCTGCTGCATTGACACAAGTTTTTTGGACTTGGCGTGTGGCATTTGCCCCCCACGTCCTTGAGTTTGACACACTATACTATAAGATCACATCTTGGTTGAGCCATTAATTTTCTACCACAAAATAGGTCTTTAACCTTTGGTTAGTGCAGTCTCATAGATTTAAGCTATTTTTGAGTATTTCTAAGTCAGTTCATCATCGTAACCAGTGGTCCCCACTCTTTTTCACACCATGACCCCGCTATTGTCTGACAATGTTAAATGCCTTACAAGACCAGAATGATACCACTGGAAAAAAAACTCTTATTTCATAAATGCAGTAATAGACATCAAGCCGGTGTGTTTGCAAATTTATGAGCAGCATCCTCATAACATTGTTTTTGTCTTTTAATGGTGAACACCATACAAGCAGGACTCCTGGCATTGGTCCCACAGATCAATGCCAGTGCCAGCCTGGTGGTTGGAGTCCATTGCCCTACATCACTGTCAACCACCATAATTAATAGAAAGGTTACCAGTTGATGATCACTGCTTTATAGGCTATTAGACTTCCTTGTATCTGAGATACAACTCTCTACAACAGTGGTCCACAACCACTCGGCTGGGGACCGGTACTGGTTCGTGGGTGAATTTTGTCCCAGGCCGCAGAGGAATATTGTTTCTTTTTGGTCCTATCTGGCTATTACTTCCACTTGATCCATACCCATATCAACAAAAGAACTGAACAATAGAATGACTAGGATTCCATTATCCATAATGCAACTATATTTGATTATGATGTATTTTCTCCGTGAAACGAACAACAATAAACTCCAAATGACACAGAGTCATTGATATAAGACTCTAACCTTGTATACTGGTATGGTTGTAAACTAGTAAAATTATAGGCTGGGGAAAACCCTTGTTGTGTGCATGCACAGTTAATTCGGGTAGGAAGATTTTATAGGTAGGAAAATATTTCAGAACACCGGAAATTCATTTTAATAAGGGATATTTATCTGCCACAACTTAATGACTGGTCTGTAAAAATAGTACGAGACATTTAACTGGTCCATGGCGCAAAAAATGTTGGCGAACACTGGTCTACAACACACCAATAGGCAGAAGTGGCCTAGTAGTTGAGAAACAGGTCCAGAGAATTTCAGCTGCCAGGTTGCCACTGAGGTGTATTGAGGATGGCAGCGTCCCCAGGGCCTGGGCAGCAGTGAGTGGGGACGCTGCCATCCCTACTCACTAAAGCAGGCCCTTTCTGTTCACTTTGGTGATAGATTAAATGAAGAAGTCCCATTCCGTTGTGTGCAGTGAAGTTTGGAGACAAGGACTTTGCTTTCCTTCCTGTATTTGTTCATTAAAATGTCCTTTTTTTGTCAGGTTCTGCTTCTCAAACATCGGAACGGTGTTAGAGGCCTGCAGAAGATGATGACTGATGTGCTGCTGGAGCACCACGAGGAGTGTGCCTGCGTGTGCAACGATGACTTGGACTGAACTCAGGAAGAACTGCCACTGGACTTTACACAGGATTTTTTTTTTTTTTTTTTTTTTACTGAAAAAAAGACAAACTTGCTCACTCTTTTTGTGACATTCTATTTTCCTACTACTCTGCTGGGAGCTAACAAGACTTTCCTCACATCCTTTTGTCCTTTTACTAATTGGACCGAGTGGAACTGACTGGATCTAATGAAACTTGTGAAATTGATTTGACTGCAACGGGATATCAATGGAGAGCATTTTAGAGACACAAATTCACTGGAGCAAATCAGGACCTTTACCTGTGTGCCCGGAAGACTCATTCCTGATGCCTCTCACTGAAGAAAAGAAAAGGCTTTTTTTTTTTTCTTTTTTTTTTCTTTCCCCTCCTCCTGTTTTCTTGAGATCTCTTTTTTGTTAGTCCGTGTGGGCTGAGAGTGTCAGAGAAAATGGGAGCTTCTTTGTTCAAGTTCTTTTTTATGTCTACCAGCCCACTGTTCCACTGTCATTACCAGCCATGTAATAGAAGCTGTCTGTTCGCCCACAGTTTCCTTTGGCTCTTCTGCTTGTTTTATCTAAGAGTAAAATCCGGATCCTTTTTGATAACGTGTATATATTTTCTATGTTATCTTTTTTTACCATTAGTGCATTTTTTTTTTTTTTTACCAAAGATCTTTTTTTTTACGTTGTTCTTTCGACTGGATGCTGTTCATCAAAGCTTTTATTTTTTTGTCAAATCATCTTATTGTAACAACCCTCGGTTTGCTTCAGGTGTGCTCTGTATTACTTCATATTTATTTGATTGATTAATTTTTGCTCTACAACAGTCATAGACAACATATAAGAAATCATCATTGTTATTGTGGTCAATGTATTAAATTTTTCTTAATGATACCACAAAAAATGTTATTTTTATTGTCATGTTTTTGACACAATCCACCTTCAGTATTTTCCATTTGTTTTGTTGAGTTAATTTGTCTAAACTGGATAAATTATAATCTATTTTCTCTAATTCTGTTAAATTATTTCCTAATTTATTTCAATTTGGCTATTATTCGCTTATCTTTCCCCCAATTTATCTTTCCCGCTTATCTTTCCCCCAATTTTCGCAACTTTACGTTTTTTGTTTTGTTTTTCTTCAACACTGTAACTGCTTTTTCTTTACTTTTCTTGGCTTGTTGGCTTAATGCACTGTCCTTAAACTGCTATAGGTAGGTATAGGTAAAAACAAATAAGAATTTACACAAAAAATGGTATTGGAAAATACAAAAGTTAATGATTTTGACATTTACTACAAAGACCAACGCTTGCTAACTTGGGGTAGTGGTGGCTTTGTGGTTAGGAAACTGTACTGGGGTCTGGAGGGCTCCAAGTTCAACTCTGTGGTCCACTGAGCATGCCACCGTCCCCAGGCACGGGCCCCTCGGCAGTCAAAGCCGCCCCCTGATGAGATAACTGTGCTCATTTCTTATATATGGTCTATGGTGGTGTAAGCCCTTCTAATGTTGTTTTCATTTTTTCCTGGTTTGTGTAAGCTTTTCTGTTCACCATTTCGTGTAAGTTATTTATCTCTACTATTGCATCGGCTGTTTGTTTATTTTGTGACATTGATTCTATTGGTTATACTGATTTTTGGCATATTATTAGAGCAAACATCCATAAACAAAAATGAGGAAAGAAAACATCAATTATCAAGGAACAAATGCAACTTAACACAAATGTCAAAACCATTGCTGAAAATTGTTTTTAATTTCCTGCAAAAAAAAAAAGGTTATTTATGGTATCAATGCAACATAATCAAAGTAGGTAGATATATTCTTGTGAACTGTTAAATGACTGTGTACATATTTTCCAATACTATTTCTCCCAGTGCATTATATTTTATATAAGGTTTTCTTTCAATATTAATTCCGGGAATTTCAACAACAACCTCTTCTCATCATGTCTCTACATTTCAGTTAACAAATCATTAATAAAAGTGAAAATGTTTATATAACTGTATTTGTGGTGGGGTCTGTGCCTTCTTTTTTTGGGGTCATGTTATTTCGTAAAAGCACAGAGTGGGGCTTCAGGTTTGAATCGTCCAGCTGCACCCACATAACTTCCGGTGGATTCACCACCCACAGAGTGGCTCAGAGTATGGAGCAGTGTGATTTGGGTGACAGTCGTGGAGTTGGAGATGAAGGGAAAGGTTTACAGGACAATTGTGAGACCAGCCATGATGTATGGACTAGAGACACTGGGAATAGGTAGAAGACAAGAGGCAGAGCTGGAGGTGGCAGAGTTAAAGATACTGAGATTCACTTTGGGGGTGACAAGGATGGACAGGATCAGGAATGAGGTGATCAGGGGGACAACACAGACAGGAAAGTTTGGAGAAAAAGCTGGAGAAGCCAGATTGAGATGGTTTGGACAGGTTCAGAGGAGGGACAGTTATTATATTGGGAGACAAATGCTAGACATGGAGCTACCAGGTAAGAGACGAAGAGGAAGGCCAAAGAGGAGATTTATGGATGCAGTAAGGGAGGACATGGAGGTAGTTGGAGTTGGAGGACAGGGTGAGATGGAAATTGTTGACTCGCTGTGGCAACCCCTGAAAAATGGGATAAGCCGAAAGGAAAAGAAGAAAGAAGAAAGAAGAAGATTTGTTCATTCATCTTCATCTGCTTATCCATCTGCGGCTCTTAGGATCAACACTCTCCATAACTGTCACCCAAATCACACTGCACCATACTGTAAGCCCTCCTGTGGTTGTTAAGCCAACTCAAATTGATTTTAATTGAATATGATACATTGAATACATATTTGCTTTAATCTATATTTTGTGACCTTCATCTTTCTTTTACGTCTTTGTCGGACAATGGGCGTCAGTGTTCACGCCTTCCTCCAGCCATCAGGTCGCACAGGAGGAGGTTTTCATTTGTCCATCTCATGCTGCTGTCCTGCCCAATTATTCTGATCTAATGTGCAGCCTGGCAGCCATCTGCGGTGACGCCAGATGCTTCTGTATAAACACACCGCCTCCTGGTGTGGTTTTCAGAATAAACAGACCGCCTTCCTCACTCGGTGCTGTGTTACTTAGCAGAGGAAACCTCAGTGCACTGGCACAAGATGTAACGCTGCATAGGAAGCCAGACTGGTTCTTTGAGTACGCCGGTCTATACAGGAGTGTCCTTCCATGCTCTACCCGCATTTACCTTAGTTGCTGCTCAACCGCAGCAGCCTCAGTCATGTCGGACGGCAGAACGTTCCAGAAATTAAAGTGTCTCTCTTACAACGTAATCAAAGTCAACTTTAATTCATTTTGATTCACTGTTTTGCATCTCGACGTAATTTTCCCCACGATGCGACGTGGTCCAGGTCTGTGCAACAAATACTGGTTGACGACTGGCAACATTGTTCAGCAGGGTAAGACAGAGAGCGTCCTTACTGCCTGACTTCCTGTCTGTGTAGCCCCGTATACATACATCCTCTTTACAGGAGCAGACAGCAAATCAGCTCAGCTTCACCACTTCATCCTTGATGAAATCCCCACACTAACCTTTAAACAAGACAACCGGATTGACCTTCCCTGAGCAACAGCTGGAGGACATGAACTGTCCCACACTTTTATACACGCGATATCAAGAGGTCAACCAAAAGTCACTACTTTACGTCTCAGTCATCCTTGACCTATTTGATGGCAAGTGCTAAAGTTTTATCAATGTATTCTTCTTTTATGAATAGGGAAGTTGTTTTGAGTTTAAATAATATCCTCACTATTAGATTTTTAGATTTTATGAATCCTGACAGAAGGAAAAGGAAATTCGATGAACATTACATGAGCACTGGACCTTTAAAGATATGTGTTGTGTATAAATTAATCACAATGCTACAAGGAATGTATTGCTATTAAGCAGGAAAATAAATAAAACAGAGGTAAACAGCAGGTAGCAAATTGGTACCTTGAAATATAGGGAAAAAAATATACAGTAAATTGTCTCGAGATCTCACGCAAAAACATTTTTGCACAATAGTTACTTTTTTTATTTAACCCTTTATCTGCTCATCCGTTTGGTTGACCGCACTTTGAGTTGGGGAATGGCATTGAGCTCATTTAAGAAACAGTTGATTGTTGTTAATATTAGCCTAAATATATATATATATATATATATATTTATTACTTCTTTCTTGGTGTGACTTAAAAAAAAAAAAAGTTTAGAGCCAAACAATAAATTGAACTATAATGACAATTGTTTGCCATACCGTAATATTTGCAATAGTTCCAACAACCCACAAATAACAGAACTGAGTGTGATTTGAGTTGTGTTTGTGGAGAGTGTTTCCCATGGGGCCCAGCAACAGACAGATAAGGATGACATTTATAGAAAATCACCTTTGTTTTGTCTGTGTCAACAAAATATTTTCAAGAAACAGAAAAGCTAGAAAAAATAGATAATACAGTCCACACTGAAATCCCTGTTTGTCCTGAGTGTGTACGTACAACATTTAAACTGCAATTTGGTAGTTGTAGCGTCAAAGGAACTACAATTAAGTTTTGTTGCTCCTTTATTCCAACAGTCAGCATTTCCATAGTCCTAACATCCATTTAGCTTCTGTAACTAGCAGCTGACTTAAAAATGAAGCCCTCATATTGATTTGAACATGAGGTGGCTCACCACTCTGCTGGGCCTGATGGGAAAAACACAGCAGTCCTTTCCAGATGACATCTCCAGCATCCATAATTGGTGCAGCGTACTGAACATGGAACCCAATGTCAAATGTATGGGTGCATGTTATGCTTTGGTAATTGCATGGTTCTTCAGTAGCGGTTTGGGAAGAACCGGCGCAGCTGCTGTTCCTGGGAACGCCGGCTTCTGCTCCCTGACGCAGTATTAATCAAGGGTCAGGAAATCATTCAGAAAAAGGCCGGCGGAGTAAGAGCCGTAGGTTAAATCGGCTGTAGGTTAAACCGTTGGACAGATGTCTCTCATTTTAGACTTCATCTCCTCATTATAAGTCCAGCGTCTAACCGCTGCTCGTTGCCACACAAACATGAAAGTGCATTACATTTACCGCTCTATGCTCTGAGTCGCTTTTACGTCCATGTACAGTACTGTTCAAAGCAAACGTTAAACTAACTGAAACCTGAACCAAATTGTCTTTTTAGCAGAAAAAAAAAAAAAAAAATCTTCAGGTGTAATAAAAGTACTGAGTGCCTGAATTGTGAGCAGCTGTACACCTACATATCTTTACAACATGCATAGGATACAGTATTACCTTGAAATACATATTTCATTTCTTTACCGAGCTCTTAACTTAATTTACTCATATCTACAAACGATAGCTGCTAGCGGTGTCTTACAGTTGCGTTGAGGAGGAGGACAACGATCTTTACCAGACTTAGCTTAAATATTTTTCATCTTTGCTTTTGTGTACACCTAAATTTAACTTAACTGAAGTATCTACTGCATCTAGAGGCTTTGTTAGATACATGCTGATATCTCAAATATTAACTCTTACCTCAATACCAGATTTATCTCGCTGGCTAGCTCATATCTCCGAATTCTTATATGTCAGGTTACATGTATTTTAGTGTAATATATTTGTTGCACTATTGCATTTATTTTCAGTATAATATGAAAAGGCTTTTGTAACATTTATGTTAGATATGAATTAAATTAGTTTTTCTGAGACGTCATGTGTTTTGCCTGCATTCACTTCCATTCTTCTTCTGTAACACCGACAACAAAACAGAGGAAATAATGACACAAGAACAGTCATAATTATTAGCAATGTTATACGGTATATCATTTCTGACATCTATGGAGTATTATTATTATTATTTATGCAAATAATATTGTTGTTGTTGATTCATTCATCATCATCCTCTTATTCCTACCATGTTGCAGGGGCAGCAGTCTCTCTTTTAACTAATATTAATCAAATAATAATAACAATAAAAAATAATATACTGGTATATCTTGATGTTTCTATTTTCAATTCATAAATTCAAAAATTCCTCCAAAATATTCCTGCAAAAATATTCCTCCAAAATAAAACCAATATATAAACTAGAATATTACTTAATTGATTTAAAATTATATTTTTTAGTAAATTATATTTATGTTGCACAGATTTTATCTGATTTCGAATGCTTTTATCGTTATTTTCTGTGTTTTTATGTGCTAATATATTGTTTATTACACATTATTATTATTATTGACTAGTTGTTAGTGTTATTATCATCTGACCAACTTCAAATATAGTACTTCAGAGGGATACACTACACATGGATATCCATCAATGTCACTGGAGTATTGGGATCCATCCCATTGGTCCCATGTGGAGCACTGAGTGAATGATTATCCTCAGATCCCTGGGAGACCATGTGACCTTTACTGCCTGGGACCATATGCAATGCACATCTGTCAACAACGTATACAGATCACATCTATCACCCACCACGACACCTCAGAGTTTATGTGCATATATTTACTGGTCTTTGAGCTTTTAGCACCGTTTCATTTTTTAATACAGGTGACAAAAACCCGATGGTGCGTCCAATGGAGCATGTGATTGATAGAAGGCTGTGCACCTGGACGGTTTAACTTTACTAAAACAGGAGATTAAAACTTTGCTTCTTCAGAGTGAATTTTTATTGCTACAATTTATTTCTTGGTTCCAGTTGAAGAACCGTAGCTAAATTGCTGGAACGTTGACTCATCCTTTTCCGTCATTTCTCTGGGATTTGTTTGCCGACTTTCTCCTCTTTTGTTAGACTAAGGGTTTAACGTCTCAGTCCAAGTGCAGGCAATGAAAGACAGTCAACGTTATGATAACAATTAAAATACAGGTTGCAAACAGTGTTTTCAAGGAGAACTTTTGCAACAAATTTTTCACATTTGCTCTAGAAGATGCTCACCCTTTTTAAAGAATAAATCTCATCTGCAGTTCACATGCTGCAAGTTGCCTTATTCGTTTGGTACATTTTCCACTGAGGTCATTTATAGACATATTAAATCTTCAAAACATGTTTATGCTTGAATAAACAGCAGTTTAATTAGCCATTGTAAACCAGGAAATTACCTGCCAAAATAAATGTTCGCTGGATAAACAAACACAAATAAAAATGAGTAAAAGTAGGGGTTACAGTTATTGCCTTTAATAACAGCCATGAATCATTCAACAGTCACATCCCCATAGGCAACCGCACTGAAGTACAATTTTACCAAATCATGAATACTGCTTAATTGGCTCCATTTGGGTTCTTATTGTTCATCAGTAAAAAGGGAAATAACTGGTGTGGCGACAACCGCAAAACCCAGAGACATGACACTGGTCTTGGAGCATTAACAGTTTAGTAATGAGTGGGATATATTAAATGAAGTGCTTATGGTATAATAAAAACTCTCTGTCCATTATTGAATGCCAGGAACACAGACATACCTCCCTTTCTTTGCACCGCAATTATAGCTTCAAGCAAATATTGTTACATTTCATTGTATCAGTATATATGGTTGTATTTACAGTACAACACAAAAACCTTGTTTGTATGTGCGTTCGCATGTTAGATGTGAAGATCCAAAGAGGGGATGTTGAACCGAGCAGCTGAAAGTAAAGGATGTGGACGTCAAGGACCTGAACTTTGCTTGGAATGTGACTTGAAGGAAGTGTTATTTACCAAGTGTTTATTTAATATTCCATTCCTGGAGTTAAAACAGGAGTGGACTTCCCTTGCAGTTGCAGCTGAGAAACCCTTTGACCCTTTGTCCGTGTGCAGTACGTACGTCCAAACGACCGCACTCGCACACAGCTTTTCTATATGGTCTGTATATACAGGGCTTGATTGCATGAAAAGCTTGTGGTTTGCTTTTGCACTTAAATAACTCCGCACCAGATCGGGGCAGCAGCACAGCAGGCACGGGAGACTCTGACAATCAATGAACTATTTTCTTTCCGAACATGCCCGGACTTGTCTCATCGCCTCAGAAAACTTCTTAGTCACACTAGCAAATGGGCCGAGTCAAATGCTTTTAAGGCATCCTGTTTTTCTTTTCCTGACACTGTTTGAAAGCGGGGTCACAGACCACATGTGAGGCACAACACAGGTCCCAGTCAGCAGCAGACCTCTAAATGTCCCATTCATGTCGTGCCAGTTCTTCAAAATCCGCTCCACTGATGTGGTCACTGGGAGTAAGACACGCACGCACATACACACACATGCACGCCAAAAGGAAGGGGTCAGTTTACACTGCAGCACTGAAGGTGTACAAATTAAGGAAACCAACTTTGCCTCCTATCCACTGTGGGAGTTCCTCAAAACAGCATAATGGTAATTACTGTAAGTGTGGCAACAACCAACACCTAAAATCAGCGCAAATGTTTTTGCATTTATTGTTGAAAGCAAATAAAATCCTGTGTGTTTAATGACAATTACCAATAAAAAGACCAACAGAAGTACACAAATAAGCATATTTTAAAGAGATCCCTGATGTCCGTCCTTTAGTCTTAGTGTCACACGGAGGTCAGAGTGAGAGACCTGCTTGAAAAATAATGTTCTAAACAGGTCTCAGACTTCCCGTAATAAAGCCAGGGGTCACTAATTCCATTTGCAACCAAAATTCAATGGTTCAGGATCACCATTACATAACTGAAGTGTTGATTCATGCCGGGACGCCCACGTTTGGATAGTGTTTGGTAGGAAACAACCCATGAAAGGTGGCTGGTGTTGAGACAGCCAGACAACATTGCGTTGATGAGCGCAGAGATCTTGAATTTCAATTTCAATTTCAATTATATAGCTCAGTTCATGCACAAGGCAGACTCAATGTGCTTTACAAGGGTTTTTTTTTTTTTGCGCCCCCTGCCCTTATAGACCCTCACAGTGACCCTCGCAGTGGCAAGGCCCATATAGAACGTTGAAAGATTATCTAATATCTATGTTGCACCAAATCTTTTTAGGTCACATGTGGATGGCAGTGATCCAGGACCACGCCCACATTTTCACTGTGAAAAAAAGCTACAATTTTATAACTTTATAAAATAGGGATTCAGATATCAAGAGGCTATCAATCTGAAAATGTAATTTTTGGAGAGTACAATTCCATACATCCATTTAGCTCCATCCAATAATCCATTAGATTATTTCAAGGGGAGTATTCCCCATAACCACAAACCAAATGTATTGTATGAACTTTCATGTTGGTGGTGAGCCCACTGGAAGATACCAAAAGACTTAACTGGGATGTATGGGCAGTTACAGAGAAGGGGAGAGGATTTTTGGGCAATCTCATAACTATTTCATCTCAACAGAGGTGGCCTAGCGGTTAAGGTGGATTCTTGTTAGTATCTACCAGATGCCAGTTGCTCTGAGTATAGCACCGTCCCAACCTGCATAATTTTCAGTGGTCTCAAGACAAGACGATGTTCATGCAAGACAATGGAAATTGTTGACTCGCTGTGGCAACCTTTTAGAAAGGCGAAGCCGAAAGGAAAAGAAGAATATCCAAGGCAATATTTTATATCTCATAGTTTCTTATTGAAAAGTTGACACATACGATGACTGTGGTGTAGCTTTTTTCCTTGTTTTGCATTGCATTTGCAGATTATTTGTTGTGCAAGAATTTTCAAAAGATCATTGTAAAAGTATTCATGACCAAAGAGAACGATTCTCAGTCTGAATCTACCAAATGAATCATGGAGAAAATGGAGAGTGAATCCAAAAATAGAAGTGCGTGAAAATGACTGAAAGACGTGTTCCGTCCAACGGCCTTAAAAGTAAGAATGGAATTTTCAAATCAAAACCATCTGTGTCCAAATGAGTCTTTAAGCTTTCGTGACAAGTGAATTTTTAAACATCTTCTTAAACAAAAGGAATAAAATAGAGTTTAATAGGGGAAAATGAAAACATGTAATACAGGTTGGAATTACTGGCCCTGACTGCTCCGTGGGTTTTCCCTGGGAAATGTGCAGCGGTGGTAGAGACGATAATTTCAGAAAATTGGTGTGATCTTTTGTTGCATGCAATCTCCCATTGTCCTCTTGGAAGCATTTGCCACAACCTGCCGAAGAGAGGGTTACAATCAACATTTCAGTGTATATGCTGTCATGCAATAACCTTTGATGCAATTACAATAGCTGGCCTTGGTTTTCCACTCTCTTCCTTTGATACTATCTGGCATTTTAATGCCTCATATGGTTTTTCTTACTGCCTCTGCTTCTCATATATTTTTTTTTAATAAAATATCTTTTGAAGTCTCCCCAAGATTGGAATCCAACATTCTCACATACAACCGGTATAGAATTGTAAATATGTGACTTATTTTAGAAAATGATCTACCTTCTCTTTCTCTTAGGCAACATCAAAAGCCTTTCCATTCCCCCCAGGTATTGGCTTGGAGTGAGTGGAGGGAGCGTGACGGGACTTGTGCGTCACTGATGCACCACGGTTGTCTCACAAGGAGTCACGAATATTTGACGAGTACCTTCAATTTTGGATCGAGCACAAAAACGATTTCTGGAGTGTAAATTAAAAAAAAAAAAAAAAAGTCTCACCAGGTAGAAAAACATACGCGGTATATGGAAACAACACAAACAAAGTTCTTATTAATTCACGTTTAGAGAGGAACCACACAAAGGGATTTGTGGGTTTTTTTTTTTGTGTGTGTGCTGAACCAAATAGCAGTCTATAGACACTTCCGAGAAAGGATTGAAGTGTTCATTAAAAGCCTGAATAGTTCATCCATCCATCCATCCATCATCTGCGGAGCTTATGACTCTGTGGGTCACAGAGAGCGCTGGAGCCGGTCCCAGCTCTCAGTGAGGTAGGAGTCGAGTAAAACCTGTAACAACGAGCCAAGGTAAACTCCTAGTCACACACTTTCTCACATCTGATAGCATTAAACTGAAATTTATTAGCTGAGGAAGACAAACGAAGAAGCCAACTCTGAAAGGCAAAGAGAAAAGACAAACAAAAGGTGAGAGATGTATCTTAGAGTCAACAACAAGAGTTTGAAGGGTAAAAAGGTTGAGTTGAAGATACATTTATGCCGTTTTCACACTGGAACTTAATTCGGTATTTACTGCGACGCGAAAGCAGTTTCGCTCCCCGTTTGCGTTCACATTACAAACTAACGCGTATTCACTCCTAAACTAATGTGCATTAACTAATCCACCTCTAGTCGGGGGGTTCGAGACTGTATTAACTAATACGGATGTAAAGCAATAAAAAGTAAAACGGTTGTCGCTCCCCGCGTGTGTGTGAACACAATAACATCCGTATTAGTTTAACAAGCTGGTAAAATCTTGCGTAAAACCATGGTGAAGACCTTTTGTGACACCACATGCTACGGGAGCGGCTCATCTCCTTGTCAACCACTAGATGTTCCTGCATTATTAGGAACATGATTACAAAACACTTCCTCATATTTTCTCTCCTTATCTTCTTCATTCGTTCTTTGTGTCTCCTTCTCATCGCCTTCATACGCTGCCTTGATCTTTCTTTAACCTGCTCCATTTATTCCTCAAAATTGCACGTGCGTTTGTTGACAGAATTCATGTTGAATAAAACCTCATATTAACGTGATCTTATTATATAACCACGTGATCAAATTGAAACTGGACCATGGTTAGCATAATGCGCATTCGCTCCCTTATTGTGTGGGAATGCAAAACGGGTATCGAATGCGCAGCGAAAAATCAAATAAAACTGAATGTGAATGCAAAGTAAATTGAATGCGGATTAGTTAATGCGGGATCGAATCCAGAATTACCTACTTCTGTATTCAATTCCGAATTGAATGAGAAAACGGTGAAAGAGTAGTAGCTGGGTAAGATAGCTTAGACTACAGGTTACTCAGTTTATGCTGAAGTTGTTTCATGTGGGGCGGCAATGGTTGCCTAGTGGCTTAGGAAATAGACCTGGGTCTGCGAGGCTCTGGGTTTGAATCCACAAACTGCCTCTTGTCTTCTACCTATTCCTAGAGTCTCTAATCCATCCATCATGTCTGGTCTCAGAACTGTCCAGTAAACCTTTCCCTTCACCTTAGCTGACTCTCTTCTATCACAAATCACTCCTGAGACCTTTCGCCAGTTGTTCCATCCTGTCTCTACTCTATTCTTCTCCTCTCCTCTCCTCCACAGTCTCCACTGCTCTGAACAGTTCAGCCTAAGTATTTGAACTCCTCCACCTTCACCACCCCTACACTGTTCCCCTTTTTTATTCACACACATGTACTCGGTCTTGCTATCATTGACCTTCATTCCTCTTCACTCCAGTGCAAACCTCCACCTCTCTTTAGAGGTGGAGGTTCTCTTCTAGCTGATGCCTGCTCTCAGTGAAGATCACAATATCATCTGCAAACATCATTGTCCATGGGGACTCCTGTCTGACCTAATTTATCAGTGTGGGCTAGTCACACCAATTATTTAATTTGGCAGACCTTATTGTCCACTGGCCTTAGTTTGCCCATACCTGTCTTGGTCACTGAACTTTGACATATGTGGGACGAATAGAAAAACTGATCAAAATTCCAAATCCTCAGTTTTTTTTCTTATCGAAAGTTTGTTTGGTTTGTGGGATTTCTGGGGATTTCTTTAAAGTGCTGCATAGTACCTGTGTTCTCTTGTTAGTCTACCTGTATTTTTTTTTCTCACTATAAACAGCTTTTTAAACTTAAGTATGGGCCTTGAACAAGCTTCATTCGTTCCACAGAGCAGCAAATTCCCTCGCTATGAAAATAACGAGGCTCACAACAGATGTGGCATCCGCTGAAATGTGCAGTAGCTGCAGACACTGGTTTATTTTTATTGGTTATTTTATTGATTGCCCTATAGAGGATTTAACTGGAGCAGGCGGAGCCCACGGCGCGCTAAATATCCTGTGAAGCCCCGACTGTGTTTCATTTGCGCAAGTGTGACTGTCATCGGTCTAACCGCAGAGCAGACATTAACATTTTATCTGATTGAGAAGAGACTCATCTGCACATGTTTCGGTTTTTTTTTTCTACCACGTCTCATGTTGTATATGAAGAGCTACTGACTTGTGCAGCAATGAGCCGTGGTCATAAATCCTCTGAATATTACTGTTGCAGAAGAAAAGTCCAGCCCTGCAGCTTGGTTTACAACACACTGTGCATATGTGCTGGGAGAGTGTTTAATGAAGGAGTCGCTTCAGGCTACATGTCAGATGTTGTTTCTTTACGTGTAAAGGCCGCGTTTAACATGCAACTTATTATACACGCATAAACACACAAAAACGCACACTTTTTCGTACAACCCTGTGAAGTTATCCGAAGGCAAAGCAGATCAATTTTACCCTTGTCAAAACCCAGTGATTCGTGGTTCTGTCTGAAGATGATTAATGATGAAGTCCGTCTGTTGATATGCAACAGAATAGTTTTACCTGCACCTGTGTTATAATCTTTATGTAGGGAATTTATAAGCAGTGCTGTTGGGGGTTTTGGTTTTTGTGACATTATTTTCTTCATCAAGAACTAATTTATTGTGAAGGAACAATGTATGGCGTGACTAGAAACCAAAGGGAGCTTAATTGATTTAGGTCAGTCTGTCCCCTGCTCCTGCTGTGTGCTGTCTGAGGCTAATCAGTGTGATCACACTCATCTGTGTCTCGGTCAATTGGTCTCCCTTGTGTCACCTGGTGCCCTTGCTATATATACGCCTCTCCTTCAATCAGCCTTTGTTGGGTCAGTGTTGGTTGGTGTGTTATCTGAAGTTTTGCTTGGGTTTGGTTAAGTCCTGTTTGTGATTTTGTCTCGTAAGTGTTCCTTGGTCAATTCCAGTGCTTTTCGAGAAGAATTGTTTTCTTCTTGCTGGGGTGGCGTAACAGAAAATAATTTCTTTTTTTTTTTTATTTTTCCGTTAATATCACCTTGTTCTACCAGTTAAGAGAGTTGCCCGTTACTCCTTTTTGGGTAACTGGCAACTTAGGAAGGATACCTACTGCATACTACTAACGTCAGTATGCAGTAGTGGCAGCATGACATTCATCTATTTATCTTCATCCTCTTATAGGTTATCGGGTGGCAGTTGAAATCAAACTGTGCCATACTATGACCCTTCCTGTGGGTAGTCAGCATACTTAAATGGTTATCAACATTTTTTTTTTCTCATATATATGTATATTTTTTGTTATGTTTAATATGAACCTAAAGGAAATTAAGTTGATAACAGTTATGAAAAACTTACTGTTTTATTTCCATTATTTGTATGACACTTCAGCCACTTTATATGTGTAGTTGATGATGAGGCCATAACATGAGTTAGTGTCAGATCCAGAGATAGACAGAGGGAGAGAGAGACAAAGACAGAGGGATGGATAGATTCCCTTTGAATTCTTGAAGAATTCAAGGACGCTTTACTGTTATTGCAACATATGTTAGACATATGATAAACACAATTCGATGTCCTGGATCAAGGGAAGAGAGAGATGAGAAGAGAAGAGGGACATTAGACAATGTCGCCTTTTTCATCTGTTCTTTTTTTTTTTTTTCATCTGTTTTCAATTTTTGCTTCGTTTTTTTTTTTTTTTTTTATAAACACTTTGTAGCCATGAATCTCAACACATCTTTGTCTCCATCAGTGTGCAACAGTCCGCACATTGCACTATACTGACAGTGCTATGGTCAGAGCCCCTCAGTGGCAACCTGGCAGCCAGTGACTAGAACTTGAAGACGTGCAGATGCAAATCTGCTTCCTTAGCCAGTTGGCCACCACTGCGGCCCTAATTGCAAGATGAATGTGTGTTTACAACAAAATAAATTGATAAATGTTTCCTGTTGCATCATGTGTCAAGTAAAAATTCACTGGAATCTTAAATTATTTAATGGCGTACATTTTTAGAACTTTTATCGTTTGCTGGGATCAGGTTAGGAATTCAAATTTGACATCAGTTCATTTCTTGGCCAGTCCTCTGTTGTTTATGCGGAATAATGATAGAGAAGAGTTGATATAAAAGTGAACTCTTTTACTGCGGTAGGAAGCATGTAGCCACTGGTCGCCTGCCGCTGCTGGCACAGCTTTACACTGTTTCCACAGAAGAATCCAAACGGTCCCAGGCTGTGCCAACAGAGATGGATCAAGGCGACAGGCTGTGGTATTCCCATGATCACAGAAGGTAAACTCTGCAGGGAGACCTGGGAAAATCCGGAGGTGGGATGAGGCTTTTGACTCGATCTCTGTGCAGAGTCCAGGCTGCAAAACCTCAGTGGTGAGTTTTCATTTAGATCAAAGGGCCCACCCCAACTCCAGGCATGCGGGCCGACTGAAACAGCTGCAGCAGAATCAATGATGATTTCCCGGAGGATTTCCCAAGTGGACATATTAAAACAAGCCCCCCTCCTGCCGCCATGCTGTCAGCCACACCCCTGACCGCTGAAGCTTTGACCACTGAATCTCCACATCTGTGCTGGTTGGAGAAACAAAAAAAAAAAAAATAAACCATGTATGACCTTTTTGTTAGTGAGTAGAAATTCTGGGTTGAATTTATCCAAAGCCAGGTGGATAATTTTCCACAGCATGGCATTTTTATTATATGGGTGTTTTCCTCCATGCAAGGCAGCAAACATTTGTTTCTCATGTACTGTATGTCAAGTGGCTTTTTCTGACATACTTCGGGGATGAGCTACACTTTGTCTGCATGTGTCAGAATGTGAAGCAGACGCTGAAACTAGAGATTTAACGCAAATCTGCTCCATCTGCATCTTTTTCATCTTCTTGTGGATTTCCATCTTTTATCAAAGAAAGAACGATCTGATAGGCTTTGACCACCAAGAAGTATTATTAATGTATTATTATGTAGTATTATTATATCTAGTTTACCCTTTACGACAGAGGGTTTTTTTTTTTTTCGTTTGTTTTTTAACAATGATCATTTAGGGAGTATCTGTTCTTACAAAGACACCAACTGGGGACAACAGTACTGCTAGTCCTGCAGTGCAAGGACACATTAAGATTCTTTTTTCATTTATTAATGCAAACCATATGGTGGCACTGGTGGCCCAGCAGCAAAGGAAACAGGGTTGGGTCAAATCAGGTTCGATTCCGCCAGCTGCCAGGTTGCTACTGAGGTGCCCTGATCATATCACCATCCTAATTCGAGAATATATATGTCTGTCTGTCTGTCTGTCTACAGTATCTATCTGTCTCTGTCTGTTACCACCTACAGGAAGGCTGACACTATGGTCTTGTGTGATTTGGGTGGCGGTTGTGGAGACTACTGCTCCTGCACCCAAAAAGGGAAGCACAGGTGAAAATGGATGAATAATGCAAACCATGCAGCAAAGCTGGCAAATCAGTAAGGCCACAGATCTGTTGCAAAAGCCTAATGGACCACTAGAGGACCTCAAACCTCATGTTGAAAACCTAGAGATCATATCTTTTTTTTTTTTTTTTAAGTCAGAATGTTATATATGTTTAGTTACAATAATGCTGATGTGTTCCATTTGCACTTAAAAAAAATATATATTGTAAAAATCCTGAAAAAAAATACAAATAATATGAATGATATTCACAATTTAAATATCTAAATAAATTGTAACAGTAATAGTTTAGCTTCTCTAAAACAAAACATGTTTTACTAGAATCTAAAAAAAAAACTATTTGACCGATGAGTTTCTGTGAATCTGGGCTGTCCAAAAGACACTTGCTGTGATTAAAACTTTTTGTCGCTGTTTTTGCACAGGTTCATCACATCTGCTATGGATTATATGACAACATTTTTGAAAACCAAACGTCGGTTCTGGTGCAAAAGGCTGTGGTTCTGTTCAAAGCCCTATTTCAGTTTTCTCTGAGATTGTGTTGCTATGGCAATAAGCACCAGAGTGTAGTCCAGGGGAGATATGTCCTCCATGATGAGAGATGTGTGCGTGTACTGTATGCAAACAACCCCCTCGGGACAAGCATGAATGGAACGAAGGAGCTGCTGAAAGAGACGTTAGAACAAGGTCACGTGACTCTCACAGGGTTTTTGGTGAGAGAAAGAGTTCATGGTGTGCAGGGTAAAATGTACAATAACTTATAGATGAATGAATCAATACAGATGGAGATAAGTAATTATGTTAAGATATTTTTTTTATTTGATATTTTCTTATAATAACTTTGACTATAATAACTGTCATTAGGCTTTGTATTGGCTCCTTCCATCTAACCTTCAGCAGTTTTGTTATTTTTGTGAGGTTCGTGTCTACGTTGTTAATCAGTGGGATCACTCTCACCTGTGTCTTCTTCATTAGTCATCTCACCTGGTGCCTTTTGTGTGTGTGTGTGTGTGTGTGTGTTGTCCTCCCTCTAGCACTCAGTACTGGCTGTGTCATAGTTCTACTATTATTCTTGTTTTGTGCTTATACTGTAAGTAGACACTGACGTGTCCCTGCCTTTAACGAAGATGAGCGCCTTTAGATTAGATTAGTTATTGGATTTTATTAGATTGGATTAGTTATTGGATTAGATTAGTTAATAGATTTCTAAATTAAATACAGTATGTTTGTATAAAATCCATACCTTCACTGGTGAACTCCGTTGTCATTGTTTCCTGGTTAACAAAACCTTCAATATGTTTTTGTTTTTTTTCTTGAGAAACTTAATGTCCCCTGAATTATTGTAGACAGTCAATAATCCAGGGGTATTTTCACATACTTTTCTTTGAGTAGCAGTCAACTGCACTACAGACCATGAAGACCGCGAGAGTCTTAGGTTCAATTTCTAGAGGAACCACAAGCTTGGCACTTGTCAAGGGCAGCCTGTAACAGCAGTTAAAACAACAGCTGCTGTTGACACAATGTCTCAACTTGGGATCAATAAAGTGTAACTCGTTCTCTTCTTAAACATTGACCATGACCTAAAAGACTGAGGATATTCATCCATAATTTATGCAGACACCGTTTCTGTATAATAGTGATTGGCCAGTGTAGATGAAGATATTAAGAACAGATTTAAAAAAGTGTCAATGATTATTGGTGTTACCGCACATTCACAGCAAATTACCACCTATCTTGTTAATGGATGTCGTGTCTGTCCCAGAGACTAAAGAGAGAGAGAGACACAGAACATAAATAGTCCAAAACGACAGGGACAACGTGATGCCAGTTTGGCAGACAGTAAAACTCCCAGTTTGGTCATTCTCACTGCTCTGCTTTTTTTTTTTCTCCCCTAAAGCAGAATCTCTGATCTGACACTATACAAGTGGTTACCAGGCAACAGTATGATCGAGTTCTGGAACTAAAGTCTCCGGTGTTAAATCTTCCTACACAGGGAGCTGCAAAACACACAGACAGATTCACTATTAGTTTGAATAGGAGTCAGTGTGAGTTCATAAACAGACATTAAAGACTGATACAGTACTGTTGGTATGTGAAGTCGGGTGATGATTGTGTCTAGTGTTTGTTTATGAAGGTAAAATGGAGTTCTCAAAGAGAAGCAGATGCAGAGAAGGACATCAACATGCTGTGCTTGAGATACATTTTTTTTTCTCATATTCCAGAGGTGTTTAGATGGACAGACGAGTTTGTCAAGAACATTATTTAAACCCCTATAAAGATGTACTGTTTGAATCTTTGAATTGGTGGGATTCCATTTTTTTTTTATCAAAGTGTTTACTGTCAAGCAGGTTTCTCTGTACAGTGAAAAGATTGCCGTCCACACTGAATGCAAAATAGTAAATATATATATATTAGGGGTGTGATGATTCACTCACATAACAATCCAATTCATATCTCAATTCACAGGCTATGATCCTATTCAGGAACAATTAATAAAAAATATTAAACAATTGATTCAGTTTTATCCAATTCAGTTCAGTTCGATCCAAACCGATTAGTTTGCACAATATTAGGGGTGTGCAAACTAATCGGTTTTATATATATATATATATATATATATAACCGGAACGATTCATATATATATATATATACATATATATATATATATTAAACGGTCGATTCAGTTCGCAGTTATATATATATATATATATATATATATACAAAATATACGTATAGAATCAGCAGTACTTGACTTAAATAAGATGAATGAAAAAACCTTCATGTTGGCGTTTTTTATTGAACCACTGTTATCAGAAGATAGAGCCAGGACCCGAACCAAGGGAGACAAACTTTCTTGTCTGTGTTGGTGGCTGGAGTCCCACTGGGAAAACACCCCTGTGAGACAAAGTCCATTCCGCAGCATTTATAGGACCATCTCCACTTAGAGGCAACTGCAAGGGGCCAATTAGGGTAATGACCGTGCTATTACTGTCCTGATTGTTGCAGCGATCCTTATCTCACTGATGTACAATGGAGAACCGTGGGCTGCATGCATCTGTGGTTTGATCCCTGTGGACATGCAGAGGAAAAACACCAGTGTCAAAGGGAGGGAGGCTGTGTGATTTGTCTCTGTCATTACTCAAAGAGACTTGTTTACTCTCTGAGTCATTACATCCGCAGAAGAATAATATTGTCTGGATGAACCCGCGGGGCAGTCAGGACTCACAACTGGCTGTAAACGTCCTATTATGTTCTGGGTCAGCTTGACCCGTTGAGGTTTTTGTGTTGCCCAGTAATGTTGTCCTGTGAGCAATTTACAATTTCAAGCCTTTAAAGTCAAAACCTTACCATTATATATTTTTAACTCTTCAACAGGGGCCTCAAACTCTAATAAGTTGAGGGCCACCACCCACACTATCATTTCACCGAAGGGCCGCATCAGCTTTCAGTGATCAATACATAAGAAAAAATTGTAATAATAAAAAAATCTCAAACATTGCGTGTAATACAACACTGAACCAGAAGGAGAATGTGGATCAGGGTTTTGAGACTATATAGGATTTACCATACATTTTAGAGAACAGGTCTACAAAATATTATTAGAAATTCAACTTTCACATCAAGGTGGGGGCCGCAAAATATCGTTCCACAGGCCACAAATGGCCCACGGGCTGTGAGTTTGAGACCCCTGCTCCACAAATATCAAAGCAATTGTTTTTGACACTCCTTGGTTGACAATTAGCCACTTCAGGGGTCTGTAAAAAAAATCAGTCCAAGCAAACTCCTCAAACTCAAAATAAATGACTTTTGTTTTGTTGAAACAATAGACAATCGGCGGCTTGTACTGACAGGACAACAGCAGCCGCAGCAGTTGTAACGGACCAATTAGATCTCGCAGTGACACTGGGGGATCTCTGCTGTGTCTGGAGGTGATCCTGCCGGATGATGAAAGATGAGGTTTGTTTTCTCCTCTCCCCTCCCTGTCTTTGGGGCCTTATCGACACTGTGATGAATAATAACACAGCTCAACTGCAGCAGAGTTCGGCCGGAAAATCTCAGCTCAAAATCAAAGGATTTGCAGCAGAATAATGGGGAGAAGTTACAGTAAAAAGTGTGTGTGGGTGTGTTGTGATCTTTATCAGTCTGACAGAGAGAAGAGAGTATAATATCTTATCTATTTACCTGCACTGCTGTTTATGACGGCTGCTGATTCTAATAAATAAATAGCTTTTTTTTTCAGTTTGTCCCAGTTTCAGGGGTTGCCACAGCGAGTCAACAATTCCCATCTCCCCGTGTCTTCTGTGTCCTCAACTCTAACTCCAACTCCAACTCCATGTCCTCCCTCACTGCATCCATCAATCTCCTCTTTGGCCTTCCTTTTTGTCTCTTAGCTGGTAGCTCCATGTCTAGCATTCTTCTCCCAATATAACCACTGTCCCTCCTCTGAACATGTCCAAATCATCTCAGACATCTCTAGCAAAACCTTTCTGTCTGTGTTGTCCCTCTCATGACCTCATTCCTGATCCTGTCCATCCTTGTCTGTCCTAAATAGAATCTCAGCATCTTTAACTCTTCCACCTCCAGCTCTGCCTCCTGTCTTCCGTCCATTGGT
Source organism: Paraplagusia blochii (assembly GCA_016785265.1). Lineage (NCBI taxonomy): Eukaryota > Metazoa > Chordata > Actinopteri > Pleuronectiformes > Cynoglossidae > Paraplagusia > Paraplagusia blochii. The sequence goes on from JAFBJS010057646.1 coordinate 100,561, forward strand.
AGTGTCTCTAAACAAAGTTCCTCTTCAGTTCTACTTTTTTTTGCTTATTTTCTTAGTTTTACTATTATCATTATTATTATTAAAACAAACTAAAATAAAAAGTTAAACAAAGTAAATTAATTTTGTATGTAATAAAAGGCTCAAAATCTTTTTTGTTTGCACAATGTTATAAAGCTATGGAAATGTAAATGGTATGATATAACTCAAAGTCATAGAATAGGGAATAAACTTCTTGTATTTTCTGTAATAAAAATAAAAAAATAAGACTTGAAAGGACATGCTTAGATAAAAGTTACAGATGGACATAGTTATTAATAACAGCATTGTGATGACGTTTGGTCTAAATTTACAAAATATTGATTTGTCTCCCTCTAAATAGATAAATATATTATTGAATAGGAATTTAGCATAACATTACATACACACAATTTAAGTTCACTTTTCCACTTAAATCCAATTTTACACATTATAATCTCAGTATTCAAACTGTGCTTCATCACTCGGTGGGAGAGTGCACGTCCTGAAATAGGGTTAAAGAAGGACAATATGTGATACTGTTATGACAGACACTTAAACTGACATCTCTAACTATTTCCTTTCTGTTAAAAGACTGTGGTTTTGGATGATTTAATCTACAGGGTCCGAGGCTGCAGTGAGTCACCCAATTGACAAGAAATGAAAACAAATTAGTTTATTATTTTGGTGAAAGGTTTTGTGTGGACTTTTTTCTCAGCTGATGACTCATGTGGCTGTGAATGACAGCAGGAAGTCTGATGTAAGTGACTGTGATGCCAAATGTAACAGGAAGACACACATGGAGCCAATCCACGGTCATTGGGCTTCGGTCTCCTGTGTGAAGACAGAGTTGTTGAAAGTGGCAGGACTGTGTAACTACGGATGGTTTCAGCTGTAAATGATCCAGACCTGAGGACTGAAATGTCTTTGTCGTCCCGTTCTGCTCAGCGGATGGCTGAGAAGACTGGGTAATAGGACGGAGCGGACTGCTCATGCTGAATAAACATCGGCATTTTTCTGAATATATACATTTTTTTACTATAGGTATAATGATATCAGTCAACTCGATTGCTTTACAGAACTATGCAATACTGATAAGATTGTCATTGTAACATGATTTGGACAAATTTGCTGGAATCGCACATAGGATACAGAGATGTTTACCTCAGTTTGGTGGCAAAAAAGTTTCATATCTTGGTGTTGGTCAAATACAGGTGGTTAGATTTTCACAAAATCAGATATTAATAAATGTTTATGTCCCTAATACTTGTCTTTTTTTTTGAAAAGTGTCTCAGTGCTCATCCGCAGACATTTGAGAGTAATAACTATTGTAATGTCTTACTAATAGCTAGGGCAGTGGTGGTCTAGTGGTTAAAGAAGCAGACTTGGGTCTGGGGGGTTTCAGGTTTGAATCCACCAACTGCTCAAACCTGCCCACTGTTCACTTTGGTGATGGGTTAAATACAGAGTTTTTATTTTGTTGTGATCAGTGGTGAGGATCTCAATGGTGAATAGTTTGCTTTCCTTCCTTCTTTTCAACTGCTTTATAATCCATTCAACCATTCATCTCCATCATCTGGAGACACCAGTCACTAGGAATCAATTATAACAGTTTCTTCTTCTTCTTTTCCTTTCAGTTTGTCCTTTCTAGGTGTTGCCACAGCGTCTCAACAATTTCCATCCCCTAATGTCTTCTGTATCTTCAACTCTAACTCCAACTACCTCCCTTGCTGCATCCATAAATCTTCTCTTTGTCTTCTACCTGGTAGCTCAATTTCTAGGATCATCCGTCTACCAATGTAACCAATGTCCCTCCTCTGAATATGTCCAAACTATCTCAATCTGGCTTCTCTAGCTTTTTCTCTAAACCTTCCTGTCTGTGTTGTAATCAATTAGAACAGTGTAAATCATACAACACATTTTATGATAAGGGTCTTTAGGTGAGGTGTATTTATCTATTTTATTGTACTGCAGTCCAATGAACTTCAAACCAAGACAAGGTTCAATCCCCTTTGGTTTACTGGAGAACTGCAATCCAAACTCTTAAGTGAATAAATATATTGTGTTAGACTGAATATATTTGTGTCATTACTCATACAGTTCAGGATAGATGACAGGCCTCCTTAAGGAGGATTAATCATTTTCATAACTGCCTGTCAAAATGTCTAAGTAAGACTAATAACATCTAACTTTAGAATCTGAGTTTGACTTATGTGAATAGTGTTTTTTGTGGGAGGCTTCTGGTTCATAACAGGTCAAATGTTCACGCAACCAAGTTGCCTAAAAGTACAGCATGAGTTGGTGTGAATAATTGTCTCTGGAAGTGGATTTAATAATGGACTGGCAGAGTAACCACGTGTGTGCTCTGAGCTCCAATCAGTGTCAGGATCATCCTCACATGTGAAGCTTGGTCTGGACAGAACACTGATCTAGTCCGTCTGTTGTTGACCAGTCGAGTTTTATGCGCATTTGTGTGACTGTTTGCTTTGTGAACTACTTTGTGAATGCCTGGGTTTTGGCAAACTCTTGTTTACAGCCGATTGTGAACCATCACTCCCTGTCACAAGTGCTTTGACACTTTTCAGGAAGTGAACACCGCCATCTAGGGGAAACTATAGAGAAACCGTTTGTTTGTGTTTTGTTTTTGTTTATTACCTGCAGCCATTTTGTTGGAAATTATGTCAACACTGGTGATTACAAAGTCAAACAGCAACTTTATATTTTGATGAGAGTAGGGAGTATGAATATTTTTTTGTGTTTGTTTTTTAAATATAAATGTATATTTTATGGACGTGTACTGTATGACTTCATAAAACGTGTGTATAAACAGGTTTCTTAAATAAGTGTTTTTTTTGGGCTGTGGACCAAAAAACTAAGCCAAACAAAGTAAGTTAATGAAAAAAAAAAAATAGGATCATGAATACTATCAATATGTTTTAACATAAACTGTACAGCATACAATATTAATAGTATCACATATATTTTACTTCAGTCATATTCAAATTTTTTTTTCTAATTTTACAAATAAAAAGACTTAAATAACATTGTTTTTACTATTAAATATCAGGCTTTATGTTATCACTTTATGTTATGAATGTTGTTTTGGGGTTTTTTGTTTGTTTTTTGTTGTTTTTTTTTTCTTTTTTCTATTCAGACATGTAATGGTTCAGACAAATTTAAAGCCTTCAATCTCTTAGTCAATATTAGATAGGTATAATCATTAGATTTTGTTAGTTAGATCAACGCTGTGCATTGTAATGATGAAACAAGACTTTCTTAACCAATTTATTGGAGTTGTTGGTGTGGTATGATGTGAATACGTTGAGGACAGTATAAACCAAAGGTGTCCTGTAACACTATTGTTCTTGTATTTATATATAAGTTCTTCCATACATATAAAAATGTGTACAGTGTCGTCAGTGTCCGTCCTTGGGGTAATGCATGATTCAACAATAGAGAGACATGACCCAAGAATGAGGAAGGAAGACATTTCCCTTGGATAATATATGGAATCCTCTGGAATATTCACATTCATGAAGTTGCAATGACACTTTAAAAATAGTATTATTAGTAGTCATGACTTGCTGCAATAGCTGGTGGAGTCAGACACTGAAATGTGACCCTGGCACTGAAAGTACTTTTGAAATCCCAGTTGCATAGCAACACATCTCCATCTGCAGTGAAGCTTTTCTCCAGCAGAGAAACAACTGTCATATCTGCTTCACATGAAGCTTTGTATATAATTAAACTTTTTTTTTTCCCTCTTCGAAGTAAAAAAAAAAAGCAACACAAACACCACCCAGTCTGAAGAGTTCAGGTCTGTGTTTCCACAGTTTATTGAAGATTGTGTCACCCTGTCTTCTTGACAGCTCTGTTTTTTTTATTTTTTTTTATTATTTCATCATCCTGTTCAAAGTTGAATAGAAATATTGAAATAAAGTGGAAAGGTCTGAGGCAGGAGCCTCTGAGGATTACGCTGCTTACAGGTGACATTGTAAATGGGACGGTGACAGAAGAGGAGAAGCCAAAGAGAAGAGGACACCTAATGGAAAAAAAGACTTGGACAAACCTGACCATAACACACCTGTGACTTTTATGTAACAAATAGCATGAAGAATACAAAAAAAATCAGAGAGGTGCTGCGTCTCTTTTGGTGGAGACGCCCTGGCGCAGATTTATGTGATGCTGCTGGACATGTGTTTGAACGAGGTAATTTGTGCAGTCAGAATGATGGATGGGTTCATGATATTTTAAGTGTAGCTTTAAATCCGAGTACAGCTTTCCCTCTGCAAACACAAAGGGTTGGGAGATAAAGTCAAGCAGTCATCTGTGGACCATGATGTTCAGACAGCAGTCCATCAATGGAGAAAGTAGGCATGTGAGACTACTGTGTTCGCTTATGATGGATTTTAACTGGACACCTACAGACACAAGTCCAGTTCCTTAACCACTGGGCCACCACTGCTGCTACTGCTGCTATTGCTGCTTTTGGCAAGTTGGTCAGCCATTCTATGTAGACTTCAGATGTATATACTTAAGAAGAGATGCTGTCAGAATGACTGATGGGTGCATTGGTTAGAGTTTCATCCTCGTCTCATGAATCATGAATATATTTCAGTATTGTTGATTAGGTGAAGAAGTGGAATTCTTCATTTTATTTTTGTGGAAAGAACCCTTCAATCAATAAAAAAAAAAACAAAAACAAAAAAAAAAAAAAACATGCTTACCCATTCCCTAAAATGGCTGCTCCAATCAGTGCAGTCCATAAATCAGCCTGTTGCATAAGTTCCAACGTAAGGGAAATATTTTAATGCCTATGTTCTATAATAGTTTCCATAATTTAAGCGGAAATCCTACAGAAGCTGCCTTGTTATGCCTGGAAACACTCAATGACTACCAGATGGGATAATGTGACGGTATTCCAATCTGCTGCAAAAAGTTCACCGTTGACTGAGATGAAGGAAATTGGTACTTAAATGTAATAAAAACTAATTTATTATTGCAAAAAAATGCGGATGTTGTTTAAAAGATTTAACGATTTCTTTGCCCCGATAAAATTCAAAAGCCCAGAAACACAGTGATTTAAAGGTGCCTGGACCGTTCTCGGGATATCAGGAAAAGCCGTGAAAATATGTGAGCAATGAGCCTGAGGGAATCAGTGGCTCATACAATTACAAAATCTACTCTCTGTTTATGTTTGACCATAAAAGATTTTATGGTAAGATTTTCCTACACTTCTGTTGCTATAAAATACCTGAATATTAAAAAGGCACATGTGATTCTCATCTCATTCACACACTCACATGTACATAACTCCAAATGTGTCGCATTGACAGCTTTACATGTTTATAAAAATTAAACATAGTGGTGGAATAGTATTTAGGAGACAAAGTAAGCAAAAAATAAATCTCAAGACTTAGATTATCAATATAAATAATATAAAACTCAATATAAAAAATATAAAAAAGTTAGAATTAAAAATAATTTCTTGAGAGCATCATGTTAAATAGAATTAATTCTCCCCACTGCAATTCCCAGTTGTTGGCTGACTACAGAAATAAACTTAATTTGCACCAAATGTATGCTCATGGGTAATGGATAATTGCTAAAAGCTTCATTAAGGTTTTACGGCTTAAATTTCACCACACGCTGTGAAAGGAAAAACTACAATATTTTATGAATTGCAAAAATCAGAAATTATCAGTAATTTTGAAGATTTGTTCATAGAAGAGAGAAGTGTAATTTACTTAATATAAAAAAAAAAAAATACTTTTATTCATTCATCTTCATGAGCTTATCTTTTATCGGGCCTCAGGGGCAGCAGTCTCCCCAACTACCACCCAAAAATGTGGGGCGAAGTTGTGTGGGTCAGGATGGTACCATGCTCAGAGCACCTCAATGGCAATGTTTATTATATCATTATTATTATTTTCATATATGGTAGAGGAATGCTAGAGATGGAGCTACCAGGTGGAAGACAAAGAGAAGATTAATGAATGCAGTGAGGGAGGACATGGAGGTCTTTGGAGTCAGAGTAGAAGATACAGAGAACAGGGTGAGACTTGCTGTGGCAACCCCTAAAAAAAGTAGAACGGAGAAGATCATCATCATATAGAACTGCAAATCACTGCAAAGTCTTGTTCTTGCTGTAAAATGCCCCATCTTTGTAAAATGATTCAATAAAAAAAAGTTTTTAAGTATAGAAGAAGCAAGGTTATTATTCTAATTATTATGGTTGTTTGACTGTATGATTTGTAAAGACATATCAGGTATTAGGTAAGTAATAACCTCAATGTATAGGTTATGAAACTGTTGATTGTTTTTCCAGGCATCCAATCTTCTATTGTTTTGGATAATTAGAGATGTTGTTATGATTTGCTCAATTATTTGTGTTTGGATTTTCTGTTGTGTGTTATTTTCTTAATTTTGTTGTAAGTTTAAACTCTGTTTCTCTTTGTGAAGTACACAAAATCGACACAAAAGTGTGACGACAGAATAAACAAAAGTTAATATCAAATGATTGTAATGATTATCCCAGAAGAACATTTAATGTTAAACAGTGCATGGGTGAGAATTCTGAGATGCACTGATCTCACGCCAAGTACAGTTAATGATCCTTCAAGTCGCTGTGCGCTTTGTTCTCCATGTCATACCTGAGAGCACAGTGTGTTTTGTCTTAACCCACATTGACAACTTTCCTCCTCAGTAACCATCAGTTTGCAAACTATGCCTGGCTGATCCTGCACTTTAACACAGTGCTATACAGTACAGTAGACCTGTACTTCTGTGGGTGAACATTTGTTCATGTTACAGTGACAGACTTGTCACTCATTCACTCACAGTTTAATCACTGAGGCGTTTTACAAATAACATTTTTGAACATGGCGGCAGTGTTGGTCCAGCGCTTAGGGGAGAGGGGTTAAATTCACAAGGCTTCAGGTTCTAATCCACCAGCTGCCACAGAAGTGCTCTGAGCATAGTACCATCCCAACCTACATAAATGCCAGTGGGCTCACCCTCTAGTGAGGCTCACATGGTGCAGTGTTATTTGGGTAGCTGTAGTGGAGACTGCTGCCCCTCAGAGCTGGTTATGGATGGGGAAGATGGACATAAATGAATGAAACTTTGTGTTTATACATTTTAATGCTTTGTGGTAGTAAGTTGGCTTTCATTATTTTAGCAGTCGTTGTTTTCTTACGAAGAATAAGAAAGTAAAACTAACTAAACACTACCTCAAACAATATATATATATAATAAAATAAACAGGGATGTTTTGCTCAGTGTACTAAGTGAGATGCTAGAGGGAAATATGGAGCACAAACAGATAACCTGGATTAAATTGCATCATATTTCTTCTCACCTTCTGAACCCACTCATGGGTGTTCCACCTCTATTACAGCCGAGGCATGAGAGCAGTCGCAGTTTTCCAATGACATTAGTGCTGAGAGTTGTCTTTTCGGGGGGTGAGAGAGCAGGGAAGTGCTGCACACTTGGCTGGAGGACACTGAGTCTGTCTATTCATATCTGGACCAACACTAGGGTATGATAGCGGACAACACTATCATAAAGATACTGTACATAGATCTGTCTGTATGTTCCATGCAAATTCTGGATTAGTGTATTGGTGACCTCTAGCGGCCAATTTTGATTTCTACTCTGATCAATTCAGTGCTGAACTGAACTGCACTGTCAAAACAAAGTCGATATTTAAATAATTTCAGGTAACTAAAGAGGTTAAAAATGTTTTATTTTAAAAAATTAAAAGGGTTACATCAATATTTTATTGCATTTGACCTTAATTAATAGCTGTTATATCTTTGCGGTTCTAATCTGACGCAATTATTTCACTGGGAATGTATGCGATATTGTTAACATTAAAATTATTGGTTATGTTATTGCAATTACACTAGAGAATAATAAAAGGTCATATTGTATGAATATTTTATATAAATATTTATAAAATGTAAAATAAACAACATTGGTAGAGAAAATAAATGTACTGGATGTAAAAAGCATTTACGAAATCAGGAAATAATGGATATGTTGTTTTAACATGTATATTTTCATTGGTTCTCTTCAATAAAAAAGAGGAATGGACAAAAAGTGCCAGTAAAAGAGAAACTCTGCTCACTTTAGCCTTTAGAGGGCAGCATCGGTCTGCGGGAAGCGAGCAAGAACAACCGGAAACGGCGGATGTGGAACCAACTATACGTCTTTACTGTTTGACTTTAATGGCGCGCAGTTAAGTAACCACGGTAGTTGTCCTGTCCTAGAATTCTATTTGGCTGGCATTTTTTACACTATTCTTAAAATAAAACGTGTCGCAACATGGTTGAAGGACCGGGTTGCACATTAAATGGAGAGAAAATCCGCGCCAGGGTCCAGAAAGGGCAGAAAGTGAAGGAGATAAGAGGCAGTTTGGTGACTTCCAAAGTAGGTTAAGTCGTTTGTTTGTCTGCGTAGCGTCATTGTTACAGCTCTGCTTTAAGTCGTAACAAGTATTTAAGTTTACATGATATTTTTTAAAGACAATAATGACTATTCTTTTATGGCTTGACACTATGTTTTAGACTACATTGAACTGAGTTCGCTGTAAACAAATGGTGACGTTTACAATGCAAAACCCACTACGACAAACAAAAACACTAATTGGATTGTTGTACGAATTGACATCCCACGAAACTTGTAATATTTAGCCAAAAATCCATCTTGATAGTTGTCAATATTGTCAATGAAACTAACAACGATGGGTGTTAACACAACGAGCAGTCGGGACATGTAGCTTATTTAGTAATAAATTAAGATAATCACATTAATGTCCTCTTCTATGTTCCTGCCCATGTTTGTACTTTTTTAAACTGTAACACCATGATGCTATTTATTTACAGAAAAACAATTCTGAAGGAAACGTGTTCCATACGTTTCATGGTTCTCTCTACTCTGGTGTCCAGACTTTGGGGAAGGAGCTCTTCATGTACTTTGGTCCAAAAGCATTGAGGTAATGAAAAGTGCCTTTTGTCACTACTTTATCTCTACATTTCAGTCTCAGGTCTGAAGTCAAGGTCTCTGTCTCCCATTAACTGGCTTTTGTTTTCCTCCGGGGACGAGCAGTGTCCTTTCAGTACACAGACCGTGACATTTGTGTGACACAAGAGTCCAGTGACCTCTTCATGTTTTGTGACAACACAAGGACTTTCATATAGAAACTTTTCTGCAATTGCTAAGTTAAGAAAGTCAACCGCCAGATTTCTTTAAAACCCTGCAGTACAAATATATACATAGTATACCATAGTAAAAACCATAGTAAGGTTTTTAAAACGTGTTAAGTTTGATTTTTAGGGCAATGATGATGAAAATGATGATAGAAACCTGTTTAAAACAACCTCTAACTTATTGTTTAATGATTGATATTGTAATTAATACCACACCTCAAAGAATGGATGCAAAAACCCTTAAAATATTAAATGTTTAAAGTAATTTACTCTGGTCTGTTTCTGAGTTTTTGTCACAGCAGTTAGTATGTGGGGAGTATGGCATCACCACCACTCACTGCTCCCTGGGCACTCAAAGTTCACGTTGGTGATGGGTTAAATACAATGTAAAGATGCAAAAGTTGCTCCAAATATATTTTAAATTCAATCTTTGAACTCCAAACAAATAGTTATGTATTAATATAACATACTTTTCTCTACATGATTCAAGTCATTTTAGTGACGTCTGGAAAAGTAAAGCCTATTATTTCTGATATATATAGAGTAATTATTACCTGGTTTGCAGGAGACATATATATTTATCTAAATTGTATTTTTATTATCCAACCCAACTTCATCTCACATTGTTATTTGTGTTGTCTGCTGTCTGGAGGTTTTAATGAAAACAGCTGGATATTCATATATATGGTAAAGGACTAAATAATTTATTATTCATGTGGATGGAAAGATTTATTACTGTGATAGCTGTGGCTTGAAAATGAATTGTGAATTCTTTCTTTACAGCAGGGTAGACTGTGGCTGTGGTGTTTGTTGTCTGTCTAGTGCACATTGTTGTGTTGGTGTCATAACAAGTGTGAGATATTCTTTAATGTCACTTTGATGTGCAGCTATGAAAGTGGTTCCTCTGCTTTTCTTCATCTCCGTCTGTCTCCACCTGCACTTCCGTCATCTTATCTTGTTCTCCAAATTTATTCCTCTCTGCACTGGTATGTATCTGTCCCTCTTTTTTTCAGATGCTCTTCTTTTTATACCTCTGTTTCTTTCCCTCCTTTTTATTTTCTGTCTCCTGTCTCATTGTCTCTCTACCAAGGTCTTTGCTTCTGTCTTCTCTGTGTATCTCCAGCTCCCATTTTATTTTCCTCACCAGTCTTAAAGTCTCCCCTCTTAGTTGTCTTTGTCTCACTGTTGGTACACTGCCCCCCACCCCCACCCCATAACTTTCCGAAGGCACCTCCCCAGAGATTAATACAGATCAGACCCTCTCTCCGTTTGTCCTTCCGTCTCTTATTATTTCTGCTTGTCTGAGAAGATGTCTTTCTCACTGTGTCTTTCTCTATTTCTAAACCAAATCTTACTATGAACATTTTCTTCCAGGACATTTTTAATAAATGTATTGTCCTGCAGAATTACTGCTATACAAAGATGCTCCTCTGTCAAGCACCAGTGGAATTTATACATAAGCCCGGAATTGTCCAAATGCGAACGCATAATGAAATGATTTGGATAAAAGTATGAACCATTGTATTTATGGCTTAAACAGTATACTAAACCAGTGATCCCCAACCACTGGGCTGAGGACCGATACCGGTCCGTTGGTGAATTGGTCCCAGGCCGCAGAGAAATAATGTTTTCTTTTGGCTCCATCAGGCTATTACTTATACAACAACAATAAACTCAAAATGACACAGTCATTGATACAAGATTCTAACCTTGCATACATGTCTGGTAGGAGAACATTAGAGGTTTGATGCACTAGGTAACCCTTGTTGTGTGCATGCACAATTAATTCTTTTTTTTTTTTTAGGTAGGAAAATATTTCAGAACAACGGAAATTAAATTTTTATTAAGGGGTATTTATCTGCCGCAACTTGATGACCCGTCCGTGCAAATAGCACGAGGCAATTAACTGGTCCTTCTTCTTCTTTCGCCTTGTCCCTTTTTCAGGGGTTGCCAAAGCAAGTCAACAATTTCCATATGCCCCTGTTCTTTGTATCTTCTACCCTGACTCCAACTACCTCCATGTCCTCCCTCACTGCATCCATCAATCTCCTCTTTGTCTCCTACCTGGTAGCTCCATCCCCAGCAGCCTTTTACTAATATATCCATTGTCCCTCCTCTGAACATGTCCAAACTATCCTAATCTAGTTGTCCCCCAGAAAAACAACAAGAGACATTTAACTGTTGCATGGAGCAACATTAACTAGGAGAATAATAATAATGATGATCATTAGTAATAAATATGAATGACCAATAAAATCAGAAGATATTATCAGACTGATAATAGCATATAGTAATACCTGTAAGAATTGGTATTTTTTTTTCCTGCGATAATGAAAATCCAATAGTACAATGCTGGATTTGCCAAATGATGTGTGCTGCAAAATTACTGCAATCCCCTGTGGACTGACCAGTTCGTTACCTCAGTGTTCTTTCATTGAAATACAACTGCAGCAACTCCTTCTAAACTTGTTTATTTCTGTCAAGGCAGCTTCTCTAGGAACGCCATCCCCTCTCTCACACTCTCAGCACTCTCTCTGGCTTATACACACGCAATCTCCCAAACCTCCTTACTCCTCCCTTGCCAGTTCCTCTTAACTCCTTCATAACTGTTTTAACTCATTGCCTCAGTATTGGTTAACATTGGAAAGGTGTGACAATCTCATTTCCAATTGCAGTAACAATTGCGACTAATTTTTCTATGTTGTCTTTTCTCTCTTTTCGTCTTGTTCTTGTTCACACTCCTGTCCAAGCATTGACCTGAGATCTGAGAAGTTACTGTTTGAAAGTGACTGCCCAGCCTGAACCCTCTCAAATCTGCTGCTGCGGCATAAACCATGACAACCAAATGTGTGTAGATTATTATTTATTTATTTATTTATTTTTTTCAGATATCTGATCTATTTAAATATTGATCGTGCACCAATACAAATGTCAGTGTGATCTGTCTGCAGCTCCTGCCTCAGGTTTCCTGCAGAAGTAAATAAAACTACAGAGATCGATTCATCAATGTAGCACTTAGTTCTCAGTTAGACATAAAGCAACGCTACACTGTTTTCAGGGCCAATCTTACAGTTTTGGTTTCCTCACAAATGGTATCTCGGAAAAAGAAAAAAATAAGTTAAGTTTTTTTTTCCCCTTTCAGTGTGAAACATAAACAACTGTCTAAAGTTGTTAGAGAGTTTCTAAAAAAAAGAAGTAAATGTTAATTTTATTAAGTACAATATGAAAATGTAAATGTTAAATTTGGCTTGAACAATCTTGGCAAACACTGGTTCAGTAAAAACTAACGCTGAACGATTAATCGGTCTGGTTTTTGGTATAGCTACATCAAACCTACAGGTTAAGAGTGCAATAGAATCTTCAGACAGCTCCCACAGAGTCTCCACACTGCAAGAGTGAAGTGACATTTTCTATTAATTCAGCAGAGGCTCCAGCCATTAGCCCACCTATTTGCCCTCTTGTTGATTTATGTAATATGTACTGAAACACTCTATCCTAAAAGTAAATTTGTCCTCCCCCCCTCCCTTAGAGTCCACTTTGGTATGAATGGATCAATGCGTATAAACCCCGCTGAGAGGAAGGATAGGACGGGCTCTCCACCGGTGCTGGAAATACACCTGACTAACGACACCGTGTGCTTCTTTGACAGCACTGTGGAAATAAGGTAACGGGGACACCAGCTTGCCTGGATAGATTGAGGTGACACAAGTTCACCTTGGGGGTATGAGTCTCATACCGAGAGTATGTCCTACATTTCGGGGCTATCTGAAGACGGAGTCTGCTGTTGCATGAAAAACACAGCCTTATTGGCTCGACATTTGTCCTATCCATTGACTGTGAGGTTCCTGCCACACTGCTGCAGCAGCCAGACGGACATTTATTTTGTATTTTTTTTTTGTCCGTCTAGAAATTTCACCTAAGCTGCTCTTTGTCATCACGAACAAAAACACAGAACCCTCCCTCCAGGAAAAACACTGTGGAAAAATAACCTATTATATGGTGTGTGACCACAGGTGCACCTGTGACCTTGTGGCACACGTGCCCTAACAGCAACAATCCATTTTAAGGTGTCTTTAATTCCACAGGTTGACTCAGGAGTGTGAGAAAAGGGTAGTGACTATGGAGGGACTGGATGTGTGCTCCTCCAAGTTCAGCTTCTCCCAGTCAGAGGAGGCGATGCAGCGCCAGAGGGGCAGGATGCTCTGCGACGTGCTCCTCGACCAGACAGTGATGCCAGGTGTTGGCAACATCATTAAAAACGAGGCCCTGTTTGATTCTGGCCTCCACCCAGCCGTGAAGGTACGCGGAGGAGACGATGTATGATGATGCGTTTGGCGGAGTAACATTACTCCTCGGTAATGCATTGCAATGAGAAGGAGGCTGAAATAGTGGAGGGGGGGAAACAAATAAACACGGAAATGGGTTTTTACCCGGTGATTTTGAACTCTAATGGCAGCCCACTGTGACGTTCTCATTGTTTTGTGAACTGCCTCGTGTTGCACAGTTTAAAAACCAGAACAAGATCACATTTGGTTAAAAGAGAGACACTGAGGAAATAATGTCCAGAGTGTATAATATTTACTTACAATCTAGGAGCACTTTGTTGTCCATTTACCCAAATTTTATTACTCAGCAGCTATTTAAACATACCTTTTTGTCACATAAAGGGCCTATCACGACCTTATTTCTTTCATTTCATGAATTAGTTTAGAATTAGTGCCTTACATTTACCAGAAACATCAGTGGCAGTGCAAAACATGGTTTATCTGCAGCCCTGTAAATATCTATTTTGTTGTTTAATTCTAAATTGACTGGTAAAGAATCTGAATGTGTTTAGGGAATCTATCAACTTGCTAGAAATTGCAGCACTTTCCCCCCCTTCTGGTATTTCTAAAACTTCAGCCTTACCAAATACCAGATGGTTTTCAGAAAATAGCACTCTTGATCAAAACATCAATCTGGGACTTTTGCCCCCTCCTCATGTCTTCCAGGTTATCAACAACCTGTCCAAATGCTTCTCCTCCCAAAAGTGCTACAAGTGTTGATTTTTACAGCCTCAGTCTCAGTCAGATCCTCACCGCCTCAGCTGTTGGTCTCGAAAATAAAGCGCCTCCCTGATGTATCGCTATATCTTTCTAAATGTATTTACTTTCCTTTGCGTCTGTCTTGTTTATTGGTCATAAGCTGTTGTTATTGATTTGCTGGCTGTGAAGTTATCCAGTTCTGGAAAGCCTTGAAATGTTTTGTTTTCACAGCATGAACATTTTTTTTGTTTTATAAAGCATAGCGCAAAACAAATGCAAATAACCTCCCAAAAATTGTATGTATATATAGTTATTTATATATGTATATATATATATATATATATATATATATATATATATATATATATATATATAGTTATTGATATATATGTTGATATATATTG